>VDFB02075321.1:229534088-229761588 GCA_007258455.2 Sequoia sempervirens | reverse complement strand
AAGTAGCATTGTCCTCATGGCACTAGTCCCATTGGACCTTATACTGAACAATGTCCCTATTTTGCAACTTGACTTTGTGTCTATCCAGAATTCTAGTGGGCTCCACTAGCACCAGTATTGGATCCTCCACTTGTAAAGAATTCCAATAAAGTATATGAGACACATTTGGTGGTATGGTTTTAACAAATAAACATGAAACACATTATAGAGTCAAGCTAGAGCAGGGGGTAGAGCAAGTCTATATGCAACCAAGTTGATTACTTCCAACACATCAAACGAGGCCACATATCTTGGAGCCATCTTGGATGACTTCCCAAAGGTAATTGAGCTCTTATACAGATTGAATCTCAAAAGACCTTTTCCCCAACTGCAAATTGTCTAAAGGTTCATTTTCTATCGACATAACTCTTTTGCCTATCTATTGCCTCTTTCAATCTACTCTTGATAAGCCTCATATGCTCTTCCATTTCTTTTAGCATCTCAGGACCCACTATGATCCTATCTTCTAGCCTATCCCAACTTATGGGAGTATGAAAATTTCTCCCATACAGAGCATCGAAAGGTTCCATACCTAAGGATGCATGATGAGAGCTATTATAAGAAAATTCTACCAGTGGTAGATAATCTTCCCATTTATACTATTGATCCATAAAATACATCCAAAGGAAATCTTCTACAACTTGATTCATTCTCTCAGTTTGACCATCAGTCTGAGGATGGAAGGTTAAACTAAAGCTCAAATTAGTCCCCAATGTTGCATTCAAGGTGGTCCAGAACCTTGATGTCATTCGTGTATCTCTGTCAGATATAATGGTCTCTGACACTCCATGTAAGCGAAAGATCTCTTGGAAAAATTTCTTGGCCAAGGTCAACTATCCATCCTTAAGGTTCCTTGGGATAAAATGTGCCACCTTAGTCAACTTATCAAATACCACTACAATGAAATCATGCCTATTCTTGCTTAAAGTTAACCCCTGCACAAAGTCCATACTGATCACTTGCCATTAATACTCAGGTATATCATGGAGATAAAGGAGCCATACTGGATGCACATGCTCAACCTTGACTCGTTGACACTTCAAGCATTTTTCTATGTATTTTGCCATGTTCTTCTTGAGTTTTGGCCAAAAGTACAAGGTTTTCAATTTTGTGATCATCTTTGTAACTACGAGGTGTCCCAAATATGGTGCATTGTGGATCTCATCTAGGACTAGCTTCCTAAGCTCTCCAAAATCTATAATATACATCTGTCACTGGCATCTCAACATATCCTTTGGTTCAAACTTGTACCCATCGAATTGATGGTCTGACATATTCTCTTCTAGAGCCTTTTTCACCTTCTCATAATTCTCATCACCTTGCAATTATTGCATCACCTGCTATATTAGATTGAATCTCATAGAGGTCATGGCTTCTAGATGTCTTCATCTACTAAGAGCATCCACCACTTGATTTTCCTTTCCTTTTATATATTCAATTCCAAAGTCATACTCACTAAGGAATTATAGCCACCTCTTGTGACGTGCATTTTGGTTAGGTTGAGTAAAAATATATCTCAATCCTAGGTGAGCTATTTTGAGCTCAAATGGATTTCCCAAAAGATAATGTCTCCACATTTATAGGGCGTGCACTATAGTTGCTAATTCCATGTCATGTGGCACATAGTTTACTTCATGTTGTTTCAGCTTCCTAGATGCATATGCCACCACTTGCCCTTCTTGCATTAACATTGCTCCTACTCCATCTCCTGAAGCATCCGTGATCATTGAAAATTGACCACTAGGGTCTGGAATAATTAATACTGGAGCTACAGTGAGCTTCTCCTTAAGGAGTTGGAAATCTTGATCACACTTCTTAGTCCACTCGAACCTCTTTCCTTTCTTTTGAAGAGACATTATTGGGGCTGCTATTTTATAAAACCCTCGCACAAATTTTCTATAGTAACCAAAAAGGCCCATAAAACTTCATACCTCTGACACATTTTGAGGCATCAACTATTCTACAATTGTTTTTATCTTCTCAGGGTCCATAGAGACTCCCTTAGCTGAGATAATGTGGCCAAGGTAATGTACCCTATCTTAATAAAACGAGCACTTGGATAGCTTCGCAAAGAGCTTATTTTCTCTTAGATGTTGTAAGACTATCTTCAAGTGTCGGTCATGTTCCTCAATAGACTTGGAATAGACTAAAATATCATCAATAAATATTAGGAAAAAATCATCCAAATAGTCCTAAAACACATTGTTCATGAGATTCATGAAGGCTGCAGGTGTGTTGGTCAACCCAAAGGGTACAACAATGAACTCATAATGCCCATACCGAGTTTGAAAAGTTGTCTTTGGAATATCTTCCTCCTTTATTCTCAATTGATGTTAACCAGACCTGAGATCTATTCTTGAGAATACTGTCACTCCCTTCATTTGATCAAATAAATTGTCGATCCTAATAAGAGGTAGCAATTCTTGATGGTTAGCTTGTTCAACATCCGATAATCTATACATAGACATAAGGTTCCATCCTTCTTTTTCACAAAGATAACTGGTGCTCCCCAAGGTGACACACTAGGTCTGATAATCCCCTCACATAATAACTCATGTAGCTGGGATTTCAATTCATAAATCTCCATGGTGTTCATCTTGTACGAGGCCTTATACTATGGCTCAACTCCTGACACTAAGTCGATAGAGAAATCAAATTCTCACTTTAGAGGCATATCAATGAGATCTCTGGGAAACACATCTCATAATTCCCTAAGAATTGGATAGTCATCAAGATATGGTTTCTCATTGTCAGGTTCACTGACATGCACAACAATATGAAACAACTCTTCCTTTGAGCTCTCTCAAGCTGCATAGCTGAGATCTATCTAAGTTCCAGGGTTCGTTGTACCCCCTGTATCTCAATCGGGCTCCCATAGTCATCCAAACAACTCACCGTATTATCCTCACAATTTACAATAGCCTTGTGCTTAGTCAACTAGTTGATTCCTAAGATTACATCATAAGATCCTAATGATGCAACATAAAGGTTAACTTGGGTCATGAAGTTGGGAAGTTCTAGCTCGCTACAAAAGAAACATGAATCTACTTCCTACTCTGCTTGATTTTCATATTGAACAGACCATGAATTTTTCATATATCTAGGTCGAATGGGTAGCTTAGAAGTCATTCTAGGATCTATGAAGCACTTAGTAGCCTGAGTATCTATCAAAATAGAAACGGTTCAACCATAGAGCTTACCTATCAATTGAATCAAACAAACCTCGTACTCTACTTGTTGTTGGGGTTTGCTATTGGCTTCCTTCCTTCCGTGTCCTCAACTTCTAAGGGAAGTTAGATTCATAATGATCTCCCCCACAAGTGTAGCATTTGTCTTGAGGTACTTTCCAACCCTCAACCTTATCCTATTTTTGGAACCCCTGGCTATTGTTACAGCTATTGTTTCCCTTGTTATCCCTTTCATTCCTTTCACCTTGGTTGCCTTCTTCCTTCTTCAGAGGGTTGCCTTCCCTTTTAAAACTTCTAATATGATGGGACTTGTTTATTTATGTTTGCCACCCTTATGAAATCTTTTGTTTCTAAACCAAGTCTTGAAGTATGATCCTTTGCAAAGATTGGACAACTGTTACAACTTTTGCTCTTGCTTAATAGCCTTTTCGAAAGCTTTTTTTATAGTATGAGGATTGTGAAGATCCACTTCAGCTCTAATGTGGGGTCTTAGTCCTCGTATAAACTTCTGAATCTGGAAACACTCATCAGATTGATACTATGGCACATACTTAAGAAAGTTGGTAAAATTCTCCCAGTACTACACTACTGTCAGGCCTCCTTGAGTCAGATTATGAAATTCAATCATTTTCTTGTCAAAGAAAAGTTGTGGTAGCCACCTCTTTCTAAAATATTGGAGGAAAAAATCCCATGTTATTTCTTCTTGTGAAAGTCTCCCTTCTACCTTCTCATTGTTCCACCAAGTAGCTACCTCTCTAGACAATTTATATGCTTCCCAAGTAGCCTTGGTTTGATCTGATAGGTTGTGAAGCCCAAAATATTTTTCCATCTATATGATGCAGGCCTCAACTCCATCTTTGATGGCCTTTCCATTGAAATTAAGTGGTGTAGCTACCTTCTTAAGATCTTTTCCTAGTTCTTCCTCAATCCAAACTTGATTGCGATCCTCTTCTCCTTGGTTGGGTACCTCATTCTTGAGATTTTGATCTTCTTGCACCTCCTTGACCTCTTGTTCCAAATGGTCCATTCAGGATTCTTTTTGGTTCAAGAGTTCCAAGATTTTGTCTAGCCTCTTGCTTGGCCCATTGTCCTGTTCACTACTGCCCACACATCATCTGGTGGTCACCATGGTGACACACTCGATCTATGTCATAGTTGAGTTTAGATTTCAAGAACAAGGTTTTTATGTTTATGCTATTGCATCCTCAAAATACAAAGCACACAACATGAAAGCTAATAGGAAAAGAAAATATGCATGTTCATTTAACAAGACAAGCCTTCAAGCTTCATGTCTTTGATTAAATTTTTTATTTTATTTATTATATTAAGTTTGGATTTACATTGATCCTTATTTACAAAAGATTCTTTCCACTTTAAGTAGTTCCCTCATTATTAGATAGAGGACATTCCTCAGGATCCTCATCTGAATCTACATCTTCCCTCTCGGGTGAGGCAAGACGTGCGTGCAGACACTCCTCCTCCTTAGTCATCAGTGGTGCATTAGGTCCACACCCTACTGGACAATCTCTAAATGTAGAGGGTTTCTTAGTCTTAGGATTTCATTTAGCCTCTATATTTTTTCCTCTCTCCAACTTGAGATGTGTGAGGGCGTGTGCTAGAGTTTCTTCGTCGAGAATCTCTGGTTGGTTCTCAGGTTTGGGATTTTCTTCTATAGTGAGTAACTTCCTTCCATACCTATTGGTCTTTCCATTCTTTCTTCCCGACTTAGAGCTTCCCATTTCCTGCAACCAATTCAAATTGATCATTTTCTAGATAACTCAAATCTAGTTAAGGGTCCACTATTCCCTAGTTCAACCATCATGTTCTCATAGGCCTAGAGCTGAACCTTGAGCTCTGATACCAAATGTAACATGCCCAACTAGATTTAATTCAAAAATAAATAAATATTGACATCATGAATATCAAATTTATGACACAAATTCCATAGCTAATTCCATTTAGCAATTTTATGTTCATAAATCGCAACCAATCTAAAAATAAATATATTCACTTCCATATGTCAATAGTTACATACAAGTTTGAATAGGAATTCAATGCCTCATAGTCAATCTCAAATTGCATAGTTCTCTTTCAGTCACATCATTTTTTTCTTTTACATCAATGATACAATACATAATAGAATTATGATATGATTCCTGCATGACAACTTGCCTCCACTGGTGGACGAGAACGTGATTGAGGTACTTTTCCACCCAACCATGAAGCAATGCTTCCCTAAAATTCTTTAGTTAGTCAAAGAATACCCGACCCTGCACGAAACACTTAACAAGAGATACTGTTTGCAAGGTGGAATTTGTGCATGCCTAACTTCATGAATTTCTATCTACTTGTTAGAATATGCAAGTTCCATGTTAGGTAAATAAATCTATAGAGAGAGAGTGAATAAAAATATTCTATTTCGTATATATATATAAATATAAATGACTGCAAAGCTTGGCCAAGCTCATGCTGCATGAAACACAACTCTTCTTAGATTTGGAAAAGTAAATCTACTCTCTCTAGCATCCATTCCTAGAAGAAAATCTTATCATATCAAGGGGTATCCCTCCCTTTAGACCATCCTTTAACAATACTCTAGTGTGCTAGAGTCTACCAAAGAATTCTTGTATGATTCCATTTAACAAAATAAAATGATATTCATTCACATTTGGTATAACCATTCATCTATTATCATATGTAGTTGTAGTTCAATACTATTCCAGGTTTACAATTTGGTTCCATTTTCAAAACATCTATAACATGATCATTGAGTAAAATAATCAAGATGAATTAGAAGGTATACCTTATGTATGTGCACATGCATAAAGGGATATTTATACATGTTCACATAGATGGGCCTGGAAATGAATATATTTTGAATAATGCATATACATTTTGAAGAATTAAATAAAGTTCCCCTTTCATATTGGTTTATTTTCATATCCTGTAAAAAAAGGAACATATATTTAGTCAGATTAAATTCTCATCAATTTCCAGTGTAGACACAATTGAAAACATTTGTTTCATAGTCACTTGTCTTTCATTAATAACTAAGAATAGTTTAAATGAAGCCTAGTTGAAATACTTATTCCATAAAGACAATATTAACAGATACAATGTACTTTCATTCTGTTTCAACATAAGGGTCCATGCTTGTTTCCTTTTAATCAACATATCCATTCAATTTTATTGAAAACAAAATTTATACCCTTTCCATCAAAGAGCCATACCTCAAGGGTACCAATACACATGTTATCATCCATTGATTACATGGTATCAATGCCTTGGGGTTTATAATAGTAGCCGATGTCTATCAGGCCACGGGTTCATACCATATTAATATGGATCACCCAAATACATATGGAATTCAACATGACAAAATCGAGGCTTCGACTCGGTTAATAACAAGATATCAATTATAATTAGATGTGTATCTATAATCATGTGTGTATATATATATACATATACACACATATATATACCCATGCACAGGTATCACAAATTTAAGATACATTGAACTTGGTATCGATAATTCCAACTCTCACAATAGTGTTTGGTGAGTTTTAATAGATAAATCAGAAGTGATTTAAACATCTCTCGATCCTTGCAAGATTTAGGGCATACATCGCCACCCTAACTCATCATTAGGTGGGTCTCAACATGTTGTGCTTGGCACATTCATATGAAATATAAACATTAAGATCAACTCGACTGGTCAACTAGAGGCTCTAGTAATCTTACAAGACAATAACAATGTAACAAGGAAATATTCTATGGTTGATTGTATGGCCACTACCATGTAGGTTTAACATTCATACAGGTATAAATACTTGCCTTCGGCACAAAGCCTGCTTCCCTTCATATGGATTGACAAGAGTTTATAGAGCCATCAAGGCAGCTCGGCCCAAAAAAAGGCTTTTCATAAATCAATAGGAAGGCAACATAATAACCCAAATGTCAATGCACGTTAAGGCATACATAATATAGTTATGTTTCTATGTTTTACAAGATAAGAAACTCATTTGAAAAAGAGAGGAAATTAAATGAAAAAATTTAAATACCTTAAATGTAGCTTGCTCAACATTTTCTCCTTCAATTTCCTGTCGTTCTCTCTTTGCCTTCTTCTATGTTTTCCTTCCTTTTTGCTAGATTTTTTTGATTTCCCTTTACCACAATGGATTCCCTACTAATTTTTGTTAGATTGGGGTCTTAATTCACTATCACCTATTTTATTATTTTTGGCCACCCACTCACTCCATTCAGAGTGTTAATCAAAGCTTTTTTCCATGAGTTGGGGTTGGCCCCTATCCCATTTATGGTGGGAGTTATAGATTTTCAAATCCCACAATTCCATTATTCTTATGAAGAATTTAATTTAATTTGAGGAAATAATTAATATATTTATATATGGGGATATGTATATATATATGTATACATTCATATATTTGCACATACACATTCAACTTGTTTCGATGAATTCATATACATACATTAAAAAATGAAATAGCTTTTCATACAATAATGGTGTTTGATGAATTGAATTTCTTATTCAATTTTCATTGAATATAATGTTGAAATAGACATGGTATGTCGAGAATACCCCAATTTTTTTGTTTCACTAATTTATAATTCTCATACTGAGTGTAATGAAATTCATCAACTTTTCAAGCATATGCAGATTCCATTATTCTACAATGGTGTATGAGATTTTAGATTCCATTTTTGCTTACCGTGGTCATCCAACTAAGTGTGCCTACCTCAATCAAGTTCTCATCCTTCAACCTACTCTTGCACACACATTCTTACGCTTTTCCACTTATCAGTAACCTTTAACTAATAATATTATGAAATAATTTCTTAAATTAGAAAATTACATAATTTTTGTTTTTCAATTTTGTCATTGCATTTATCAAATCCATAAAAAAAAGATAAATTCCTTTTTCCATATTTTCTAGTTTTCTTAGTATTTAAAATGCAAGCAATGAAATCAAGATATGACATATTGGGTATATATGTAAGACCTTTTGAGGCTGTAGGAGAGAGACATGTGAGTTGTATGATGCAAATATGTGATTTATGTATGTACATGTTTAGATCTATAACAAAGATGCTGTGAATGTTAAGTGAATATAAAGTAGAAAAGTGTGTTGTATTTTGTATCTGATGAACTGCATGTAATTAGTATATTGAGCTTCTAAGGATCTGAATCCAACACAAGGAAGGTGCATTTTATATTAGTTCAAATCTTGGCTGTGTGGCCATTTCTATCTTTTGTCTATTCTTATTTTTATGGATGTGAGCCCTATTGGAAAATGTGTCTTGGAAATGAGCCTCTGTAATATCTTATAATCTCTTATAATATATTGTGAGCTAATCCTCACAATGGTTTTTCCCTTTTTGGGTTTTCCATGTAAAAATACTAGTGTTCATGTGTCATGTGATCTTGTGATTGTTTCATGCTTTCATTCTTTATTATAGTTGGATGTGTTTTGTTAATTGGATGGATTGTGATAAAATGGTTTAATAGAATATTGATTCACCCCCCTCCTTAGTATTTTGGGTGTTCAACACATCCCTAGTTGTAAAGCAATCTTGTATCAACCAAAAACATTTCTTTTCTTGCATTTCAATCTATAGCAGTTTTGATAGTTCATTCCATATTTTACCACATTATCATTTCTTAGTTTGTGAAGTGGGATACATGTTCTACATGAGGTCATATACATCATATCCAGATATCAAGAGATTTTCATATGTTTGTAGGAAGTTATCACTCTTAGAGTTTCACTGTTAATTAATAATCAGAGCATTTTGGTTCGACCTGGTCCAAGATTTAGTGTGTGAACCTATTTGAGAGTGTACATAGATTAATGGAACATCATACATGGGTTTTAGGTCCAAGGGGAACTTTCTTGGAGATCCACAATATGTTTCATTGCATGATGGATTGTCTTCTCATGTTTTAAGGCCAACCTACATGCTTGATCATACATTGAGGTTTGTAAACCCTTGAGGCTAATGCAAACCATCATTGAAGCTAGATAATCATATTTAATATCATTTGTAGTTCATTGTGAAGCAAGTAAATAGTAGTAGATAGATAGTTTGCAAGTAATTAGGACTAGTTGTCCAATAAGACCTTTGTGCTAGTTGTAATATTGGAATTCCCCTACAATAGGTCTGTGAGCCCTAGTTGTTATGCATATGATGTATGTGATGCATGTAATATTTCTAATTGTTGATTCAATAAAGATCCATGTTTTTTGAGTTTTTTTTTCCACTACGTTGAATCTAAGCTGCATGGTTGGATAGTTCTTTTTGAACCCTCCATCTGTGACTACAACTATGTGTGGTTGACCTAGGTATTTTGGGTCATGTGAAGTTGGATAGAGTATGGAGTGGAATTATGTGAGTGATTATGGGTCATGCCAACCTATCTTTGATTATGTATATGTTTTGGTTTGTGTGTGTGTTAGTGTTTTGGGCTGACAGGTTGTGGTGTTGCACGATACAACAATTAGGCCAACCTAATTTATGTCTTTATCAGATGCGATATATATATATATATACACAAGGTTAATTCCTTGTGTGATTAAGTGAGATGTTATACAATTAAGTGTGTGTGAGATCTGGAGCAGAGTAGAGTGCGAAGAGGTTAATAAGTGGTGAAGTATGAAATGTGTTAAGTCAATTTTCTAAGCCTAATTGGAACTATCTTTATCATATTGTAGATGCATTGTAATCAGTTCAATCTTTGGCAGTGAGCCACATTCTTTTTTATCCTAGTAGTAATCCACTTCTTCTATTCTCTCTAGACAATGAGTCCTCTAGATAGTGAGTCCACTTGGTAGTGAGCCATTATGTAATATCTTATAACCTATTATAATATATTGTGAGATAATCCTCACCGTGGTTTTTCCCTTTTTGGGTTTTCCATGTAAATCTAGTGTTCTTGTGTTCTTTGATGTGATGGATACTTTCTATGTTCCTTTCCATTACTGCAAGTTTAATATGATGCATTGAATGAATGTTTAAAGTTGACGAAGTTAATGAATTTTAGTGAATACTGATTCACCCCCCTCTTAGTATTTCAAGTGTTCAATAATTGGTATTAGTGCTTGGTTCCTTCAATTGGCTTGATCACTAAAGTAGATCTTGGAGGTTGAACACATGACTACAAGGAAGTAACCTGTTCCTCTAGAAGAGATTATTCCTAAAGGGTTTATTGAAGAAGATTGTGAAGTTGACATGGAAGGAGAAGTCAAATAAGCCCTTGATGATTTGGATAAAGAAGAAGCTAAGAATAAAGATTTGAAAAAGGATCTTAATGGTACAAATGAGTGTATTAAGAAGTTGAGAGAGAAACTCAAGAAAGCTATAGAAAGAATCAAAGAAACAAATGAGAAACTCAAGCAATCAAATGAGACTATCATCTGTTTGAAAGTACAAGTTGAAGAAGGAAAAATTGTTGAAGATTGCCTAAATGCCAAATTGAAAGAAAAATATGAAGAATGTTCAAAGCTTGAACAAGAGATTGTAACTTTAAGATCAGATCTAGAGAAATAAAAGAATCAAGAAGAAAAGTTCAAGAAGAGTTCCACAATACTTGACGAGATGATTGAAAATTAGAAGGATTATAAGGACAAAGAAGGAGTAGGGTTTGTGAAGGGATAAAGTTCAAAAGAAAATTAGATTCCAAACAATGCTGAGAAGAAGAATGACACGAAGAGCAATGCCAAACAAACCCAAAACTAGAAGAAATAATTCAAAAGGCCTCCTATCAGACAACCAAATGCACAAAGGTACCCATATTTTAATGGTTATTTTTATTCTTGCAATAAGTTTAGACATAAAGCTATAGATTGTAGAAGCAAAATGAATTAGAAAGTTAAATCATTTTCTGGTCAATGTTATACATGCAATAGATTTGGTCATAGAGCTAGTGAATACAAAAATCAGATGATGAATGGTTACAATAATGGCATGATGTTTCAATATTTCAATGGCTACTATCATACTTGCAATGGATCTGGGAATAAGGACAATGAATGCAGATCTAGAATGGCTAGAAGTGAGCTTGTTCAAAAAGGTGTTACTTGTTACAAATGCAACAAACTAGGACACATAGCTAAGTTTTGCAGAAGCAAGAATGTGAAACCCTCTACTTCACAAAAGAAGGCCAATCCGGTAAAGAAAATAGATCTAGTTGAGCTGAAGAATGAAATGAACAAGATATAGAAATAGAAAGAAGAGACAAATTGAAGAACGAGTCTATGCCAACCCCTGCTGTAGATGTTTCTTGTAGAAACTAGATGAAGAGATTTGGCTTAGGGGGAGTTCTAACAAAAAATATTTAAGCCCCTACCAAAGATCTGACTTGTTGATGCCTTCAACACATAGGTACAAATGCATTTCAAGATGCTCGAATTGTTGGAGAAATTACTAGTGAAAAATATCTTGATGCAAAAATTTATGGAGAAATTTAAGGTGACTGTGACTACATAGTTAGGGTTTGCTAGATTTTGACCTAACTTCAAATCAATGCAATTAATATACATTAGATCACTGAAAAAGGGTTTCTAAGTCATTTCACATATGTTAAACTCATTTATGATTGAGAAATTGAAGTGGAGAGCAGAGTAGAAAAGAGGCGAAGTGATTCTAGTGTTGCGTGAAACCCCACAAGCATAAATCTAAGGTAGTTATCAATATTTTGTGAAACCCTAGTGCTTTTCATGATGTTTACTCCACAAGTTCTTGATGTCTTGGAATGACCAAGACCTAAGTTTAAGAAGCATCCTTTCAAATCCATGGATATGGACCCTAAGGGTGCACTTTTGAGTGTTCTATATAGTGTGATGCATACAAAATATGTCAGAATGCACATCCATGTGAAATTGGATGGGTATAATAATATGAAGTTGGGAGAATTTTTGGTAGACAAGTTAATTGGTGATGATTTTGAATTGAAACTAGAGTATGCAGGTTTGGTAAAAAATAAATTAGATGTTTGGAATAATTTCTCCATTTTTTGTTATGTGGATGAGTGGGTTAGATATGTATTGATCATAATCCATGAAAAAATCTTGTGGTTGGATAAGTCACATTTGATCAACAAGCAAGCTATCAAGGTAGTTACCCAGTTATGCTTTGAAGGACCCGTTCCTACAATGAAGTTTGTGAAAAATGAAATGGTAATGAAGCTAACTAGTGCAAAATTTGACAAGCATGCCCTAACAATAAAGGACATAGATGATCCAACTGTTAAATATGCTTCGATGATGATCAATTACAAGATATATTACATTAATAGAGAGAATTCTAAGTCAACCATAGCTATAAACAACACTCACAAGATGATAAAAAGAAGGTCTGGACGTTGATTTATGATAGCTCCTAGGAAAATAGTGTTGAATAGTCTGGATAATTGAGAGGGGGGGTGAATCAGTTATCCTAAAACAATTTTCTAGACTTTAATTAATCTAGAGAAATCTTAAATCAATCAGATAATAATTAAGGTAGCTATGAACATGAAAGCACATAACAACACCATACACAATGAACACCAAAATTTACGTGGAAACCCAAGAAGGGGAAAACCATAGAGAATGCTAATTCTCAATTATAGAACATTAGTTAAGGTGACACTGGTTAAGGTGATTTTTACAAGGGCTCACTACAAAAATGTTCTCTATAGGCAAGGCTCACTACTAGTGGGCTCACTGTCCAATTAATACAAAAAAAATTGATTACAAAATAGTCTCACTAAAAAAAATGAACTGATGAAGTTGCATCTACACATGCATGAAGTTAGTTATGGTTTAGAGAAAAATGTCTATCTACAGTAGATTCGGTCAAGAATCTTCTGCCCACCTTCCTTGCACAACCTCTACAATACAAATTACTTCTTCTTGACACATGCCTTTAGCTTCCTTCTCTACTTCTTATTTCATGATCCTTCACACCCTTTTAAATGTTCACACATACCACACTTCTTGTTTGAAACCAAAGAGATGTTCAATATATATGTATCCATAGAAAAAAATAAGTTGGCCTAGCAAAACATATCACCTTGAAGAATAACCTTGAAATATTCAATAAGGCTTGGCACACTAGCATTAGACCTAAAGGATAGGTCGCACATAAATATCTCCTTATCACGTTACCACGAGACCCATAAATAGGTCATACATAAGATAAGCATAATTATTAAAAGATAGTGAACTTTGAATTACATGAGATATATTCTAGAGCCGATGGGAATGCCATAACCAAGACCAAATCTTGATTTCCATCAATTTCAGTACCAACTAGAGAAACACAATTAGACATAGCAAAACTTGTAACATGCTACATGAATGTTTGAATAACAAGGATACCTGGAATAAGCTTTGAGCACATTAGCCAATATCAAAAGATTAGTCTTCATTATTTTGCATTAATTGTCTTCCATGGATTTCCCAAAAAGGAATATTTCCATATTTGGATCAAGGATAACATCCACACTACACAACATCATAACACTTAATAGGATAGATCATTTTTGTATATCATCCAAAGCACAACCTTCTAGATCCTAGGTTTTGACATTAATGACAACAATGCTGAATCATCTCAACAACTTCTTAACAATCTCCCCCTTTGGCATTGATGGTAAAACAATAAAAACTCCAAAACATAAGACTCCAAAACTCCAAGCGCTCCCCCTTTGTCAAGCAAATAAATTCCTCTTTTTGTTTTTGTTTTTCTCTTCATTTTTCTCCCCCTTTTTTCCATCAAAGGAAAAGGGACAAATAAGAACATTCAGGAGATCAAGTAAAACTAACACTTTTCACACAAAAAAAATTCTTGTACCTTTCTCTCACAGTTGGAAGAATCCTCTTCCAAGATTGTACAATAGAAACCATTCTGGCACACATACTGTTCAGTAGAGTCAACAACATAAATGAAGATGACTAGTCCGAGGACCGACACTGAAGTTCACAATCCTCTGCATTAGAAAGTATCCCGAAGGGATGATCCAATTGGACCTCAAAAATTTCCTTGACCAACTAGAAATTTTTAACCAAATCTTCCCTTTGTCTTCGAATAGACAATAATTGAGCTTGAAACTCTCCAACTCTTATTCTTTGTTTTCCATCTTTATCTTTAAAGAAGTCAAAACACTTTCTAATATCATTCAATTCAGATTCAATAGCTTCAATTTTGCTTCTAAAGTTTTCAACAACAATAGTCCACCGAAGACAGTACCTGTAGATGTTAGGCATCTCCTTAATGAATTCTCTTGTCTCACCAATGTGTTTGGATAACTTCTATTTGGCTTTAACACACCTCTCATATCATAGCTTGGATCTTATGACCTTCAGATCCTTCTTGCAACAACCTTTCTTCAACAACTTCTACTTGATCATCCGATAATGATTCAAAAACAATAGAAACAGTAGTACCATTTTTGAGCAAATAATCAACTAAGACATCTTCTATTCTAGGCCTATTGACCAAAGAGTAGGAATACCACATTTCACCAATATTTTTCATATCACGTTCATCCAATACTGAACAAATTTCATCTAGATCAAAAGAATCAGATCTAGGAAGAGACTCTTCTTCCTTCTCCTTCTCTTTTGAGATAGTGATGGCATCCTTTGTGTTAATTTTTCTCCTTTTAGGTTCTGGAGGGGAACCACCAATGACAACCTCCAACTCCTTATTAGAGGAGAAACCCTCCTCAAACTGACTGATAGGCATAGCACTAGACACTATCATAGCGGAGCACAAATTCATCTGCAAGGATGAGAAACAAACTTTGCATGCACTTGCTTTATCTTCCATACATTCCAAATATCTGTAAACTTTCTTTTTGATAGGGATTCCAGACTTCCACTTAACATTCTCCTTTGATGGTAGCGAACTCAGAAAGTAAAATACTAAACATATGAGAAAAGACCTAAATCAGAAGGGATAACTCTCAACCAAAGACATTCTGACATTCTCAATTAGGTTTTCCATTTTAGGCTACACATGTCAAACTATTTATTTTCCTTCACCATCTTATGTGCAAGATACACAACAATAGTCAAAGTAGAACCTTCACAATTTTAGAAATAGATTTTGTAAGTGATACCATAAGCAACATACCTTACTGCAGGATTGACAATGGTAATTATTAGTAGAGCTCAGGCGTCTTTGTTGATACCAGTAAGTTCCTCCACGTCTCTATATTTCACTATTTTCTTCCCAAGGAGGTCACCAACACTACACAATCCAATGATAGCTTCAATGGTTTCCTTAGTGATTGGATAGAGTTTCTCCAAAATGATGTTGCCATCCTTGAATTGAATCAACAGGAACAAGATAGACTCTTTGTCGATAATCTAGGGGAATTCTCCCCATAAATCCATACCTAGGGTACTTACATTCTGCAATTCATCAGTCTTCAACCCTAGTTCCATTTCCTTCATCTTCTAATGATCAAATTCGTCTAACTCTATTCCATTTAGTCTCAGTGGGATATCACCACTGGATTCATTGTCAACCAACATAGATTCCATCCTTGTGCTTAGCTTCTTCAACCCTTTTATCGCTTAGCGAAACTTATTTTCCTTCTTTGCAAACTATGACAAATGATTTGAAACTCCACCTTTTATCCTTAATTGCTCATTATTTTTCCACCAAAAACTTACATCAATGATGCCAACAATTGTTCTTTTCTTTTCAATTATCTGGATTAAGCTTCATCATATATCACCAACTAGATCAAACTCAATCATGTCGAAAACACATCAATATTTCAGAGAGGGGGAACCATTAGGATATGCATTGCAAAACTCCCCCTGAGCCAAGGTAGTTGGCTAAGATTCCAGAAGACCATATACCGAGATCTGGTGCCATGAAAGAGCTCCCCACACTTGTTTCCTTTTTTTTCGAAGCCATGGCTATCTTCTTCTTAGATTCATCTGATTCCACAATCTTCTTTTTGTTTTTAGGATTTTCCAAAGCAACATATCTAGATGAGTTAGCATAATGTCTGGGTTTACTGTACTTGTAACATATTTGTCCTGACTTAATTGAGTGAACCCTAGATCTGCACTGATTAGCTTTGTGACAATAACCATGGAATAAATGGAAATTACCATGAAAGAGATTATTCATTCCATTCCTTCTAGCTGGATTGGATAATTCACTTCTACAATGACTTGCTTTGTGACCAAACTTGTGATAGTTAAAGCATTGAGTACTCGGTTCCTTTTTTCTTCTACACTCTATAGCCTTATGTCCAAAGTTTTTGCATAGAAAACAATATCCATTAAATGATAAGAACCTTTGAGCATTTGGTTGCCTGACTGGAGGTCTTTTTGTAGGTGTTCTAGAGTTTTGAACCTTGCTTGTTACAACATATCTCGCTTCAGCTTCAATTAATTTGTCTTTGCCCTTAGTGTTATGATTTGAGCTTTCATTGGAGATGCCAAGTCCTCCCTTATCCTTGTGACATTTCTGTAGGTACAAGAGTTGATCCAAAATTATGCTACTTTCACATACTCTTGCTTTTGATTTCAACCTTCTTGACTCTTGATCTAACTTCTCATTTTCTTCTAATTTCTATTTGAGATTTTCTTCAATCTTCTTATATTCATCCAATTGTAGCTTTAAATTCACAATACTTTCCTTTGACTCCTTTAATTCTTGGTTGACCTCTCTATGTCTTGCTTAGAATTTATGGATTTTCTCCCTTAGCTTTAAGATACAAAAATTTTCCTCCTTGATGTTTTCTTTCAATTCCTCATTTTTAGATTCTCTGCTTTCTTTACCATCTAAAATTATCTTCAGTTCTTCCTCAAAGTAATAATCTCCTGCCATCTTCTTCAAGTTGCCAAGATCTCCCTCAAGTGGTTAAGCTCTATCTGCAAGGGACCAAACTCTGATACCAATTGTTGAACAATCTGGATAATTGAGAGGGGGGGTGAATTAGTTATCCTAAAACAATTTTCTAGACTTTAATTAATTCAGAGCAATATTAAATCAACCAGATAATAATTAAGGTAGATATGAACATGAAAGAACATAACAACACCATGCACAATGAACACGATTACAAAATAGTCTCACTGAAAAAAATGAACTGATGAAGCTACATCTACACATGCATGAAGTTAGTTCCGTTGTAGAGCACAATGTCTGTCTATAGTAGATTCGGTCAAGAATATTCTTCCCACCTTCCTTGCACAACCTTTGCATTACATATTACTTCTTCTTAACACTTTCCTTCATCTTCCTTCTTTGCTTCTTATCACATAATCCTTTTCACCTTTTTATTTGTTTGCACATACCACACTTCTTGTTCAAAACCAAATAGATGTTCAATATATATATGTATCCATAGAAAAAAATATTTTAGCCTAGCAAAACATGTCGGCTTGAAGAACAACCTTGAAATATTCCATAAGGCTTGGAACACTAGCATTGGACCTAAAGGATAGGTCACACATAAATGTCTCCTTATCACGTTACCACATGACCCATAAATAGGTCATACATAAGATAAGCATAATTATTAAAAGATAGCAAACTTTGAATTACATGAGATATATTCCGGAGTTGATGGGAATGCCACAACCAAGACCAAATCTTGATTTCCATCAATTTCAATACCAACCAGAGAAACACAATTAGACATACCAAAAATTGTAACATGCTACATGAATGTCCAAATAACAAAGATACCCGAAATAAGCTTTGAGCACAACAAACAATATCAAAAGATTATTCTTCATTATTTTGTATTAACTATCTTTCATGGATGTCCCAAAAATGATTACTGCCATATCCAAATCAAGGATAACATCTACACTACACAACATCATAGCACTCGATAGGATAGATCATTTCTGTATATCATCCAGAGCACAACCTTCTGGATCCTAGGTTTTGATATCAATGACAACAATGCTAAATCATCTCACTTCTCAACAAATGGTTGGTGGAGAACCTAAAAAAGACAAAAGCATCAAAATATCCTTTCTGATATGGAACTCTGATCATTTTTTTGTTATTCTACTTTCTTAGAGAGTTTCCTGAAACAAAGAACATAGTATGGTTAGATAATATGCTTGTTGCAATACAAATAAGGGATCATTTGAGAAGATTTCAGGATGATGAGTCTATGGGTTAGGATTTGTGGGAATTTTTTGAATCCTTTTACTCCTAGATGTAAGAAAGAGAGAGGATTCCTAAAAGTGTTGTTGAAAAATATAAGAATGATATTACCTTTATGGTTACCAAAGATGAATGCATTATACAAGCAGTGGAACCCATAACAATCTAGATTCTAGAAAAGGGATATGAAGTGGCAAAATATGTAATCACAGGTCTTGTAGAACTAATGTTGGGAAAACTGAGAAACCCATTTGCAGATAGGTTTGGAATCTATAAGGAGAAGTCTAATGAAGTGAACTTGAAGCAAAAAGAAAAGGAGAGAAAGAGTAACATGAGGAAGATGAAGGCAGAGTTGGAGATTATTGGTTCTTCAAAGGGTTTTGCAGAGAAGATCAAAGGCCCATCTATAGATTTGCAAGGGAAACCAAGAACAAGAAGATCAGTTATGACCTCTACCCCCTCTCCCATTGTTTCGAAGTCCTTTGGAACTAAGCCTGTAGTTGGTGTTAAGAAGAAAGCTACATCTAGTGCCCCCGCAACACAAAATAATCCTCCATAGAGGAGAAGAAAAGAAAAAGCTATAAGATAGAGATATACTAGCTATGTTGATGAAGAGGAATAGGAAAAAGGACCTCAATTAATCCAAAAAATAAAATCTAGTGTCTCTCAAGTAGAGAAAAGTGCAAAGAAGACCAAAGTTGATATTATTGATATTGATAGTGAAGAAGAAGTTGAAAAGTAGAAGCAAGCTTTCAAGATCCATGGGAGGGAGAAGAAGTCAAGGTTTAGAAAAGAAGAAAAGTCTCCTAAAAGTAAGGGGACGAAGAAAGAGAAGACCCCTCTGGTAAGAAATCATAGACCCCTAAGGTTAGATGCACTATTTAATGTCATTTCTAAGTATGGGATGTTGGAAGAAAATACTAAAATGCATTCAGAATCAGATGATATAGATAAGGAAAAAATAGAAGAGGCTATTGTAAAATACATGATAAAATTTGAAACTAGCCTTGGACAAATTGAGATTCAGTTGCTTGATGAATTAAACAATGTATTGAGTGCTAGAAGGAAATAATATGTTGATGATGATACCAAAATGAGGGAATTTTCCTTGGAGAAGACTGGTTCTTCCCTTTCTAATGAAGATAGCTAAATGGCTCAATTGTATAGATGGAGGTTCAAAACCAAGCAAAGAGTCAACACCTTAATGAGCAGAGACCAAGAAGATATTGAAAGATTAAGAAATGAGACACTAGAGAAGGTTGAAGAAATTTCCAAAGAATTGAAAGTGTTTGTAGACAATGAAAGTCAAATGCATCATGACATCTCTGTCTTAGAAGTTAATGAACCTTATTCTGAACATCATGAGCATGTACTAAAGCATGAGCCTGTAGAGAAGATATGATGACTGTAAATATTCCTTTGGATGTGGAGAATTTGGTTGTAGATGAATAAGAGAAAGAGAAACAATAAATCTTAGAGAAGGATGAATCACACGTAGAACAAAATCTACTCTCTTTGGATATCAAAAAGGATGATGAGAAAAAAAAAGTCTTAAAAAAAAGGCAGAAAACACTGATCACTTGCCTCCTCTGAATAATAAAAAATTTGCTGAAGAAGAGAAGAAGACTAAGGATCCGTTTGAAAGTGGTGAAGAAGAGAAAAGGGAGCAGAAGGAAGGACAAAATACAAATATTGTTGATGAATCCTCCAAAGGAGATTCATTGAAGAATATATTGGATATGCAGTTGCAATTTGAACTAGTGGTATCTGCACAATTGCTACAACTTCCTATGCAACAGGGACAAGTTGACATGGCCAAGAGCTCTCCCTTGCACAAAAATTAACTTGGTGACACTTTTCATGCCTCCACAAAGAAGGAGATATTGCAAACACATCGAAAGAGTACACAATTTATTTGAGCAAGTAGTTAAGGTGTTGTAGGAAGGAATTCCCGGAGCAACCATTGATGAATCTTTATCTGATGTGGAGAAATTAAAGTTGTAGTTGGATTCTTTCAAAGATTATTCTACTAGACTATAAGAGAGATTGGAAACATAAATGGCAAAGAAGGTAAATAATGGGATATTGACCAAAATATCTAGCAAGTACAATGTTGCACATGGAAAACTATAAGAGAATTTGAGAAATATGTAGAAGTGTCTGGGTGAAGCAAGGATCTTGTTTTAATTTTATCTAAAATATCCTAACTCAACAAAGAGAATTAAGTACCAGTTGGACTCAATAGAGTCATATTTCTCAGGCTGCTGGTGTCTATGATCTAGTTAGTGATCTAGATGGTGCTACAAGGGCTACAATTAAGAATATGCATGGATAGTTTTTCGAGCTGTAAGGAAAAAAATAAAAGATAATAATATAGTACAGTTAGCTTAGAGATCTTGTAAGTGCAAGGATTACCTCCTTGACTGGTGTAAATTATCAAGTGCGAAGAAGATGGGACAAAATAACCTAGTTCCTAGTTCACCGGATGAAGATGAAGATCTCCTTATGTAATTTGAGAACTATTGTTGCATGCTTGCCTTCACTCAGAAGGATTAGGAAGTTGGGAAGAAGGATTGGGAGGCACACCTTGCAAAATTGAAGGTGTATTACAAGAGTATTTTTCCTTCTTCTAGTTGAAAATGTACATTTTTTTTACTTATATAGTTTCTAATTTATTTGTACATATGCAGAAGTAGTGGATAATGTTGCAATACATTTTTATTTCCCCTAATGTGAATTGTTGAAGAAGTATTGAGTATAGGAGTGTAGCAGTAAGGGGGAGCTATTCTCATGTACATACATGTATATTTGTAAAAGGGAGAATAATAGAAGTAATTCAAAAAGTTTGATATTGAGAGCCCTTTGCACTTGATGTTAAAGAGGGAGTAGTTTGAGAGTTTTTTGAGAATGTGCTGCCATCAATGAGAAAGGGGGAGATTGTTGGAAGTTTTATTGTCATTGAGAATATTGATGGATGCATAGCATATAATGTTAATATGGTGTTAATATGATGTTAATTTGGTGTTTTCATTGATGTAAACATAGATGTGATGTCAACATTGATGCATTGTTGAAGATTGATAAGCATAATTGAGTATGGTGTTGTTAGTGAGGTCAACCTATTTTACACTTACATATGTGTTGGTACAAAGTAGACCAAATGTGTTGAATAATTACCTAAGTCCAAAGTATAATTTTTAATGTTCAGAGAACCAATTTTTGGGTCTGCATTGGTCTACTATGAGGAATCTAGTTATGTGGTTTTGAGGTAATGTTGATATGTGTTGGAAGAATCTAAATCCAAATTTTCATGACTTGATGTATTTCGTAGTCGAAGATAATGTCGACAAAGTATCAAGCTTTGTAATGGTAGTGTCAGTGGTGCAAAGTGTATGTTGGAATGCTTCGCATTCCACCGTGAATGAATATTTTGTTATGTATATTTGTGGAAGTGTTTATAGGTTTTAGAGGTGTGTACATTCCAAGTGGAAAGTGTTTTGGTGGTCCATGTGCCAAGGTGTGGATGAATAGTTGGTTCATTCAGTTTTACTTCACCAATTTTTCTTTGTGCGTCTGAACTAAGTATTTTAGGGTTGTGTGGAGTTGGATAGAGTATGGAGTGGAATTATGGAAGTGATTATGGGTCATGCCAACCTATATTTGATTATGTATATGTTTCTTTGTATACGGTATATATATAATTTTAATTCCTTGTATGATTAAGTGAGATGTGAGACAATTAAGTGTGCACGAGATTTAGAGCAGAGAAGAGTGCAAAGATGTTGGTAAGTGAAGTATGAAGTGTGTTAGGTCATTTTTCTGAGCCTAATTGGAATTATCTTCAACATATTGTAGATGCATTGTAATTAGTTCAATCTCTGGTAGTGAGCCACCTTCTTTTCTATCCTGGCAGTGAACTACTTCTATTCTCTAGACAGTGAGTCTGGTGTAGGAGCACCATTAAACAATGTTTGTCCATTAAAAATGATACCAAGTAGGCTTTAGGGTTTTGATATGTTTTGAGTCTATTATGTTAAATAAGGTCCAAAATTACCATTTAATATGTAATGTGATAGATTTTGTGTCTTAGGCATCAAAATAGGTGAAAGTTGCAAAACAAAGTTGTAAATGGTGTTAAAAACAAAAGTTATCAAAATACAACTTTTAAGGGAATTTGAAGAGTCATGAAATTCAAAAAGTTGTTAAGGGAATTGGGTTGTTAGGAACTGATTAAAAAAGGTTTAAAATCCTCTAAAGGCTCGAACAAAGGTTGTTGATGAAGTTTTGAAATAAAATTCAATAAAATACAACATTTTCTCTGTTATTTCCCTGGTTTTCTAAACTTTATTCTTTTTGTACAACCCACACAGTCTTGTTAATGCTTTGAATTCTTTAGTGTTTTGAAGGCACATGTGTGACTTTCCATTTGATACCATTTTGAGAGGTTAAGCTTGAATTTGGTGGGAGATTTTATTGGTTTTCTTCTAACTGTTATGTTACACATGAATAAGGGTTTGAGTGTTGCTTAAAAGATGAAATAGTCATTCCACCTACTATTTGGATCTGTTGCTTAGTGGAATGACTCTTTTGATGGTAAATTATGCATTTCAATGTGTTTATAGGCAGGGAAGTGGAGATTGTATGTTTTGGGTAATACCCTAGGGTTAAATTGTGCAAGTTTCCATATATGAAAATGAGGTGTCAAGATTGGTTTTTGATAAAATAGTTAAGGAGGTGCCTATGCGTTGGTTTTGTGAGTTTCTCCAGACCAATTGGAGACTTTTGAATGCTTTGTCTTGGATTGGAAAGCTCATGTATATGGATTTTCAATACAACCCTAGTGTTTGGCAAGGTAAATGCAGGTTTCTTGGTGCAGGGTATTAGGAGGTTTGAATATGCAAATAAGTGAGAGATTATAAAGTTTTGTGTCACAATTCATGACTGCCAAGTGGTTTTGGGTGTTTTTCAAGTATTTGAAGGGTAGTCCCTTTGTAAATCAGGGCTAATTGACTAGCCTTGGAGCAGGGCAGGTTATTGGTTCTTGGTGTTGGGTCAAAGAAACCCTATGGGATATTTTGATATGTTGTTTGGGAGTATATAGGGAACCTTTGTGGAGTTTGATAGGCCACTATATGGCCTTCTCTAAAAGATACCTTCATTGTTTGAATTTTGAGGGCTACAAGCCTTAAAGTGGGTGATTGAGTCAAGTTGAGGGATTTGTGTTGTTTTCTATTGAGTTTGGTCATTTTGAGTTGGGGAAAGAGTTTTTCCACCTTCCTTGCATCAGAGTTCACCTGGAAGTTAGCCATTCTATAATATCTTATAGCCGATTATAATATATTTTGAGCTAATCCTCACTATGGTTTTTCCCCTTTTGGGTTTTCCATGTGAATCTGGTGTTCTTTTGTTTTTTGATGTGATGCATGCTTTCTATGTTCATTTCCATTATTTCAAGTTTAATACGATGCATTAAATGAATGTTTAAAGTTGATTAAGTTAATGAATTTCAATGAATACTGATTCACCCCCTCTCAATATTCCAAGTCTTCAACATATATGTAGTCCAAGTGTTTATCCATTGGCCGATTATGCACAATACGTTATGGCTAATCTTTTGGCTAGTTTTTTTGGACTTTCTCAGACTTTGTGCATTACTTGGTAAGCATGGTTTGGAAAATCACACTTATAGACATCCATCAATGGTGGACATAGAAGATGGAAGAGTTTATGAACATGAGCAAAAATAAGGTATTGACAAGATAAGATTTTTGAATTTCTCTATCAGGTATTTTGGGATAAATTACCAAAACAACTATTTGATTAGGTTGTATTGTGGTTAAACTAAAGGAGAATCAAGTATCAAGGTCAAGTAGTGTGGATGACCAACAAACTCTTGTTAGAATTTAGTGCTTGACATTTTAAATAAATAAATAAACATTCTATTGTTAATTTATTAAATAGAATTAGTTTTGAGAGTTATTAAATAAATATGGTTTTGGGATTCATGTTCTTGTAATTGATTTTTTATGGGAATAATGACTTTATAAAGCCAATACTATGTAATATATTTTAGTGTAATGTGAATGAATGGATTTTTAATTTGAGAGCAATAGCATTTATTTTTATCAATTTCAATAAGGTATTAGAGAAGGTTTTTTCTTGAACCTCTCTTTGACCACCCTTCATTCATTGTCTCTATCTCAAAATGGTGTTCACAATGGTATTGCAGTGAAGACCATGTGCAACTTCTATTATTTTCCACCATTGTTGCATTTGTCAATAGATGAGAAACACAAATCATGTGCAAAATATTATTGACTCCATCATTCATTTGCATCTCTTCTCTTTCTCTCCATCATGTTCATTCTTGCCATTATTTGACATTTTATTGTTTTCACTATTATCATTCCAAATTTTAAAAACAAAAATTGTATATAAAACCCAAATCTGGTACAAGCATTCATCAAATTATACAATTTGAAAATTTGTGGAGGCATTTTAAATTTCAAGAGGCATTTAAAGATTTTTAAGGTGTTTATTTTTAAGAGTTTCCAAAGAGGCATCTTCCAAACATTTCCAAAAACTTGTCATTTGTGCCTAGCTAATATGGGTCAAAACAAAAAACAATTTATTGTAGTATTTTTAGCATGAATGAGATACAATTATTGCTAATCAAAAGTGATCTCTAGGAAATTGTTGATAGTATAGTGACAAGACAACAAATGTAGATGAACTTAATAAATGGAAGGTAAAAATAAGAAAGCCTTGGCTATAATTGGTATCGGTTAATCTAAACCTTATTTACATCATGTGTATTTTAAAAAATATTCTAAGGAACTATGAGAAACTTTGAATAATTTATTTGGATCAAAAGCTAATAGTGCATAAATAAATATAAATCAAAATTTGTATGGATTGAAAATGGAAGAAGTTGAAGACATAGTGGCTCACATCAGTAAGTTTTGTTCTTTGATAAATAAATTGGATGGTATAAATGAAGAAACAAAGGAAAATGATGCAAGACACATACTTTTAAACAATATACCCAAGAGTATGTCTAAGAAGGTATTCACCTTAAGAAAAATTGATTTGAGTTTGGAAAATATCATATCAAAATTGCTTGAAGAAACAAAAAAACTTGTTTCAAAAGAAGTTGTATTAGCTGCACAAAACAAACCTAATAATTTTTACAGAAAGCCAAAACATGTGACAAAGTCTAAACATGTGAGTGGCACATGTTTTTATTGTAAAAAGATAGGATATGTAGTTCTGAATTGTAAATAGAGAGCACAAGATCTCCTCAATGGATAGTTGCAGCAAGATAACACTATGATAATAGAAGAAAAGGAACACACTTCCAGTGATGAATAAATTACTCATCAAAGTGATAGAGAGTATTTGTACTAATTTTCTATTTGGGTTTTTTTTTTTTGGGGGGGGGGTGTTAGAATTTATTGCTTGACTTTCGAAATAAATAAATAAATTAACATTCTATGTTAATTTATTAAATAAAGTTGATTTTGAGAGTTATTAAATATATTTGGTTTTGGGAGTTATATTCTTGTAATTTATTTTGTATATGAATAATGCATTTATAAATCCAATACTATGTAATAGATTCTAGTGTAATGTGAATTACTGGACTTTAATTTGAGAGAAATATCATTTATTTTTCTTCATTTCAATAGCTCCCATGCCTACGAAATTTGGATACAATTTTTACTTGTACAATATATTCTTTTGTACAAGGAGCTATAAATGGCTATACATTGTAACATTTTATCATTTTTACATAGTTTCATGAATGATACCTTACAAGAGATACTCATGCTAGTTAGATGGAAGCTATTGCATCAAGTGGCCTTTTTGGTGAAGATGTTGCTTGTTGAGAAGCACAATAAATCCATCATGATAGTGTACTCATTCCATCTACATTAGGATGCATGGTAGATGGGGTTATTATCTCATATTTTTGGAATAATAGTATAAGAATGAAATTTTTGTTGCTTATTAGGAAGCACATTGAATCCTCCATGATGGAGCAATCACTATTGAGAAACAAGATGAAACTACTACAATAATAGCTTCTATAAATACATGAAAATATAAAATTTGTTTCTTTAAACAAGGATTACCATAAAATTATTAAAGTGATTACATAAATCAATAATGAGAAATAAATCAACAAAAAATGTCAACACAAGATTTACATGGAGAAACCATTTCATTAAAAATCCACAAGAGAAAGAGGACACATATGTATTAATATTCAAATATGAGATACATCCAACACATGAACACTCTCTTCACTTTGAAAACACTCTGAAAATACTTATGTAGCTATGAAACAGTCTTATATTAGGTGTCATAACCCTTAACAAATAAAATGCTCAAGTATAGCACTCCAAATAGAGTGATCAACTCATGTGGGTCCCATTTGTCATACAAGATCCTACACTTCTCAATCCTAGTGCCTAGAATTAAGAAAACATATTTAATGAGTCTAAAGTTAAATGTAGTTTCCATCATTGCACTCCACACTTCTTCATGAATTAATATGACAAATAATGCCAATAATTTTGAGGATTCTAAATTATAATTTAATCTCCAAATTCACTCTAGGAATCCATGGACACTTCTTAAGAGTGTTGGGGACACATGAAACATACATAGGATTGCAAGGTAAATGGAACCTTAATCTTAACATTCTCCCACTTCAAATCACATATTATAATTACATCCATAGGTAAAATAAATACAATTAAGTACAAGTATAAATTCCCATGGCCTTCCTACACCAAGAGAAGTTATTTGTGGTTATTGGCTTTGTAAGTGAACAACCAAATTATCTAGTATAAGAATTCTCTAACAATACCTTACCATTATCAACTATTTATCACAAAAAGTGATAATATACATTAAGATGCTTAGTATGAGCTTGATACTTAGAATTTTTTTCCAAACAAATAACACTTTGACTATCACATCCAATTCTAATTATCTTATAATCAAAACCACTACTTGTATCAATGAGTCTTTGTAACCAAACCACCTCTTTAGAGTCATGCATAGTTTCCATCTAATTTTCTTATGTGGTGGAAAAAGTAACCCTGGGATGAATTATACTCATCCAACTCATTGCACCTTTAAACAAAGAGAAACCATAGCCACTAGTTTCCCTTAGGCTATCCAAGTCACTTGTCCAATCTACATAAGAAAATACTTGTTTTTCCAATGACTTGTCTACATCATCAATACCATAATACACATATTAATTAAAATTTATATGCAAATATTTAAATACTCTTTTAATGAAAGTCCAATGTTCTCTACTAGGTTAGACATAAACTTGCTCAAAAATCCCAATGAAGATGGTGAAGATGAGTAAGAAGGTAAATGATAGAAATAGATGAAAATGCATAAGGAAATAAACACAAATAAGTTATACCTTCATTTCTCCTTCCTCTTCATGGATTGAGCTCACAAGATGCACCCTTGTCTTGTAGATTTTCTCCAATGATTGAAGGGATGTGGTTGCTCATAATTTTAGCATGATGATGGTAGGATGGAGATGGATTTTATGGAGATTTGAGAAGCATTAGGATGGGATGAATGTGTGTTGAAAGAATAAGAGCCAAGGCCTCATTATATAGACATTTGGTGAGAGGAATCAATGGATAAGATTGAATGACTAATGGAGGGTTGAGATTGATTGAAAAGGTGAGGTTTGGATCAAGGATGAGGATATATTAGCCTTGTGACAAGTGTCACAATATGGAAAGGGGTAAAATGGGGAGGTGTGCTCACACATGTGTGAGCACACATTGGGAAGAGAAACATCAGATAGATAGGATGGCTTGTGTAAGAGATAGGGTGGATTGTGTAAGAGATTAGTGGGGGTAGGTGAGACGTAGAAATTTAAAATTAGGAAATAATGATAATGAGGATTAGGGATGAGGGTTAGATCAACTAATCATGGATTAATTGATTAATGAGGATAGGTTGAGTTAATAAACCAAGGGTTTATTAACTTAGGTGGGGTTAAAAGTTGGAAAATGGGATAATGATGATTAGGATGGGGAAAAAGTTAATTAATCAAAGATTAATTAACTTAAGGAAGGTTAGGGGATTTAGAGGAATAAGGGAAAAGGTTATCTTTAATTAAATAAATATAGATTTATTTAATTAAAGGTGATGGAATGTAAGGATAATGGGGAAGTTAATTAAATAAATAATAAAAATTTATTTAATCAATTATTAGGATAAGGGAAGCAGGTTAAATTAAATAAATGATGAGTATTTATTTAGTTAAGTAATATTTTGGGTGACTACATTTTTCCCCTCTTTGAGATGATGTTGCGACTAAGAGAAGTAATATCATTTCAAAGAAGAATAAAAAATAGTGGGAAGGCAAGGGATAAGGAATAGTGGCATGATGCCCCAGTCACTAAGGAGGATGAGGAAGGATGACGAGGAGGTAGTGGTATGCCCCCTCGAAAGGATATGTAGGTTAGGAGAACACGGGTGTGCTCTCGAAATGGGTGGGAAGACTAAAGGATTAAGGATAAGAAGATGAAAGGGTGAGCTACCTAAGGATGGATGGGAGAAGATAAGGGTGATGAAGATGTGGATGGAGAGGGAGGATGGATGATCATCATGCTATAATAATATGAGCAACCTAGATTTAATATTGTACTTGACATTGTGCACCAAGGTATGAGGAACCAGGATGACAATTGCCAAGTATGTGATCAAAAAGGTCAAGTGCAAACATATGCCTTATGACACCATGATATGGAAGAACATGATTCCCCTGTGGCAATAGAGTGCAAGAGACCATGATAAATGAAAACAATGATAAAACACACAAGAAACAAGCAAGCATGTACAACAAACCAAAAACAAACAATGACTATACTTCGAGTCAAGCTAAAAAACCTGATTGACAGATTGATTGATAGATTGGTGATGATGATGATTGAATTGGGAAGGATACATCCCTATGATGATTGTTAGATTAAAGTGGATCAATGGATTTGAGCTTGATTTGGATTAAGGTGATGGATTGCTTAAGGATGATGTGCATTATCTTACAATATTGGTTTGCATGGATTAGTATTGATTGCATTAGATAGGATTGGATGGGGATGGTTGGATTGGAAGGATGGAGGATAGGATGATTAGGATAGAGGAATAGATGGTATCCAATGACAAGGGAGAACCAAGGATTGGAAAATGATGGAAGGATAAGTGGATTGTGTGGATAGGAGATAAATAGATTGTGTGGATAGAAGGTAAATGGATTTAGTAGATGGAAGATAGGTGATGGAAGATAAGAGGATGGTGGATGAAGGATAGGGGGATGGAGGTCCAAGGACTAGTTACAAAGGACTAAGATGCCCCACACTAGAGGTAGTGCAAGCATGGATGGAAGAATAGTGGCATGAGATGGAAGGGTAGTGCATAAATGACATGGATGGAATTAAGAGTGAGGATGGGATTGTCCAAAGCATGCATGAATATTTTTACCCTAGCTTTATGAAGATCAAGGGTGAAAAGAGTAGGTGAATTAGGTAGGATGGGGGGATGGAGATAGGATAATGGATGTGGGAGAGAGGATATGAATAAGATGATCAAGGTTAAGTGGATGAGATATGGATGTATGGATATTTTGACCCCTAGGCTCCTTATCAAGATCAAAGATGGGAAGGTACAATGGATTTGGATAGGATGAGGGATATGTGATAAATTACATGGATAGGATAGGATACATGGTGATTGTGAAGATCCTTATCCTTGTAAAGATCAAAGTGGAGAGGGGAGGATGGATTTAGATAGGATTTTGGATAGATGATGAAGGATAATGGAGGATTTGGATAATATGTGGTATGGATAGAGCTTGAATCCAAGTGTAGAGTGCAAGGGGATGGGGAGGAAGGACTCAAGAATCTAGATCCATAGATGGTATCCCTTGATTATGTGCTATTATGCTCATAGAAATTGGTATAATGATGGTAGGGAGGATCAAGTGGATTGGAAGATGGAGGGGGATATGGATTTATGCAAAGGATTGGATAAGAGGGATGGAAGGATGGAGAATGGATGTTGGATAATGGATGGGTTGGTGAAGGACATGTGGATGAGTGGGTGGGAATGTTGGAAAGATCAACATTGGCACACACCTTGAAGGGTGGTGGAGTTGTGGAAGTGAAGTGGATTTTGAATTTTGAGGTTTAGATGGAGGAGTGGGTGTAGATTTTGGGATGTAAGGACCCAAAATGGATGGAGGAGATGAATGATTATTAGATGTATTGAATGACTTATGATTGTATGAAGCTTTTGGATGAGAAAGTTTGGATTCCAATTTTGATTTTTCTTTGGGATGCATTGATTCTATACATATTTTTGGAATCCACATGGTTTTTGAATTTGATTGTTGCTTCATGGGCCTTTGTGGCCTTTTGGTTTTTTGATTTTGGATCATATTTTTCTTTGTTTTTGCATGTCTTTTTGATGGGACATGTTGATCCTTGGATTTTTGTGGATTTTTGGCTTTATTCATTTGAGATTTGGCATCCAAATTGCTTCCAAGAGCAATGGGATTTGTAAATGGAGATGAAAGATGTGGATGCATTATTGTTGGGTTGGTGTTGGTAGGATGTTGGAAGGGTTTCAAAGATGTGTGCCTTGGTTGATCTTGATTTGGGATATGAGGTGACAGATAAATAGGATAAGGAGATTTTGGAGTATGGGTGATAGGTGGTGGAATGTAAGGGCCCAATATGGATGGAGGGGATGAAGGAAAATGTTTTGGGACATAGGGACCCAAAATAGATGGAAGGTATGAGGGTTTGGGATTTGGAACATAAGGGCCCAAGATAGATTTGGAGGATGGGGAATGTGGATGTTTGGATTTAGGTGGATGGATTTTAGATTTAATATGGGTGGAAAGAGAACCAAAATCTTGAGCTTTTTACCCAAGGCCATGATATTTTGGATTTTATTTTATATTAAGGGGTTCTAAGATTCCTTTCCCATGGAGGCCTAACCCTTTTCCTTGATAATACATAGCTTGACAAATATTTTTGCCAATGGAATACTTATTATTTTGGAAGCAATATGTGAGTCCATTTTGAGGGGGATATGTAATGGAAGGAATGATAGGGTCTTGGAGTATGCTAGCATGGATGAAATTGAAGGAACCCAATTGATAATTAGGGGGTTCATGGGTATCTTGGATAGGGGTGATGGGATCATGAGATGGAGATGAAGGGATTCTTTGATCTTGACTTGGGATAGGATCATGGGATGGGGTGGATGGTATAGTGTGATCTTGGTTAGGAGGTGGAGGGGGATCATGACATGGAGTGGGATGGGTGTTTGGATCATGAGAGGGGAGATGATCATTAGATGGGGTGGATGGTGTACTTTGTTCTTTATTTAGAGAGGGATCATGTAATGGAGTGGAAGGGGTAATTTGATATTTATATGGAGGGGGGTCTATGTTAGCATGCTTTGAATTAGGAGATGAACATGGCTCATTTGATGTGGATGGTATGATGGGGAACGAAGATTGGAAAGGTGCTTTAACTTGGATTGATAGAGTATTAGAGGATTCATGAGACTTTTGGGATTGGGATTTATCTTGATGTGTAGGTGATGGATGTGGATGCATGACATGGGAAGATTGCACAACTTTTTTTTTTATGGGGAATTGAGCACCTTTGTAAATAGTCCTCGGAGGAAGTTATTATGAGGGACGAGGTGAATTTGATTGGTAAAATTGGGGTGACATGGATTGTAGGGATGTGGGAGATAAACAAGTGGAATAATGGGTGGAATTTTCCATGGATTGGTAAATGGATTATGAGGATGAGGAGCTTGAAAAGGATGTGGAGATGGGGAGTTTTGGCTAAAGGCTTGGTCTCCCTTGTCAAAGGAAGGGGAATGGTAAACAAGAGGGGATGCATTGGTATTGGATGAAGGTGGGGATGGTGGAAGTTTAACACCAATGCCAAGGAGATAGCTAAGCATGGAATCCTTATCATTATTAAAGTAGTGGATGAGGAGATGATTGGTGATGGGATCCTAGAGGATAATATGGGTGATGAGGGTGTGGGTGGGGTTTGAGGGGGATACTGGATGGGTGATTGGTGAATATTTAGAGAATTTTGTCTAATGGATTCAAGGTGATCCACAATATTCTCACTATTATCATAGGGATTAGGATATGAGTTCATGATATTAGATTGGATTGGAATGGATGAAGGTGGATTATGATAGATTAGGTTGGATGGAGGATAGATTGGATGATTAGACATGGTTGGGGTTTGATTGGAGGTGGAAAGTTTGGTATTGGTTTTTGATAGGGATAGGTTAGGGATGGATTGGATATATGTTAGGGGATAATTAGGACAAGATGGGTGATTAGAAGAATAAAATATGAAGATAAGTATGGAGGATGGGATTATACTTGGGATAAAATTTCAAGACCTTATGATGATTTGATTTGATTAAGGTTGATTCTCTATATTTAGGATAGGCTACTGTTCCTAAGAAAGAGTTAATTGGATTTTATTTCTACTTAAGATAGGAAAAGTTCTTAAGTAGGGATTGATTGGGTATGATAACTATACTTAAGATATACTTTAATGTTCTTAAGCAAGTTTGGATTAAAGATGAAATAAAATTAAGGTTATGATTTTTTATTGAGAGATTGGATTTGAAATGGATGATATTGGATTATCCTTAGATGAAGGATTTGGATGATGATAAAAGGATATGATGTATAAAGGAAATTAATTCCTTAACCAAATTTTGATGTTTAAATGATGGTTTTCAATTAAGGATGGGGATTGCATGCTTGATTGAAATGGATAATGGTTGATTGAATTTTTGATGAGGGGTGGATGGATTAGATTAGGATTTGGTTAAAATGGTACTAGGTTGGAAAGGGGGATTGGATTAAGATGATGATGAAGGATGAAGATTGAGAATGATAATGAAGGATGGATTAAGGATGATCATGGATAGAGGATATTAGGAGAAAAATGATGAAATTGGGTAGGGGTTATGGAAGATGACTAGGATAATGATTAGGACCCCAAATGAATTAGGAAAATTAAGCTTAGGATCCTAAAGGATGGATTGGATATAGATTATGAGATGATTTGGTCAAGATGGATGATTAGAATGATTATGGAGGAATATGATGGGATGATTAGGATAAGTTGATTAAGAAGGGGGAATATGATGAAAATGGATGTTTAGGATAATAAGGGATGGTAATGATGATATGGAGGGTGATTAGGATTAGAAGGGTTGATTAAGATAAAAATGATGGATTAGGATGGAAAATATGGTATGATTAGGATGTGAAGGATGGTTGGGATGGGGTGAAGGTTTTTCTTGCTTGACAACGAGATAGAATTGAAAGCACACAAACAAACTAAGTGGCCAAGTTTGATGGATTTTTGTAGTGTATGTTCAATCCTTAGCCCCTTTGCTGATTCATTTTCCACTAGTTATAACACAAGAAGACACTTCAAGAACTTGCACAATCCTAAATTATTCAAGTGGGATTATAGATTAATGTGGGCTCACCACCCAAGCGAAGGCATATAGCGAGAGATCCAGTGGAACAGGGTCATCAATGGATGCCATAGGCTCACCTTTTCTCTCTCCTTGGGAACTATTGTATTTCTCCACAAGGATTTATATCTCAACCTAAGGGAGGAAGTGGTCAGTAACTTTAGGGTACAATCTACATCCCTTGCACCACACTAAGCTACGATCAAAATGTCTTAATCTAGGATACACAAGGTTGCTAGGGAGTCCTCTATATACCTCAAGGGTACATGACGCCCAAATCCATAGATGAAAGGGAACAATGTTAAACAACCAGGAGGAGAGGGAAACCCACTCTCCACCTTCACTTCTCCAAGGTATACAAATCTTGGAGGCTTAGCCTGATTGAAAAAATTCCACTTCCAAGAGAGGTGGCTTTCTCACCTCTCGCTCTTTATACTCCACTATAACATGGGAGTTGGAGTCATCCCCTAGGGTGATGAAATCCCTAGGAAGGCCCCCTAAAAGGAATTATCCAAGTGTTTTTGATCCCCAAGATCACACAAGGTATGAGGGGAGAGCATAAACAGGTTGGGTTCCTTAGGTTGAAAAGAAAAAGAAAAAGACTAAATGATGTTTTTGATCCTCAAGATCACACTAGGTGTGAGAGGAGAGAATACACACCACTCACGCACATCAAACAAGAGTTCATTAACCTTAATAAATGAAATGTTCCTAGATTAGTGGAAAAAAAAGCCTTGGACAAACAAATCTTCAAGAAGATGCTAGTAGTTTGATGATTTTGTCTTTGAAAATAGATTTCAAGCTGCACAAAGGGGTTAGATGATAAGATGATAAAAAAGGTGTGTTAGCATGAATATAAACATAGATATTTGATGATTTGTGCCTTAGATGAGCATTAGAGACCTACAACATGCATTAGTATCCAAAAATAGAGATTAGATGCAAAGAATAGCTAAAAGAAGACCTAAAGATGCATTCTAAAACCTAGGCACCATTTTGCACATAAAGCTACGGTTTTGTTAAAATAGAGGCGCCATTCTATGAACAGAGGGATAGTTTTGCAAAATGGGCCAAAAAGATAGCTTTCAGGGGTGGAAAATTGATGTTTGTCAGATACCTAGTTGAGAAAACAACCTAAAAATGCATGTAATGACCTAAAAATGAAATATTTGATGCCAAAAGCACCTGATAAACCCCAAAATATGTCCCCTAAAATAGAGGCACAACAATTTTGCATAGAGGCGCCACAATTTTGCACTTAGGCTCCATTTTGCAGAAACTACCCAAAAAATGACACCCAAAGGTCAGAAAATAAAGTTTTAGGGCAACCCAGATGGTGAAATGGATAGATGAACATATAGAGGACCTAAAAACATGAGTACTTAGCTAAAATATGCCCCCAAATGCAACAAAAATGAGCTGAAAATGAAGAAGAAACTAGGTGACCTAGAAAGCTTGTATGAAAACCTAATCTCATAAAACTCTAAAAGCACCTATTTTAAGCATGAAAATGATGGATGAACTTGCATAAAAAGTGTTAGTATAATGAATACCTACAAAAAGGATGTTATAAGCCAAATAAACCCTAGATCTAGGTCAGAATGATGAAAACAACTCTAAAAAATGGAAGCACAGTTTTGGGTTACACAGGAACCACAACTTTGAACCTAGGTGCCAAACTTATACACTTAGGCACCAAAAGTCTTCACTTAGGTGCCACAAGTATGCACTTAGGTGCCACTTTGCAGTATTCTCCCGAAAATGGTACCTATAGCTTCAAAACAGATAAAAATTGATAAAACATTAGAAAAAAGGGGTGAGAAGCCACCAAGCATGCTAAATGAAGATGGTGAAGATGAGTAAGAAGGTAAATGATAGAAATAGATGAAAATTCATAAGGAAATAAACACAAATAAGTTATACCTTCATTGCTCCTCCCTCTTCATGGATTGATCTCACAAGATGCACCCTTGTCTTGTAGATTTTCTCCAATGATTGAAGGGATGTGGTTGCTCATAATTTTAGCATGATGATGGTAGTATGGAGATGGATTTGATGGAGATTTGAGCAGCATAAGGATGAGATGAATGTGTGTTGAAAGAATGAGAGCCAAGGCCTCATTATATAGACATTTGGTGAGAGGAATCAATGGATAAGATTGAATGGCTAATGGAGAGTTGAGATCGATTGAGAAGGTGAGGTTTGGATCAAGGATGAGGATTTATTAGCCTTGTGACAAGTGTCACAAGATGAAAAGGGGTAAAATGGGGAGGTGTGCTCACACATGTGTGAGCACACATTGGGAAGAGAAGCATTAAATAGATAGGGTGGCTTGTGTAAGAGATTAGTGGGGGTAGGTGAGATGTAGGAATTTAAAATTAGGAAATAATCATAATGAGGATTAGGGATGAGGGTTAGATCAACTAATCATGGATTAATTGATTAATGAGGATAGGTTGAGTTAATAAACCAAGGGTTTATTAACTTAGGTGGGGTTAAATGTTGGAGAATGGGATAATGATGATTGGGATGGGGATAAATTTAATTAAACAAAGTTTAATTAACTTAAGGAAGGTTAGGGGATTTAGAGGAATAAGGGAAAATGTTATCTTTAATTAAATAAATATAGATTTATTTAATTAAAGGTAATGGAATGTAAGGATAATGGGGAAATTAATTAAATAAATAATAAATATTTATTTAATCAATTATTAGGATAAGGGAAGCGGGTTAAATTAAATAAATAACAAGTATTTATTTAATTAAGTAATATTTTGGGTGACTACACCCACTACTTGGGAAATATACTATCTAGTACAAAAGATTGCATACATCAAACTACCAACAACAATAGCATACATAATCCATCAAAATTAATATTAAAATTTAAGACACGTCTAAAGTAATCTTAGTACTAGTTGAAAATGGAATATTCACTACTTGTACAATAATGCATACTAAAGCATCTCAAAATGGTATCCAAATATTTATTCTAACTCAACCAAAGCTTTATATGTACATGATCCTTGTCGTTCTCCATCCCAATAATATATTTCATAGTCTCCAAGTCCTTCATGTCAAATTTGCTAGAAAGATAGGTTTTGATCTCTCTAATTAACACCTTACTATTACTAATAAATAACATATCATCCACATATAAGACAATGATTAGTATCTGATCATCAATAATCTTAATATAGATACAAAAATCTTCCTCACTCCTACAAAATTTAATTTCAATGTAAAGCCATCAAAATTCTAGTAGCACATCTTGGGTGACCATTTTATACTATACAATGATTGTTTCAACTTGCAAATGAATTTTTCCTTCCCTTTCACTATAAAACCATCATGTTGTTACATATAAATCTCTTACTGGAGATCTCCATACATGAAAGTAGTTTTAACTTCTATTTTCTCAAATATCAAAATTAAAAAAAAATCAACAATGGGTAAAAGGAATCTAATAGAAGATAAAGTAGCAATAAGAGAGAAATTTTCACCAAAATCAATTCCCAGGGAGTAGCCCTTTGTAATCTCTTAGTTGGATATTAGTACAAATATTACCTAAATTCTTTTTTAAATACCATTGAATCAACTACTGTAGTACCATTGTAATGTACCAACTAATATTTTTGGGTAAATAATTTTTTATTTAAATATTTTCACTAGATTCTAACAAACCTAAAATAATTCCCTAAACACATTTACAAAAACATCAACAACTATAATATCTTAGGACAATCTTTAAGAAATTAGATTTTAGTTTTAAATATGTTAACCAAATATAGCAAGGAACCTATATTTTCTTCACACTTCATGTCTTATCAACCATATTTAAATATTCTAATTATATGTTTAATACTTCTAACAATATTCTGCAACAACTTATAATTTCTTCACAATTTTTACATCAAACCCAAACATTCCTTCAACATTTACACCTCAATTATAATAACATAGATTTATAATGGAGCCAATAAATGAAGAAAAACTCCAAAAAATTCCTTATTGCAATAATATCTAAGATTACATCAAAATAGATTGTCACACAATAGATACAATTGCATAACTGCTATGCTCAGACCCACAAAAATAATAGATTAAATAACTCAATATAGATGGAATCACTAAATGAGTTGGAAATACAATACTATCTATGGATATAACATCCATTAAAAACTAAAATATTAAAGATTATTGATAACACATATTATAGATCAGGTTCACAAAATATAAGATAAGTTGTAGAGAATTTACCATATTAAACGAGATTGTAAAAAACATTACAATATGCTAGTATTGTAGCTATAAAATATTGGAATACAAACACCTACCCCCACATTAATTGCAATGTTGTGCAACTTGACATCGCTGATATTTGCAACCATGGAAGCTCAAATATGAACTTTAGATGAGCTCATCCTTTGGCCAAAGAGTTTATTTCCCCTAACATGTGAGGTCAAGAGGGTTTTTATTCTCTAATATCTAGAAAACCTAAAGGTTTTTCTCCTCAAATTCGCATGTTTGAACACACGTGCTCAGAAAAAGGGTTTTTAGTTAGGGTTTCTATGTGTAGAAGATCACATGATGCCTAAATGAATGTGCTCTATATTATTGAAATTAACAGTTGGTACAAGATCCCCTATAACAATTGCTAATATTTACACCCAAGATTCTAGGAGGTTGAGGGTGCAACCATTGCATTAATGAAGAATGGTTGTATTCACTCCCCACACTAAAAGTACATGAGAATTTGTGACCTTAAAATTAAACAATAATTTTTGGGTGGGAAAATTCCTTTTGGAAAAGTTGTGTGGTCAAATGTGACAATAAAATGTATAGGCTGTGTCGAGAGGTAGGTGAAATGAACAATGTAAAATAGGTGGGAGTATTAGAGTTCAAGGGTTATAGATACTTCATGACTCTTACCATGTTGGTTGGATATTAGAGCTTGGGCATGAGGCATGCTGGTATGGACAAGTCCGAAATTCCAAAGAAACCAAGGGAAAAGAGTGGGGTTTGGAGGAAAGGGATGATGAGATGGAAAACTCCAATAGCCTAATAAAATATGGGAATGAATGTAGGGGAGGGATGTGAGGTATGTTTGGATGAACAAGTGTGACACTTCAACAATGATAAAGAAAAAGTAGAGTTAGGTGGAAAGGTATGCTAGGATGGTGAAGTCTAAAATTTTGGTGAGGGCCAAGGAAAATCTAGACTTAGATGAGATGAAAAGGTATGCCCAGATGAGGAATTTAGAACATATGATGATAGAAAATATTTAGAAGAATGGACATGCCTCCATACTTAGAGACTTTGGGGACCTTAAAATGACATTGGGGTAAAGAAGAGGAAAAAAAAAACACACAAAATTGGACTAGGGGATATGTGGGAAATAATAAAGAGGCATTTTGGTCCACAACATAAATTATTAAAAAATGGGATATGAAACCCTTGGCCATCAATCTAGCCTTCTATTGATCCAAACAATTTTTTGCATAAATTTGTTTTTGTACACCCACTTGCAACCAATGGGATTTTTTCCTTGGGAAACTAACAAGATTCTAAGTATCACAACTATCCAATGCCATTACTTCCTCATATATGGTATAAATCCAAGATTCACTATCCTTTGAAGAGAGAACCTCCCTAAAATATGTAGGTCCATAAAGCAAAGGTGTCCCTTTTCCCCAACACTATTTGTAATTTTTGTCGAAGCACTATTCTATATTTTGAGGACATATAGATTGGGTGATAATATAAAGGGAGTTGTGCTTCCCAATAACTATTCCTTAATCAATATACAATTTTTTAATGACACTTCTCTCTTCCTTGAATTGATAGAAAGAAACATGGATAACCTTGTGAACAAATTAAATATCTTTATCAAGCATCTGGGTCAAAAATATCCAATGCTAAATCTGTTCTCTTAAGCTGGAAGAAAGATCCTCCAAGTTGGTTTTCCAAGTATGATTGGAAATGGTATGGTTTAGATAAAATTGTGAGATATTTGGGTATTCCTTTCTATGTGGAACCCTCCTTAAGAAATATGTGGAATTAGATGCTTGCAAAAATAGAAAAAATATAAAAAAGCTGGAATAATAATTATCTCTCCCTAGCTAGAAGAGTGCAGGTTTTCCAAAAAATAATGTCTTCCTATTCCATTTATTATGCATCAGTTTAGTTTTTTTGCCAGTTATCAAAGTAATATTGTACAAAATAATATAAGGAAATTTTTATGGTCAAATGGAAAGGTCAATAAAAAGAAAAATGTTGTTAAATGGAAATATTGTTGCCTTGGGAAGGAAGATGGAGGACTGGGCTTAAAGGACCTAAAATTCCAAGGCATGGCCTTAGCTTTTAAGTGGATTGTAAAAGAATTGATTGGTAGTGATCCATGGAAAATCCTTATCACGAAAAAATTCAAGAATATGTTCCAAAAAAATAAAATTTTGGAAAAACCTACATTTGCATGACATTCTGTTTGGCAATTTTAACTCTAAACCCTTTGGATTTGTAGTCTTTGTTATCATTTGAAAGGCCCAAGAGTCTTGTAGGCACTTGATTTCAAGTGGTGAGGTGATATGTAATAACAAAAGTACTTTATGGGGGTTCATATCTATATGGTGGAAATTGTATAGCAATAATAAGCCTTTAGCCTTAATACAAGGCTGCTTAGCTAAGAAATGGAATGGTAAGGGAATATGTTGATTTAATGATATTTTTTATAATGATAAATTGAAGACTTGGGATCAGTTAAAAGATGAATTTGATATTGTTGATGCTAATTTGAGAAATTTCTCTGTTGTTAAAAAAGACATTGAGGTCCCTTCAATTTCTAGTTGAAAATAGGAATAAAGAAGATGATTTTGGATGCTTTTTCTAGACCGATGGTATTCCCCTTCTAAATGTCAATTCTATTAGTCTGTACAAAATTCTTACCCACTCCTAAGAGGTGCTTGACCATGTCAATTAGCCTTGGAAACTAAATTTGGGGAAAAAGAGTGGTCTGATACTATCAAAGTCTACTGGTCTAGTAGTTTTGAGGTAAAAAATATTGTTTTAGATGGTTGTTGTTGATGGAAAATTTAGTCACTGGGTCTACTTCATTGCTTTGTTTGGTGTATAATTGTGCAAAAGATATAGAACATATTTTTTTAAATGTTAGTATGCTTCTATTATTTGGTCAAGGTTCACGAGGAATGTTCTAGGTTGGGACTATAGAGAGGATGTCTCTTGGTTTGAAATTCTATTTGGTCATGTGAAAGGTCTTAATGTTGAGTCCAACTTGTTTTGGTATGTTTTATCTATTGAAGTTTTATGGTTTTTATGAAAAAGAAGGAATGAACACTTATACTAGGGAAAAGAGAGGGTTCTTACTGAGTCTAATTGTAGACTCAAATATCTTTTGATTGTTGAATAGTTAACCTTAACACTGAAAATACCTTAAGGATGGTTCTTAAAGATCTTGGAGGATGGATCAACCCCATCATTCAAAGAGGATATACATGAGGCTGATTATTGGCCTCAAGTTTCGAGACAAATTGATCTTAAGTTTTAGAAGGAGCACATCAATTTCCAAATAAGGTATTCCAAAATTCATTAGTATGAGATCCAAAGAGATTCAACAATAAGCTCGATTTGGAAATTACCCACTAGAATTTTGACATTATTAGCTAGGAGCACATCTTACAACCAATAGGAGATTTTCTTGGGTTTGATTCATTTAAACTGAGTAAAAATTCCCCAATAGTAAAGACAATTAATGTAATTATGATGATAATATAAGTGATATAATTTATTTTGATATGCTATGTACCTATTGCTCTATAGCTTGGTTGGGATGATGTAAAAAATGTGACTATCCTAGTCACATTCACAATGTAAATGATACACTTTTATTTTGGTAATTGAATATGAATTTAAATTTTTTTACAAGTTGTTGGTGTAAATAGGTGTTCTACCTATCTAGTTCATCGGTGGGTTCTATTTACATGTTAAGTTTATTTGGGTCCTAGGGAATATTTCTAGAAGCTTGTTAGTTTTCATAAGATCTTATCATATCTTTTGAAATTTAATGATTGTCTTAAGTCATTTAATAGTAGTTGTGTCATGACATAGGATTAAGACACTTGTCATGATCTTGTCTAATACTATGTCTCACCTTAGCTATATAACTAGGTGATCTCATGTAATAATCATACAATCATAATTTATCATTTGCATCCTTTGATAGATAACATTATTCTCTCATAGCTAACATCTCTTATGATTTCATGAAGTTCCTAGATCATGATTGGCTATAATCTTTAGCCAAATCTTGCATGATGTAGAGTACTCTATACCAACTCTTACATAAGAAACCAATGTTGTGGGATTTTAGCTAGAATCCATTCTGAATTTTGTATGAACTCACTCTAAGTTCTTGTTGGTGTGAATAAATATCATGTACCTAGCTAATCCTAGAAAAGAGGACTTATTCACATGATAAGTTTACTTAGGTCCTAGGTGTCCCTCTTAGAAGTCTTAGTTGCCAAGATAAGTTCATATCCTACCTTATCTTTTTTAATTTTATTTAATATTGGTCACCTAAGTCATTTAATAGTTGTCTCATAACATATGATTAAGACACATGTCACAATATTCTCTAATCCTATCCCTCACCTTACATTTATAAGCAAGGAATCTTACGTACATATTTGTATCAATCTTGTATTGGTAATAAACCAAATATTTCTTTCCATTTTCTCTCTTGTGGAAGATATTTTGGTCTAGAAAATGGTTTTGGGGGTATTGGGAGTCACCGTTTACTCCTACACTTCTCTCCTTAGCATATAAACTGAAAATACATGGCTTTCATTTTAAGTGAGTCAAAGTAGATTTATTTTGTTGTTGATAGTGGTTATTTTTTGTGCAATACGATGGTTTAGGTTATTATTGAAAAAAATACTTTCATTTTTGTTTATGCATCATTTGTGCTCATAATGTTAGTGTGAATGGGGTTATTTCCTAACTAGTTCTTAGTGAGGACCTATTCACATCATTATAAGTTTACTTAGGAGTTAAGTTTCCTAGGTGTTATTTCTAGAAACTAGTTATAATGGGGTGATGTCTCATTAATTAACTTATAGTTATCTAAGCATTTTATATTTCACTTATGCATTTAAAATTATGCATTAGGCATTTAATGTTTGCATCCAAGGTGGTTATCCAACCTCCTTTCACCTTGCCTATATAAACAAGGTGCTTGTACATTTTAAAATCATCTCATGAATATTTCATGATATCACATACATATCTATAGATTCTAGATATCATATCAATAGATCATAATTTGATCAATCATCTATCTTCTTTCTCATATTGCAACACTTTCTTATGGATGGTTTCTTTCATGGTTTGATCCTTTGAAGAATGCAACTTCATTTGGGTTCATTATTCATCAATATTTCCAAAATGGTGTCATAGCATAGGCCATGCAAAGTCCATCTCAAATTGGAAAATAGAGTTGAGGAGATTTTCTTTGCAGGTTGGAGCCAAACGGTTTGCATTATGGGCTAGCTTCCATCATTTAGGAGGTAGCTAATTTCTAGTGCAAATTAGATCAGATCCGACCCTTGGATTACATACGGAAGGCCCAAAACCCCCCATTTTCATATAAAATACTTCATATTTTGAAGTAAATTTATTTCTGGCAATTTTTCAAAAATTTGGGGCGACTATCTTAAATTTGACGGCCAAATGACTATCATAGAAGCCTCCTAGAGTCTTAATTAGGTAATTTTCTTTAAATCATCATAAATTTGACTCAGGTATTGGATTTTTAAAAACAAGATATCGTCAGAAAGCTGGTTTCGAGAACTTTCCAGTGGTGTAAGTATTATTATCATATTTTACTCCTAGAATATTTTATTGCTTCTTGAAGTCAACGCTTCCTTTTGGACTCTCGAGCTTGTATCTTTTCACCAGTTTGTTAGATTTTTGAGATTCTAGCGATATTGCAAAGGTGATTTAGAGCTCTATCATTTTTTCCATCTACATTTTTAAGATTCATCCATAGGTACATTCTATTAAGTTTTTTCAATTTGAGGCATTTACTTGATAACTTGGACATACTGTAATTTAGAGAAGGTTTATTTGCATTAGGAGGCTTCATTCTCAGTTGTGCATCATATTTGGGAATTTCTATTTTCTATTAAAGGTTAATGTATTTATATTTTTGGAGATCTATCATAGTTCATTATGGAGTTTTCAATTCATCCTTCATTGATTATGTTGGAAAGGGGAAACTATAAACAATGGAGAGATGGCATCATAAAACATATCCAATGGCTTCATTTGTTGTCACATTTGTATGATCTTGTTCCCCCTCCTAGTATTGATAATAAGAAATTTGCTTGGAATTGCAAAAGGGATCATGTCTTAGGAGTTATTGCAATGCATATTGATGATGCCACTTTGAATGCTATTGATCATTTTGAGTGTCCTCATACTCTTTGGACTAAAATTTGGGAGATACATGGAGATCTAGATACTTAGCCATTCCCAGAGGATCCTATTTTAGATATTATTGTGCCTCTTCATTTTTCAGACATGATACCCTATGGTCATGCTATTATGCAGGAATTTAAATCTTTGGAGTACTTTGAAACTTTAGATGAGGATGACAAGGTTTCTTCAGATACTCCTTCTCCATCAAATACAGTTGATGTACCTTCACCTTCATTGATTCATTATGTAGTGTCATTGATTGAGGCTCCCATCATTCCTATTTAGCAAGGCCATTCATTCTATGTTGGTGATTCATTACAACAAGTATCTCATTGTCTTCCTAATTAGGATTCCTATTTATCAAACATTGCATCCTTGTTTGTGGAGTCTCACATTTCAGACATGAGGACACATTTGAGAGGTTATCTTTCCTCTTTGATGAAAACCATTGCACAACTATTGTCAAACCATCATGGTCTTTGGATATTGTTCAACATCAGTTTCCACATAGTCCTGATTTGTCACCTTCTTCTTTGATTGGTCATTTACCTTATTTGATAGTGGCATATATTCATATTCAGTTGACAAGGAGACAAATGAGCAGTTTTCAGAGACATCATCATTATCATACATATGGATTCCTCTTCCTACCAATTCCTATTTGGAATGGGAAGAATTCTTTCATTTTTACTTGGTTTTATTTCTTTTGAAAGGGATACAAGTTGTTTGTCAACATTGGATCATGTTTTATCTTCACACATTTACCATTTTTGTAGGAAATTACACATTATGGGGGGGGGCTACATTGTTTATCTCTTTCCCTCTTATGGGAGGGCTATTGATTATATTGTATTCTTGTCATGGATGTTGCTCTTGGGGGTATTGATGTTGAGACCTCCATACATCACTTCTATCACTTGTACATGATTTGCATTGCATCTCTTTTTTGGAGAGGAGTTTTGTTCCATGAGGTTTTCTCCTTTTCTCCATTTGTGAGAGATTAGTTGCATGATTAGTTGTACATGGGTACCTAACATGGTCTTGTTGCTGGGATTTATATTGCATTTGCATCATTTTCATAATAACTACACTCCCTAAGTTGCACTTATGGGGGGTGTTAGTGTGAATGGGGTTATTTCCTAACTAGTTCTTAGTGAGGACCTATTCACATCATTATAAGTTTACTTAGGAGTTAAGTTTCCTAGGTGTCATTTCTAGAAACTAGTTATAATGGGGTGATGTCTCATTAATTAGCTTATAGTTATCTAATCATTTAATATTTTGCTTATGCATTAGACATTTAATGTTTACATCCAAGGTGGTTATCCAACCTCCTTTCACCTTGCCTATATAAACAAGGTGCTTGGACATTTGTAAATCATTTCATGAAGACTTCATGATATCACATACATTTCTAGAGATTCTAGATATCATATCAATAGATCATATTTTGATCAATCATCTATCTTCTTGCTCATGTTGCAACACTTTCTTGTGGATAGTGTCTTTAATGGTTTGATCCTTTGAAGAATGAAAATCTATTTGGGTTCATTATTCATCAATATTTCCAACATGGTATCAGAGCATAGGCCATGCAAAGTCCATCTAAAATTGGAAAATAGAGTTGAGGATATTTTCATTGTAGGTTGGAGGGTTTTTATTGAAAGCTAGTTGCCATCATTTGGGAGGTAGCTAATTTCTGGAGTAGATTGGGTCAGATCCGACCCTTCCATTGCATATGGAAAGCCCAAAACCCCCCATTTTCATATAAAATACTTCATATTTTGAAGTAAATTTATTTTTGGCAATTTTTCAAAAAAATTGGGTGACTATCTTAAAATTGATGGCCAAATGACCGCCACAGAAGCCCCCTCAAGTCTTAATTAAATAGTTTTCTTAAAATTGTCATAAATTTTGACTCAGGTATTAGATTTTCAAAAACAAGATATCGTTAGAAATATGGTTCTGAGCACTTTCTAGTGGTGTAAGTATTATTATCATATTTTACTCCTAGAATAGTTTATTGCAGCTTGAAGTCAATGCTTCCTTTTGGACTCCCGAGCTCATATCTTTTCACTAGTTCGTCAGATTTTTAAGATTCTAGTGGCATTGCAAAGGTGATTTAGAGCTCTATCATTTTGTCCATTTGAATTTTTCAGATTCAACCCCAAGTATATTCTATTATTTTTTTGCAATTTAAGGAATTTAATTGGTAACTTGGACATACTGCAATTTGGAGAAGGTTTATTTGCATTGGGAGGCTTCATTTTCAGTTGTGCATCATATTTTTGGAATTTCTATTTCCTATTGAAGGCTAATGTCTTTGAATTTTTGGAGATCTATCATAGTTCATTATGGGGTTTTCAATTCATCCTTCACTGATTATGTTGGAAAGGGGAAACTATAAACAATGGAGAGATGGCATTGTAAAACATCTTCGATGGCTTCATTTGTTGCCACATTTGTATGATCTTGTTCCCGCTCTTGGTACTTATAGTAAGAAATTTGCTTGGAATTGCAAAATGGATCATGTCTTAGGAGTTATTTCAATGCATATTGATGATGCCACTTTGAATGCTATTGATCATTTTGAGTGTCCTCATACTCTTTGGACTAAAATTTGGGAGATACATTGAGATCATGATACTTAGCCATTCCCAGATGATCCTGTTTTAGATTGCCTTGTGCCTCTTCATTTTTTAAACATGATACCCTATGATCATGCTACTATGCAGGAGTTTAAATGTTTGGAGTACTTTGAAACTTCAGATGAGGATGACAAGGTTTCTTCAGATACTCTTTCTCCATCAGAGACAATTGATGTACCTTCACCTTCATTGATTCATTATGCAGATTCATTGATTGAGGCTCCCATCATTCCTATTCAACAGGACCATTCATTCTATGTTGGCAATTCATTGAGAAATTATGATGATTCATTACAAGTATCTCATTGTCTTCTTAATTGGGATTCCTATTTATCAAACATTGCATCCTTGTTTGTGGAGTCTCACATTTTAGACATGGAGGACACTTTTGAGGGGTTATCTCTCCTCTTTGATGACAACCATTACACAACTATTGTCAAACCATCATGGTCTTTGGATATTGTTCAATATCAGTTTCCACATAGTCCTAATTTGTCACCTTCTTTTATTGGGCATGTTGTAGCACCCCTCCATTTTGCTCTGTTGATCGAATAGTGTTCTTCTATGTATGCTTTATTTTTGTTAGCACTTTGACTATGGTACTTGGTTCTATTTGATCACAATTGTTAAGTGATGCGTATGTGATATTTTGATGTGATGGAATTTTACTCTGATGTTATCATTATGGCATGTTTTGAATTAGTATAGCAAATATTTAATTAAAGATGCCTTATACTTTTATTATATTATTGATGTTAGACTCGTCAGTTAGAAAGTCTGTATTGGTGAAGGGGACGAGATTGTATCACTCGCTTGCGAGCGCCCTACGATTCTGAGATTTCCTCTTTACGGTGTGTTTTATTATATCATATATATGCATGTTCGATATACTCTTTGTTCATAGGTTGATAGGTACAGGACATCGACTCCACCTGATTTCACAGGTTTGAGCGTGTCCATTGACCAACGGTAATCGATTGGGAGATAGTAGCTAGGTTTTCTGTGCCAAGTCATCACCCTAGTCATAGTGTGTCGTCGGGTTTAGTTGTTTTAATGTTGTCCCTTTCACCTTGGTTATTTATTTAATTTCATATTATAAAGGTTATTAAATGGCTTGTGTAGTTAAAATGATGATTAAATATAGTTGGTGGTAATGTTGAAATGTTAGTTGTTTTATTGATTAATTTGATTTAATTAATAAAATTAGATTTAGTTATTGATTAATTAAGTTAATGGTGATAAATTGAATTAAGTTAGTTGTTTTGGCAGTATTGGATATTAAGATTTAAATTAAAATAAAAATGAAAATCATGTTTGATATTTAGATTTAAATAAAAATAAAAATGAAAATATGTTTCAAATTGCACTTTTTGAAAATGAATATGTAAAATAATTTCTTTACAAAATTTTGAATTCTTTTTGTAAAAAGAAATTTTTTAAATGCATGAAATTCCATTTGGAAAGTAATTTTGTTTTAAATTTTAAAAAAATGAAAATATCCCCAAATTTGCAATAAATTTGGTGGATGGGATATTTTTAGGGGTTTGACTAAATTTGGGGAAACTCTATGAGAGCAAATGAAATTTCATATTTTCTTTCAACTTTCAATTTGGTGGAGAAAAGATTGGCTGTGGCTTTGTTTTTGGATTTGAAGAAGAAGTTTGGATTTCTTGGGTGAGCTGGAAAACAAATAAGATTTGGAAGCACCATTGGAATCCTTCAAGCTTTGGAGAAAAAACCAGGTTTCTTTCTATGATTTTTGTTTTCATTTTGAAATGTTTTGCAAATTTTATTATGCTATTGGAAAAGTTTTAAATTCTGTTTGATTTGCAAGAAAAACCCATGTCAAATTTTATTTCAAAACTTGAAAATCTCTGTTGAAATCATGGAAAAGAAAAGAAAGAAAGAATCAAACCATAGAAAATAGAAAAATGAACAATTTTTTTTTTTGTTATGAACTAGAAATTAAGAAATTGTGCTTGCAAATTAGTTTGCTGTGTATTTTGTTTGGAAGAAATTTTTTCCCAACTTGACTATAAAACAATGGAATTTGTATATATATATATATGTATAAAATTTCTACTGGAAATTTTTCTTTTTCAAAAAAAATTACCTAGATGCTATTTTTTTGTTGGAGAAAAACCCGAAAACAGAGTTTTTGTCTTTTTTTGTTTTTGGGTTTTGTATATTTTAAAAAAAGTATAAAAAGAAAAAGAAAAAAATCATTTTAAGTTTTTTTGGAGGGGAGGGGGGCCTGCCTCCACAGTCGCCCCCCATGGGGAGGCACTGTGGAGGCAGCGCCGTTGCCTCCAGCGGCGCTGCCCACACAATGCACCCCCATATGGGGGAGGCTATGTGGGCAGCCTGACCTCTCCCATTGGGAGGGGCCTGCAACCCCCTAAAGTATGCTTCTTTTATTTATTTAAAAATAAAAAAAATAAAAAAAATAAATTAAATTTAATTAAATTTAATTAATTATTAGTTATTATATATATAATATAATATATATATTATATATAATATATATATTATGTGTATATATATTTTAATAATATTTAAATAATTTTTTTATAATTATTTGTATATATATTATATGCATTATTGTGTGTATATATATATATATATGATGTATGAATATATATTATGTGTTTTTAAAATAATTTTGTTAGTTGAGTTAAATAGATATATTTCAATAATAACTATATATATATAAATTTGTATATGCATTAAGTATATACTATTATATATATATATATATATTTAATATATATGTGTATTTAAAAATAGTTAATTTTAAGTTGATTATTCTTTATTGAAGTTGAAATAAAATTGTTTTTGGTTTTTAATCAAATGATTTTATTTATCAAGTTGATTTTGATTATGTTGCATAATTGAGAAACACAAAGTTAAATCTTTGATTTTAAATTTCTCAACGTTGTGAATTAAATTTTATTTATTTTTGAATAATCACAAGTAACATTGATTGAGTTGATTGGATTTAGGAAATCCTAACATTAGTTTATTTAATTGCCTGAAATGCTTTCTAGTGATTTTCTTGTTCATTCTCGGTGTTGGGAAATTGTGTCTATTGTTATGTAAGTCTTCTAGATTGGGTTTCCTTTGAGGTTGGGGGTTGTCATATTGCCTTGGGTAGTGCGTCTAAATGTACCCGTTGTTTTACCCGATTTTCACGAACGGGGATGTTTTGTGCCTCCTTTGAATTAGGAGAGGATTTTGACCTTTGTAGCCTCCAGTGTTTGGAGAGGGTTTTGACTTTTTTTGCCTCCGGTGTTTGGAGAGGGTTTTGAATTTTGTTTCCTCCAGTGTTTGGAGTGGGTTTTCATTATATGTTCCTCCTAGAGTTGGAGTGATTGTTTATCTTGTTGTATGCACTTTGGCACCCTTGGTGATTGATTTTGTGTTGGTATGTTGTCAAGTAGAAGAGTGGCTTCTGTTAAGGGCTAGAGCCCAAAGAGGTAAACTGGGAAACCATCATAAGTGGTTTAATCAAGTGATAACTAAATTAATGTACTTAGAAGTTAGGTAGTATTTCACACCAATTAAGATAATTGAGCCTCGCTCATGGATGCAAGGGCTTGTATAGACTTGGGATGGGACGAGAAGGCCTGGAATGGCAAGGTCATCTATCTTGTCTTTACGAGAGGTATTTGATTCCACATGAGTAAGTATGGGTGTCGGGATATGGTAGAGGCAACTAGGACAACCCATAGTGGGGGCCGAAGCCTATGAAGATTCCCAGAGGAGATCCCATGTCGAGCTGTGTGATGACACTCTTTCTACGACAACAGTTGGTATTTGGTTTTATGTGTATGGTCTTCTTATCTTACTTGACCTGTTTTATTTCTAGAAGCAATGTGACTTATGTCAGTGATGTTAGAGTTGTACTTGTTTTATCTTTATGGTTGTATGGTTCATGTGATTGGTTGTGTTGGTGTGACTTAGCATGTGCCTAGAGGTTGATGGTCTTGTCTAGAAATCCTTGTTACTATCTCCTAGCATGGGGGGTGAGCCTTTGGGTATCACATGGCTGGGTGGAACGTGCACCTTAATCTGTTGGGTCATCTTCTTGTTCATGTGGACGAGATTTCTAGTTGGAGAGCTCATGGGATCCTGTTGCTTTCATGTTTTATTCATTTAAGTAGTTATTGTAATTTAATACCCCTCATTTGTATCAAGGTGGAAGATGTAATTTGTAACCTTGTTTATTGGATTTACCTCATTCAGGGAATGAGTGTTGTAATCGTATGGTAAATCATATTATTGGAAGCATGTGGTATTTCTTATGCCTTGACGTAATTTTATCATGTATGGAATGTATGTGCATTTATTTTGTTAAGCAATTAAATGTTATGTTTTAATTCATGTATCTTGTGTGGGTGTAAGTAAACTCAGTCTCGTAACCTTAGGGGTTGTTGGAAATGGGTAGTAAACTTGCATGTTATTTGTACTTAATAATTTTTTTTTTATTGTGTTTGTGTTGTTAATTGCAACTTCCCTTAGGGTTGTGTGGCGGGGCGTTACACATGTACCTTATTTGATAGTGGCATATCCATCTTTAGTCGGAAAGGAGACACATGAGTAGTTTTTAGAGACATCATCATTGTCATACATATGGATTCCTCTTCCTACCAATTCCTATCCAAAATGGGAAGAATTCATGCATTTGTACTTGGTTTTATTTCTTTTGAAAGGGAGACAAGTTGTTTGTCAACATTGGATCATGTTTTGTCTTTAAACACACTACTTTTGTAGATGATTACACATTATGGGGGGGGCTACATAGTCTCTCTCTTTCCCTCTTATGGAGGTCTAGTGATTATATTGTATTCTTGTGATGGATGTTGCTCTTGGGGGGTATTGATGTTGAGACCTCCATAAATCACTTTTATCACTTGTACATGATTTGCATTGCATCTCTTTTTTGTAGAGGAGTTTTATCCCATGATGTTTTCTCCTTTTCTTCATTTGTGCAAGATTAGTTGTACATGGGTACCTAACATGGTCTTTTTGCTAGGACCATATTGCATTTTCATCATTTGCATAATAACTACACTCCCTAAGTTTCACTTATGGGGGGTGTTAGTGTGAATGGGGTTATTTCCTAACTAGTTCTTAGTGAGGACCTATTCACATCATTATAATTTTACTTAGGAGTTAAGTTTCCTAGGTGTCATTTCTAGAAACTAGTTATGATGGGGCCATGTTTCATTAAATAGCTTATAATTATCTAAGCATTTAATATTTCACTTATGCATTAGGCATTTAATGTTTGCATCCATGGTGGTTATCCAACCTCCTTTCACCTTGCCTATATAAACAAGGTGCTTGTACATTTGTAAATCATCACATGAAGATTTCATGATATCACATACATATCTAGAGATTCTAGATATCATAGGTCAATAAATCATAATTTGATCAATCATCTATCTTCTTACTCATGTTGCAACACTTTCTTGTGGATGGTGACTTTCATGGTTTGATCCTTTGAAGAGTATAGCTTCATTTGGGTTCATTATTCATAAATATTTCCAGCACATAATGGTTATATTAATAAGTTTTCCATGTGGAATTGGATTTCTCAATCCATTCCCAAGATTTCTTGGGTCATGGAGGGAGGATTTTAATATGGTTGAACATATAAAGAATAAAAAGTGAGGGATAAGAATGCCTTATGGAAATGAAGTGGGTCATAATTTTGGTCTAGAATAAATAAATTCCACAACAGTATGAATCCTCTTGAAAATAACAAAACTAATAACATTTAGATTTTGTCTAAGTGTAATAACCAAGTATAGGGAAAAGGGTTCACTCTAGGCTTGGTATATTTTATGCAAATAAGGATGTTTTCTCATTTGAGTATAACAATGAGAGTAACATTTTTTAAGTGATCCCCTTTAACATGTTTTCATACCACTTGATGCATTTGTTAAGATTGGGAACAATATTTAGGACTCTTGTATCAAGACTCAATTGTTTGAGCTTTATGTTTCTATACTTAATGATATATTATCTTGATGTTATCCTCAAAGTTAGAAACATTAATTAAAATTTCTTAAGGGAAAGCTTCAATATCAAAAAGATGAGATAATATGTTATCTATTAGGAACAAACTATTGAAAACATATGGAAATAAGAAGTCTTTAATTAGGAAGTTAGAAAATAACCTTGAAGAGAAACTCCTAAATTTAGAAATAAGGAAAAATTAAAATTTATGATAAGGATATTCATTATGATCTTTAGAATACCAAGAATAAATTAAGATGTTTACAAAACTTTAAGAATCAAGGAACTAAAATTAGGGACACACTAAGTTGGTTAAAAGAAGATGATAAAGGGAATAAATATTTATTCAATATTATAAAGTCTAAGCGAATCAAAGAAAGGATGACCCTATTGATATAAGGAATTTTAAGATTGGTGATCTTTTGGAAATCAAGGATTCTTTTTCAAATTTTTTACTAAAACCTTTTTTCTACCAAAGATAATGTACAAAGTGTTGATGCTAGAGATTTTTGTAAGAAAATTATTCTAAAAGAGGTTAGAGAAAAAAATGCTAAGGAAATAAATAAGGATCTCTTTAAGGTTAAAATCATTAGAACCATTAATTTCTCTCACAATGGTAAATCCACTAGTTGTAATATAAATAGGGGTGTGATCAAATTATTTCCTAAAGAAGGCAATAAGTCTCTTCTCAAGAATCGAAGACTTATCACCCTACTTAATGTATCCTATGAAATTCTTGTTAATATCTTGTCTCTAAGATTAATTGATGTTCTAACTAAAGTCATATTTATTAATTAGATAAGGTTCACTAAAAGTAGATATGTTTTGAAAAATTTGGTAACTAGCTAGGAAGGTCTAAATTGGGAAAAAAATTCTTGGTAAAATGTCAATATGTTGCTCTTGTACTTTGAAAAAGAATATTTCACATGGTTGGGTGGGATTTTGTGATTGTTGTTATGGAAAATTATAGTTTTCTTGATGTATTCTATAATTGTGTTGAGATTATTTTCAAATATTCCTTTACTCAAATTGATATTATTGGGTCTTTGACTTATTTTTTTTCTTTGCAAGATCCATAAGGAAATATTATCTCTTGGTCCATGCTTTGTTTTTTTTTTTTAATATTTTAAGCAACATTTATAGGGTGTTGTAACCTTTACACAACGAGTCACAAGGGCCAAAAAGGATTAGGTATAGAGAATAAAAGCATTAACCAAAAAAAAGACAAAACACATAAACAATGGACAAACAATAGACAACCAACGATCCAACAAACATACACAACAACAGTAGACTAACTAGCATCTTCCCAATTCTAAGAGAGGAGGTTAAAAACATCCTCCCCAGCCCAGTTGGGGCCCTCCTCCTTAGCCTTCTTATCCATCTCTTCCTTAAGCAAAATGGATAGGATACCAGCCACACGATGGATCATCTTGATAGTGAACTTAGAAAAACCATTGAATTTCTTCTTGAGCTTCTCTACCCTCTCCAACAACATGTTATGGTCCTCTACTTTGTCCACAATATTTGCAATATCTTCATCCACAGCCTAGGGGTCTGAGGATTGGGTTGTTGAGTCATCCTTGAGCATCTTGTTGAAGTCAAAAAAGTGACTAGGCCCTTCAACAAAATCCTCCTCCTCCTCCTCAGTGTCTTCCTCATTCCTCTTGCCTTTGCTGCCAAATTGCTCCTTGTCACTAGAAATTTCATTAATTGATACTTTCTTACTATTTTTCACCAACCTATGGGAACGCTTAATGCTAGTGTTCTCTAACCCTGTCTCCATAGTAGCCGCCACCATGGTGTCCCCCTTGGAATCTTTACCAAAAAAATTCTTCCCTTTGCTATTAGTGGCCAACAACTCCACTTGGCCTTTCCCCTTCTCTCAATTTTTTCTTTGTATTAGGTTTGTTTTCCATCTTGTGGGGAGCAACTTTGAGCTCACAAAGCCCAACCGTTGCTTTTGATTGAATATTCCCCACACCACCCTTTTTCTTTTTGGCAGGATATTTAGGCCTGGGGGCTTCAAATTTCACCAGAGAGGATTTCCTTTTGGGGCCCTTAGACTCAGCCAAAGAGGGATTCACATTGGATTGCATAGGGGGTTCAAATTCCTCAATACGAACAATAGAAATGGGTTTGGGCGGGAAAAGAGACAAATGGAAATGATACAGCCTCAGGATGAGGCCTTGGTGGAGCAGACGGGGTGGGGTTTCATTAGGGATTTGGGCAATGGAGTCCAAAAATTTCTCAACAGAAATTTCCAAATCAATAAGTAAGAAAAAAGGAAAAATCAGGAGCCTTTTGTGGCATAGATGATTTAAAAGAGGTAGGTGATAAAAATAGAAAACCTTATATCCACCCTCTAGAGTCACATACTTCATTAGAGCCAGAAAAACCTAGTCCCACAGCCGAGGGAGAGCTTCTCTTTTGAAACCAGACTAGGTGCGGATAGGTTTTTCATATTTTTTAAAGAAAGCACTGAGGCTTTCATTGTCTTGGGCCTTGGTGTGCTTAGCATACTTCTTTCTGATGCAAGAGATCCCAATCATGTGAGTACTAACCTCCTCATTGACCTCGAAGGAGATACCTCCCATCGTAACTCTGTGGTATTTCCATGAGCTTGTGAATTGTGCTGACATCCTCAGATCATGACCAACCACACATTCCATTAACAATGCTAACCCACCTTCAACATAGATATGCCAGACCAGAGGATCCTTTCGAAACTCCTCACAATTATACGACTCTTTCCTCACCCTATCACCACCCATTTTATTGTACTTCACACTAAGAGCCCAGGAATCCTATGAGAGAAAGAAGTAAAAATGTTTGTCAAAATGATAAGTCGACCAAAAAACCCTTCTTAAAAGCTAGTCAGGATAAATCTAGAAAATCAAGTTGATCTTCAGATTACATGCTTTAGGAGTTATTTCCAATAAGGAAATCTCCATGGGCCCAAAATTTTAAATCTTTAAAAACCTCAAAAACATGACAACAATGAAAGGTATTCCCTCCAAGTTGCAATTGCACAAGTACAAAAGATAAATGGCTGCGGGGCCAAATTTGGTCTTCCCTAGATCTCTTCTTTTTGTCATGATTAACTTTTTAGTGGTGTTGATGTGACTAAGCATAAACTCCATCTGATAAGAAATGGTCATATCTAATTTGAAATTGTAAATTCATAATAAATTATGGGGGGTGTGACAAGACCACAATTTAAATTTGCATATGGCCCAACCACACATTGCCATTAACCCTTTGTACTTCCCATCGCTCCTCATTATTAGCTTCTTAATCACAACCTTTGCACCATAATTCCAATCTTTCCACGTAATTAACACCTCATCATCCTTCTTTTTCCACATTACCCAAAGGAAAAATATGTGGACCACCCAAAAAACCTTACCAATCACAAATTTAGATAACATCGTGGGTAACAAAGGTGCCCTGTTCCCTAAGAATAATTCCATGAAGATTCAGCAACAAGTTCCCAATATTCCTCCAACACTTGGATGTACTCCAATAGGAGCCAAGATTAGCCAAGGCCTTAGCAACTTGGTTTCCATCACAAAAGATGTGAGTAAAGATCTTGAAATCTAGCTTCGACACCAAGTGATTAATGTCTAATAGGATATCTCTAGTGTTCCATCCTAATAATCTCCCACCTTTCATGGAATCAATCACCAACTTGGAATCCCCTTCTATGTGTAGTTTCTTTATCCCCATAGTGATGGCTAATTGGATGCCCTTAAGCAACGCCCTAGCTTTTGCAGTCATGGAGGTTTGAATCTCTATACCCTCGAAGTAACCAGCCACAAAGTTACCCTTGTTGTCCTTGATAACTCCCCCGATGCTAGCCCTGCCCAGGTTCCCCTTGGTGAAACCATCAAAATTAAGTTTATGCCATCCACGATCTAGGGGGTTCCAAATCATGTCACTCCTAGCTTGGGCCTTAGAGTTGTCAAAGGAGTTGATCTCAAGATTCTTGTTCCAAGCTTTAGCCATTTTGATGTCCCACTCAGTAGGGGCTTTGTCTAGGGTTTTCGCATTGTAATTCAAAATATTTTTAGAGACAAGTCTTAGCCCTAAACCAAAAACCTCCTTAGGGCTCATCTCAATATTCTTGAATATCCGATTGTTTCGTTCTTTCCACAAGCACCAACAGATGATGGGGGACTTGGTTCCAAATCTCCCTTAGGATAGGATGTTGAGTTGGCCCAAACCAGCTCAAAATGAAGGATTGGATGTCCTTACACATAGTCTAGTGGGTTCCCAACTTCTCAAAAGCTAGCCCCTAGACATCAACAACAAACGGGCAGTGCAGTAATAAATGATCAACAAACTCTTCATTGCATTTACATAAAAAACACCTATTGGGAATCTAAAACCCCCTTTTCCTTAGGTTAACCTATGTTAAGATCCTGTTATGATAGGTCATCCACCAAAAGAAATTGATTTTTGGAATCATGTGCCTATTTCAGACTTGTCTCCAAGGTCCATTAACAACACCCTGAACCGACATCAAATTGTAAGTCGTTATGATCGAAAGATTGCTCTACCAATCTTTGATCCAATAGAATTCATCCTCAAAGTTGGATAGAGGTAATTTGGTGAGGGAGAGCAACTCTTTCAAAGACTTAGCCAGAAAAAGTAGCTTCGAGGACAAGGGGCAACAAAGAAGTAAATATTTCCACTGCCTAGTCCTTGCTTTGTTTGTTATTATTCTTGATGCCTTGAATTTTATTTTGAAGAATAATTTTTTAAACCTCATGCCAAAGGTATTTATTTATGTGATAGTAATGAGTTTCTCAATGCTTAATTTGTAGATGAAACTACTCTTTTTATTGAAATGAGTGAAGATATAAATTGATAATGTTTTAGAAATACTTACCTTATTTCATAAAGCTTTCAATGAAAAAATATAATAGTAAGTCTATAATTTAAAGTTGGGATGATTCCCCTCCTATGTGGCTCATTAGTAAGAATTGGTAGTGGGGAGAACCAAAGATGATTATTAGATATCTTGGCATTCCATTCTTTGTGGATCCTTCTTTGAAAGAAATGGGGAATTCAATGTTTAAGAAAATTAAAAATAAGAATATTAAATGATACTCATTTTCTTTCCTTGGTATATAGGGCACAGGTTTTTCAATTTTTTTTGGCTTCCTATAGCATTTACTACTCTCTTACTGAGCTATTTTGTAGTTATCAAATTGAAAATATTAATAACTTGCTTCAAAAAATTTTGTGGTCCAATGAGAAAGGTAGTAAAAAGAGGCATGTTGCTAGCTAGTCTTGGTGTTGTCTACCCAAGAAATTGGGGGTATTGGACTCAAATACCTTAAACTACATGTGATGAACAATGATTTTTCATTTGTTTAGAACATCAAATTTCTCAAGAAAACACCTAATTTTTTTGAATGAAAATTAATACAACTATAACATCATGATTACTCTTAAGAAAAACATAAGAAAATTTATCATTTGATTTAAATTTGTGTAAGGGGGAAATCTGTAAGTATAAACAAGATCAAAGTAATGAATAGAAACTAATCTAATCCAAAACAATGATCAAGATCTATGCCCATTACTCATAAAATAAAACTATGAATTTAAAGAAATCTGCAAGAATACAATAACACAATAGCTTTTACCATCCCATGTCAGAGTATATATATTGACGTATGTTGGATTGTTCAATTCAATACAAAGCCTCCATTGTTGCATGCAAGAACTTGAAGAACGTGCATGTGTTGATCAAAGATGTAGTTTGAAGCTTTGTCAATGTCAATTAAGATCTCGGCATTACTTCGTTGCATAAACTGTGTTGATTCTTCAATCCTTTTTTGAGAGGAAAGAGTTTTGTTATTTAGAATTTCTGATTTGAAATGAACGCTTTGGATTGCGTAGTAGAATATCTTGATTGATGGTTGAAAGATGCTGAGAGGATTTAGCTGGGCATAATCTATGCAAATTGATTACGTAATTAGTGTGATTGAGGAATAGATTGATTTGTTAGGAATATACATTGATCAATCAGGAAATCGATTGATCAGTTAGGAAATAGATTGAGCAATCAGTGGTTTGTAATTTAATCAATTAGGAAAGTGGGTGAGGATAATTAATTAATTGATTTAATTAATTAATTTTTTTTGGAGTTGAACGTGCAAATCAAGTTTGAATTTTGCAAACAAAGCTACATCAGTTTGATTTGATTTTTGATGATTTTTTTGAATACTTTATTTGATTATTCAAATTTGGAGGGAAAGTGACATAATTAAATTATTATGTTTTAATAATTTAATCGACTTAGGGGAATAAAGTGAATTAGTGACATAATTAAATAATTGATGTTATTTAATTAATCAAGAGGAATAAAGTGAAGATTAGGACTTTATTAAATAAGTAAAATTTATTTAATTGGTCGAATTTGATGAAAAAGTGAATTAATTAAAGAATGTTGTATTGTGAAATTAATAGAGGAATTTAGGGTTTTTCATGCTTTTTATGTGAAATGCAGTGATATAATGATGTCGATGATGTGAAAATGTCATTTAGGATTTGTGATAAGTGTTAGGTCAATTTTATATGTCTACAAAATCAAATGACATTGAATAAAATTACCTTCGTTCATTACAAATTGCATGTCATCCAAACATTGCTAAATAAATAATTGCACATAATAAATTTTACAAGTTTCATAAGGACCATAATGTAAAGACTCTACAAATCATCCATAATACAAATATCATATGAATTTCAGATAACATCTCTAAGTAATCAAGTCTCCAACATTATTCAATTGCAAGAGGGAGAGCATCACTTGATTTCTTTTCTTCCAACCATAGGCCAACAATCCACCGCACACCTTCCATTAGGAAATGTCCTACCCTTCATGAGGGTAGTAGATCAAGGTAATCACCAAGGTCATCATGTCATTCGAAAACTAGTGTTATATCTAAATACAAATAATTTTTCATGACTCTAGATTCCTCTAGCTAAGTATGATACATTTGATTGAATTGTAAACATATAAATATTGTGAACCAACAATTCAAGTAGTGATTTTGTATTAATTTGTCCAAATGTTTTAATAATAAAATACACTTTTCATGATGAAGATGTATGTTGTATGTTTACACACATATATCTCAATATGGTTATCAATAACTATAATTTCATGTCCATGTATACATAATCATTTAATATATCTAATCTTTACATGCCCATATGTGGAATATAAATATCCTATTGCACACTTGATGAGATGATTTAAGTGTTGTTGCTAACTAAAATCAGTTTGGAAAGTATTTAATAAGGTTTCAACCAAAATATTACCTTTTATTGTTGTGTACAAAATATAGTCCTAGCATACAAGTAGGTTAACAAAACATTCGGATTTCCCTTTTTTGATTATCTAATAAATGTTTAGTAACTATGTCTCATAATAGTCATACATAAACATTGCTCTTGGATTCACTTGACCAAAAGGTGGTTTGAGTTTTATAATATTAACTTATACTCATTGTTCTTATCTAGAAAAGTAATACTTAGATCTTACTCTATTCTAAGTCTTTAAAAGATGTGAACAATTTCTCCAAATCAAGATTACACAAATACTTATAATTAACAAACAAATCTAATGCAAGTCAAATAAATCAATTCTCTAAGCACATAATAGGATGTGTATAAAAAAATAACTAAGCATAGACCTGACTCACTCAACATCAAGAGGTATGAATTTGATAACAAGTTTATATATTTTATTTTAGAATTATTAGATATGTATTTTGAGTTTAAGTATATTCATCACATTTCTACATTCATACTTAAGTATTTATCTATCAATCAATCAATCTATCTATCTATCTATATACATGATATAATATATATAGAAACATGCACATATTTATGCATATATTTATCTTCTACATAAAATTTCTTCCATTACCATGTAAGTACACAGTGAACGTATATATAAAGGTAAACACAATACCCTTAAACTTGGATACACTAAATTACCACACAACCATACATTGAGACCTATAACGATTGGAAAACTTAACATAGACTTGTAATACCCAAAGTTTTTCATACAACCATATAATTTTAATGTTACCAATGTATGAAAATAACATACCAACATTGGTTGAAGTGAAATAAACTTCATGTATATAAGCCATACAAAATAACAGAGACAAATAATACTTTTGCAATATACATAGATAATTATTATTCTTTTACAATTTTGAAACAATAATTTCTTCAAGAATCCTTTTCTAATGCATGATTTTACCCTAAACAAATGAAAAACCAATGATTTATAACACAACAACATACCTAAAATCCTTCAACAACTTTTGAAGTTGACAAAGTTCTCTCCTATCCTCTTGTCACTGCCTCTTTTATTTTTCTCTTATTTTATTTATGCCATCAAAACCCTTAGGTTTCTCCTTAATTTTCTCCATGACACCACTAATTCCCCTTTGCATTCTTTGTTGGAGTCTTTAATACTCTTTACTTCACAACATGCAAAGTAAATGTATTCAATAAAATATTTACTCTCCACTAAGTGGAGCTTAACTTCTCAACAAGCTCCAAATTGAAAAAAATAATAATAATAAAATCCATGTAGGTATATATATTTATAATAAATAAAAAAGCTGAATGGCTAAGGAAATCTTTGACAAGGTGTTAGGCGGATGGCTCGGGACTGTGTTTTTGAGAGCCGAGCTAGGGCATCCGCACCTTAGCTCGTGGTGGTTTTTTGCTATCTCTGCGTTGTCTGGGGGGGTGTCTTCTTGCGTGGCTGGGGGTTTGTTTTCTTCTTTTTTAGTCTAAGCTGAGTCCTGAGGTGAGTGGATTACTTCAGGCTTGATTCTTCTTTCTGGAAGGGTTTCCCTTGCATCTGGTGTTGGGCGTCCATCTTGGTGGTTGGATCTGCTGTGGCCCAAGTGAGGGGTGCTGGTAAACGGTGAGGGTGTGGGGTTGTGTGGCTGTGCGTTGGGGGTGTGTAGGCTATTATCATTTTTCCTGGTTTGTTTCTTCTTCCTGGTGCATGGGTGGGAAGGGTTTGTGGTGTGGGTGCTGGTGTGGAGCAAGGAGGAAGGGCGTGGGGAGGATTCCCCCACCCATTGTTGTTCAAGGATTGTGCTCAGTGCCTTAGCACATGATGGCATTCTCGAAGGGTGAGACGTCTGTGGGGTGCCCTAACTTGGACTTTCGGGCAGCAATAGGCTCAAAATTTTCAAGTCAAGGGATGAAGAACTTTGATAACAACTTGTTTGCTTTGAATACTGGGATTGCTGATACGGGGTTGTCTAATGGTGCTCGAATCACAAAGATTAATGACTGTCTTGAGAGGTGCAAGGAGAGGCCAAAACTGGTTGTTCTGTCTAAAATGATTGTTGAAGATGTTGAGTATTACTCAAATCATCCCTTATATTGTAAATTTTTGGGGTTGAGAGTTTCCTTGCAATTTTTGGAGGTTTGGGCCCGGAGGACATGGGAGCCGGAGGGGGAAATGGAGATAATGTTGTTGGAAAACAATTATTTTATGGTTACTTTTAATTGCATTACTGATCGCAATAGGGTATTTGAGGGAGGCCCTTATTTTCATAATAAGGTAGGGTTGTTTATCAAGCCATGGCATGCAGGTTTTAACCCCGCTGAGGAGCTTCCAAATCATGTCCCGGTGTGGGTTCGTCTACTGAGGTTCCCAGTGGAATGTTGTCGAGAGGATGTGCTACACCTTTTGGCCTTGGTGCTTGGAAAACCAGTTGGGACTTCATTGCAAACTTTGGGTAAAAAGGTAATGACGTTTGCACACATTTGTGTTGAGATTGATTTAAGTAGGCCTTTGCCTAATGGGTGCAACAGTTGGACTATGAAACTCTTCCTTTTTGTTGTCGGCTTTGTCAAGAATATGGCCATTTGCAACGGAGATGTCGAAGGTATAAGCCTGTGGGGACCCAACCTTCACAACCTACTAGCAATCTTCTTGAAACAGATAAGGGGAAGAGCATTTCTTCTGATGAGGTAGATGCGTCTGATGGTTTTGCTCCGGTCAAGGCTTGAAATCAAAACAGGGGTCAAAAGAGGCCTTTTAAAGAAAGGAAAGATGAAGGTACCTTTAACAGATTTGAGGTTTTGGATGAGCTCAGCCAATAGGAGGTGAACCCGGGTTTGATCAACCTGGATCAGGGGCTTGAGGGCTTAGCTCAAGAGGACCTTGTTCTTGATTCTTCTTTGAACCCACAAAAGGATGATTGTCTGCACATGGAAGCTGATCATCAGATGGTGGTTTCAGAGGTGCAGGCACCCTTGGCCATTGTTACAATACTCGATGAGGATTCTTCTCTTCCTGGGCGGAACACTGGTTCAGTCCTGGCTAAGAAGGCCAAGCCTTCCCCCAAATTGGGCATCATGCAGAAGGATATTAAGAAGGATGGGGTAGAGAGATTTTCCAAACTTGGCAGAAAAAAGGATGTGGAAAAGATTAAACTAGCAGGTGAGAATTTGGTGGAGTCAGGGTCAGTAAAGACTCTAGATTCTCTTTTTTCAAGCCCCTTGAAATGATTGTTCTGTCATGGAATGTACGGGGCTTGAACAACGGCCCTAGACAAAAAGCGGTTCATGATTTAGTTAGAAGGCAAGGTCTTGATGTCTTCTTTTTGTAGGAGACTAAGCTATCTGTAGAGAATATGCAAGGATTGGCACCTAGGTTGTGGAGGAGCGAGGAGTGCCAGTGCATTGGAGCTCATGGAGCTTCTGGGGGTCTGGCATGTTTATGGAATCCACGAAGAATCCAACCTCTTTGGTGGATTTCTTCTAAATCTTCTATGTCTATGATTGCTACTAGTTTTGAGATAGGGGAAGTCATTCTATTTTCTAATATATATGCTCCTATGGATTTTCAAGGTAAACAAGGTTTGTGGTCCCATATCAGGCTTATCCGTAGCATGACGCCTTTTCATCCATGGATTTTGGCTGGAGATTTCAATGCTATTTGTGAGTTGGCTGAGAAGCGAGGTGGTACTGGAAGGTTGGAGCCCTCTGCACTGTTGCTTTGTGACAATATCAATACCTTGAATCTTATTGATATCAAACCCAACAATGGTCAGTTCACCTAGAACAATCGTCGGGTTGGTGATTTTTGCATTGTATAAAGATTAGATCAATTTCTGGTTTCCTATTACTGGGTTGGAGGGATGTGGTCATCTTGCTCTGAGATCTTGGATTGGAGAGGATCAGACCACTGGCCTATTAAGCTTGCTACTGAGTCAACTTGTGTGCCTCATATGCCATCTTTTAGGTTCCAACTCATGTGGTTGTAGGATCCTTCTTTGAATGCCTTTGTGACTGACTGGTGGAAGAAAGGTAGACCAACTTATGGTACGACAATGTATTCCTTTGCTAAGCTACTTCAATATGTTAAATATGAGCTCAAACGTTGGAATCGTCAGTACTTTGGGAATGTCTTCCATGCAAAGGTGATGGCTCAGGAAGATTTGGATGGTATCACAAGGAGGTTAAGGGAGGATGGGGTGACGACCGAGTTGCTTCAGGACGAGGCTCGGGCTACGAAAACTCTTGAAGAATGGGAACTGCGAGAGGAAATGTATTGGAAATAGAAAGCTTGCATTGAGTGGCTTTAGGAAGGGGATAAAAATAAAGCTTTCTTCTTCAATTTGGTGAAAGCCAGGCATCATGGTAATTCTATCTCTGGTCTGGTGAATGACAAGGGAGACCATCTTTCCTCCTTCCCAGAAATCTCAAGGGAGGCGGTGCAGTATTTTGAATCTCTTTTTAGGGAGGACTCGCAAGGGGGGTCTCTAGAGGAAGCACATATTCTTTCTTGTATCCCCTCTCCCGTGTCTGGAGATTTGAATCGACAACTCATGAGTGATATCTCACTTGAAGAGCTTGAAGGGATTGTTTTCAATATGAAGAAAGGGAAGGCACCTGGTCTAGATGGCTTCCCAATTGAGTTTTTTCAAGAATTCTGGGATATCATCAAACTTGACCTCCTGGCAGTGGTTCAAGAATCTCAACACAATAAGCAGATGCTAAGGGCTCTAAATGCTACCTTTTTGGCTCTTATTCCCAAGACTGAGGGGGTAGATAGGTTAAGCCAATTTTAGCCCATTTCTTTATGCAATGTAATTTATAAAATTATTTCTAAGCTTATTGTTGACAGGTTGAAAAAGGGGCTTGAGGAGCTGATCTCTGAGGAACAAAGTGGTTTTGTAGCTGGTAGGAAAATTCTGGATGGGATTGTTATTGCAACTAAGGTCATCCATTCTATGGCTAGCTCTAAAGAAAAAGCAATGTTTATCAAACTGGACATGGCTAAGGCATATGACAGAGTTAGGTGGTCCTTCCTTCAGAGGGTTCTTGGTGCTTTTGGTTTTGCTGAAGAATGGATTCAATGGGTTTTGAGTTGTGTTGCTTTAGTCTCTTTCTCTGTGCTTATCAATGGGAGTCACTCTGAGTTATTTGGTGCTTCTAGGGGGCTTCGTCAGGGAGACCCTCTTTCCCCTTGTTTATTCTTTTGGCTAAAGGATTGGGGAGATGGATTAAACGGAGTGTGGAGTCTGGTCTCATTCAGGGTTGGAGGTGGGGTGGCACCTTACCTTTGCAAACTCACTTACAATTTGTGGATGATACTGCTTTGATGGGGATCGCTACAATGTGAGAGGCTTCTAATTTACGAAGAGTGTTGGATGTTTACCTGGTTGCCTTCGGTCAACAGATTAATGAGGTAAAGTCTTGCATTTTCTTCTTCAACACTCCGGGCCCCATTCAACAAAGGATTGCTCAAACTTTGAGATTTCAGATCGGGACTCTCCCATTGATTTACCTTGGCATTCCCATCTCGGTGAGTAGACTTCCTAGGAGGTCTTGGTAGATTATTTTGGATAAGTTTCAGGCGAAATTTAATCACTGGACTCATCGATGGTTATCCTTTGCTGGTCGTGTCCAGTTGATTAAGTCAGTTGTGTAGGCCCTGCCCATTTATAGATGCATGCTCTAGGTTGCCCCTATGGGCTTTCTTAAGGACCTAGATTTTGTGGAGAGACAATTTTTATGGGCTGGTTGCTTGGAGTCCTCCAAATGGAGTCTGGTTAGATGGGAGGTTGTTTGTAGTCTGAAACAATATGGTGGACTTGGTTTGAGGCAGTCGGCTTTGACTGGGGAGGCTTCGGCTACAAAACTATATTGGCGGTGGTGTAATGAGCAGGATAAGAGTTGGGCCAGGGTTCTTTCTCAGAAGTATCTCCTGGGGATCCCTCAACCCGATATTTCTAGGTACCCCCATGTGGGGAAGGGATCTGTGATATGGGGCACCCTTAAAAAAGGGGTTGTGCTTATTAAGGAAGGATTATTTTGGATTTGCAAGAAGGGGACAAAGGTCCAGTTCTGGTCTGATTCTTGGGATGGTTTTCCTCCCATCACCACTCAGTTTCCCAACTTGTTGAATCTTTGTCAGAGATTTCTTGAGGCTGGTTGGTCATGGGTGAGTGATTTTAAGTCCTTTTCCTCCTATGGACAGATGGAGATGGCCAAATGGAAGTCCCTAGATGAGTGGCTGGATGTTGGTTTGCAGGAGGATTGTGTTGTGCTGCAAAGTATCCTCTCTAGTCGAAGATGTAGCTCTCTCCATAATGATGACGTGCTTGCTTGGTCCCCCAATCCTAAGGGGACCTATATTGTAGCCTCTGGTTATAGTGTGTTATTGTCTCTTAGGTTGGCTGGGCCTGAAATTCAGTGGTGGAAGAAGGTATGGAACAAGCTTTCCTGGCCAAAATGTAATTGTTTTGTTTGGATGTTGGCCTGGAATAAGTGTTTGACTTGGGATAACATTTAGAAGAGAGGTTTCCAGGGTCCTTCTGTTTGTGTTATGTGTGGGGCTAATGAGGAGGACTCTACTCACTTATTTTTTTGTTGCTCCTTTTCCCTCCAGCTTTGGCATTTTTGGTGGGGTGTTTGGAAAGTTCCTTGTGTTCATGCTTCCTCCTTGATTGAATTTTGGAAGGGGATGGGTCGGCCCCCTTCTGTGGCCTCCTTTTTGTAGGAGGTGTGGTTTGTGGGGCCTATCTTCTTATTGTGGCAGATTTGGTTGGAATGCAATCGAAGGATATTTCGTGGAGAACAGAGGCTGGTGCAACAAATTTGGTAGAGATTATTGGGCATGGTTCAGGAAACAGTGGAAGCTAGGTGTGAAGTGGAATTCCCTTTGGTGAAAAGGGATTCAGGGGTTGTCATTGGCTTTGGCAAGGGCTAAGAGAGGACGACGAGAGAAGCAAAAAATTGATAGGGATGGCAAATGGAAACTTCCCCCATACGGTGTTTTGAAGATCAACACTGACGGATCTTCAAGGGGCAATCCAGGACCAACTGGTATTGGGGGGATTGGTAGGGATTCTTTGGGCTTGGTGATCTTCCTCTTTTCGATCTATGAAGGGACACAAACCATCAACCTGGTGGAAGGGTTGGCTATTCTTGACGCTCTTGAGAGAGCTCATGCTTTGGGGTGGAGAAGGATTGTTTGTGAATTCGATTCTCAGATTTTGATCAATTTGCTTATTGAGCGGAAAGTGGCAGATGTCAGCTGGCAGTTGGCTAGGGTTGTGCAACAAATTCTGTGAGTTAGTTCTTTGATGGAAACAGTGAATTTTGTCCATATTCCAAGGGAGTGGAATAGGGCAGCTGATTGCTTGGAGAAATGAGCTTCTGAGTATGTTGAGGGATGGAGAATTGAGGAGTGGGAGTTGGTTCCTCAGGAGCTCCGTCTTGATTTAATGACTATTCTTGCTGAAGATAGGGCTGGGAATGGTGACAGATGATGGTGTTGGTTGTTTTATCTTAGTTTGGTTCGTTGCTCTTGTTTTTCCTTGGGACCTCGGTCCTTGGCTTCCTTTGTAATGTGGCTTTCTGATCTTCAATAAAAATTTTACCGCTTTTTATTAAAAAAAATAATAATAATTAAAATATAACTATATATGTACATATATAGTTATTATATGTATGTGTGTATTTATGTATGTCACATTTTCATATATATATATATATATATATATATATATATTCTTTAGTTCTTTCACAAAATGATAATTAGGCTTTTCTCTTGATGAAATCCTATAAAGTTAAAGATGCCATAACAAGAAAGTATGTAGGTATGTAAGGGGGGATTGGAAACATGCAAATACAACAATGAAATCAAATGAATGAAATAAAAAAAAGACAAATCCCAACCTACTCATAAAATGTGATTGTAAAGCCATGAATTCAACAAGAAATGTTAGCATAAATGAGAACATAAACGAATTCAAAGACTACAATTTTACCATCCCATGCCGGAGTGTATTTGTATTGATAACGAATGTTGGATTTGCTGGATCAATATGAAGCCTCCAATGTGTAAATGATTCAAAAGTAGTAGTAACGGTGATCTCAAATGCAAGAACGTGCTAAATGTGCTTCAATAGCCAATTTGACATGACCTCTCCACAAATTCTCTAGATTATTCGATTATTTTTGAGAAGGAAGAAGGATGTTTTATAGATTTTCATATTTTAGATGAACAATCAGGATACAACAATGAAAGATAAAGATTAATGGTTGACAACCGTTGAGAGGAAATAGATTGATAGTTAACTCCTTTGATTGATCCAATTAAGGATTTTAATTGAATAATTAGTGGGATTAGATTGAACAATTAGTGGGATTGAAGAAATCATATTGAGTGTTTAGTGGGATTGAAAAAATTAGTGGGATTGGGAGATAGATTGAGAAATCAGTGGGCATGATTTATTCAATCAAGATATGTGAGGATGTTTTAATTAATTTAATAATTAATTAATGTTGGAGAGGAACGTGAAAGATGAAATTGATTTAAAAAATACAAGTTTATTTATTAATAGATCATGTTGAGTGAATTTTGGGGAAATCAAATAATTAATTTAATTATTTAATTTGGAAGAGGGAAAGTAGATTAAATAAATAATTAATGATAACTATTTAATTAAATTAGAAGAATAAGTAACGTTAGAGACATAATTAAATAATTATTGTTTATTTAATTAATCAGGAGGAAGATTTAAAAATATAATTAAATAAATAGGATTTATTTATTTGATCAAGAAGAATAAAGAATTAAAGATATGCTTAAATATATAAAGATAAAAATAAATAAATAGGATTTATTTATTTAATCAAGAAGATTAATTGTTTAAAGATATAATTAAATAATTAAGATTTATTTATTTAATCAATAAGATTAATTGAAATGAATTAATTAAATAACATAAATTCATTTAATTAATAGTGGAAATATGATTTTAGACAATAATTTAAATAATTGAACATTATTTAATTATTAGGAAAAGATGAATATTAGTGTTAAAATGCTAGTTCGCAGGTTAGGACAATTTTAGGTATCTACAATAAAAAAAGAAGTTGATATTGACTATCAAGTCAACATGACAAAAAGAGATGAACACCAACCAAACAACAAATCCAATACATACATATATATTTATAAACACACACACAAACATATATATTTCTACATATATATACATACATATATAATATATACATACATATATATTATATATACATATATATAAATACATACATACATATATAAGATTAAGAATCCCTAAACCCTTTATTCATGAAATGAACAATATAAAACTAATGAATTCAATGAAACAATTGTTAGCAAATGAAGAACAAACAATAAATTCAAGAAATTATAACATTACCCATCTCATGTCGAAGTGTATTTGTATCGATGTTGAATGTCAGATTGTTGTAATCAATACAAAGCCTCCTTATGCGTTGTAAAAGCTTTAATGTGTGTACGATGTTGAACTAGAATGTGATGATAACTCGTAACGTTCTTAAGAGGTAATCGTGTAATGCTTCGCTTATGTAAATTCTAGATGATTTATGAGGAGGTAGAAGGTTATTTTATAGATTTCCTATTTCGAGATGAACGTGCAAGATTATAACAATGCAAAATACCAATCAACGATTAAGAACCATTGAGAGGAAATAGATTGTTGAGTTAGCTTCTGTGATCAAATCAATTAAGAATACTAATTACACAATTTGAGGATTTAGATTGCATAATTTGTGGAATTGAGGAAATCAAGTTGAGTTGTTGATGGGATTGAAGAAATAGATTGAGAGGTTAGTGGGATTGAAGAATAGATGAGTTAGTCAACTGTTTAGAGTGAGAAATCAATGGTCATGATTTGCTCAATCACAAAAGGGGTGAGGATAATTAATTAACATTTTTGAGTTGAACATGTAAGTCATGTTTGACTTTAACAAATAAAGATGTATTTGTTTGTTGACCTTTTTGAATGAGGTTTGGAATTATTAATTTAATTATTCTGATTTAGAAAGGGGAAAGTGATTTAATTAAACTATTAAGTGATAATAATTTAATTAATTTAGGAGAATAGGGTATATTCGTGACATAATTAAATAATTGATGTTATTTAATTAATTAGGAGGAATAAAGTTACATTTAATGATGATATAGTGAATTAATTAAATAATTAAAGATTATTTAATTAACAAAGGAAAATAGGGTTTTTGATGTAAATGATGTGAAATGCAATGATATTAAATGATAATGATGTTGATGATGGAAAAATGTCATTCAGGACGTGTGATATGTGTTTAGGTCATTTTTACATGTCTACATTTTTCCCCTTTTTGAGACAAAGTACTGTTGCTTTGTTTCAAAGAATTCAATGTTAAGATCAAGAATTAAAAAATTTAATATTCCCCACTGTGCTCTGGTAGTCAACGAAAATATAGTACAACGTTGGGTTGCCCCCTTGAGAAGTTGGCCAGAAAATTAGTTTTCAGGTTAGGCTCACGACAAGGTTCAATTTTAGTTTAGATGCGTAGAGGGAAACAAATTAAGCTTATAGGTCCCTCATTTATAGTCCAAATGTTCCTAGATGCTCATAATTTCAACCTAGGAGGGTTTCCTAGGTAAAAAACTAGGGTTTGGGAGGTAAAAATAAGGAATTAGGATTCAATTTACCTCATTGGCACTCTTAGCCCTTAGTGAATTCTTGTCTCTAGATATCTTGATTTGGCAATTGTTGATTCACAATACTGAGGATTGTAGGTGCCCCACATCATGCAGAGGTAGTCCATGAGTTCAGGAGGCCTGTTGGTGTAGGTATCATGGTATGTACCTCCTTTGTTCCTATTTTTGTCTTGTCATTTTTGAGTAATTAATGCTAGAATTTTTTTTTAGCAATAGTGGTAATCTTGTAAAATTAACGATTTTGCATTGTTCTTACTGCTATTGTTGTTTTCATTTGTATCACTTTTGATTTAGTCTACCATTTTTGCTTAAATTGTACGCTATTGACAAATACATTTGCTTTTGATTACCATAGTTGCTTAGAATGTTTAGTATTGTATTTATTTTTATGAACTGACTGCTTTTTTGAATTTTGTATTCTATTGAAAAAGTTGGTCACTTTTTTCATTGTGAATGCTATTGCTCATAATAATCGCTATTGCAAAAAATAGGGCCGCTATTACATTTTTTGGCTGCTATTATAAAAAAAGTGACGACTATTGTCAATTTTGAAATTTTTAGCCATTTTATTCACAGTCTTAGGTTTGTGATGTGTTTTTGGAGAAAAATATTAATGTAATGGGTTGAATGTTTATATCTAGTTCTCAAATTGCTTTATTCTAGAGTTGATGACTGATTAGGAGATCGATCATATTGTGTATATGATCCATCGAGACTTAACTTAGTGATACCCCACCTCACTACTCTAGTTATAGTAGGGGGACTTACTCACATATTCATTTCCATGGGGTGGAGTCCATGTGGAACAACAAACGATTAGAGTTGGGGGAGGTGGCACCCTCATCTCAGGTACCTTATCTTGGTTCATGCATCAACTGGGAAGAGATGGGCTTCTCAATCTTATTTCTAAGCATTGCTCAAAATAGTATCTCTAAGCACTCTAATTGATTAGCTACTTAAGTTACCTCCACCACACCAGAGTGGGTGGGGGGAGATAGAAGGGTCTGCTAGTTCATTGGGAGGGAATTTTAAGTTCGGGAGCTCTTCCTTCTATGTCACGACGACTGGACAGTTGTTTGACCTGATCGTTGGTTTTTTAGGAGGTTGACTACCTTTGTGGAGAGATGGCACTCTGAGTCATCATCTTTTCATTTGCCGATCGATGAGGCCACTATCACTCTAGAGGATGTCTAGAGGATTCTCTATAATCCTATTCATAGGGAGCTTGTTACCTATGATGTTAGACAGGGTATCCATGCTATGTAGCAGGTTCTAGGTGTTAGACATCTTCATGTATGGGATTCAAAGATAGACTTGTCTCCGTTTGTTGACAACATAGGTCTTGTATCTTTGGTCATATGTGGTTTGATTTCGAGGCTCGTTGTACCTTATCGAAGAGGTAAATAGTTTCTTATTGGTTGGGGAATTTGCATCAAGTAGATGTTTGAGCACGACATGAGGTACACATGGGGCCCATGTCTCCTGGTTCATTTATATAGGGATATGCATGAGGTCGCCTATCGAGGAGGTAGTTCTATCTCTATTAGTGTCACATTGTTGCATGTATGGGCCTGGGAGCACATCCCAGTGACTAGACCTGATGGTGTTATGGATCAAGATCCAGAGGATCCATATTCTTATAGATATTCTAATTTTATGCACTACACCTAGCCTGGCTATCTATCTTATTGGTGTCACGTTATTGATGATATGCCTTCTTTTGTTTGGAGACCATGGTTAGGCTATGAGGCCTGGCATGATGATCAGGAGCATCTCCCTTATTGTTGATGGACACAATGGTTGATTGGCCATGTTGATTCCCTCCCTGAGCGTTATCTACCGATCGGGTTCTTCATGAGTTTGAAGAGCAACAAATGCGGTTTGGTGATGACTACCATGCTCATTTTAGGAAGACCACCTAAGAGGTTGGGGTGTGGGGCCCACATGACTCTTCTCCAAATGTTGTAGCTGAGTTCCACCATCTTGCCCCATTTGGATGGGGCTGACTAGTAGGTTTGACAAATCCTAGCATGACATGTGAGTATGATCAGTGGTGGGAACATTGTGTTCTAATTTAGTTTACAGACCCTGCTAGCACTCAACCATCCATAAGGAAAGCTGGTGTTACTGGTCACAAAGATGAGCGACAATGTTTGAGAATAATTGTTGAGTAGTTGGCTAGAGCTGGATAGGATGGATATCATAATCAATAGGATAAACAATAGCCTAATTCAATGTAGCAGGATCAACCAGTACCATAGGGTCCTTCCCCACCTGGGTATGCAATAGTGGTAGCACAGATTGCCTAAGTGGTAGTGAAGAGAGATGTTGAGATCCTATAGAGGTAGGCTACTAAGGAATGAGTTGTAGCATTGATAGTCAAGAGAGATGGCCTCCGATAGGAGAGGGATGTGCTTAGGCAGGAGCTTGTGATAGAGCAACAACAAAGACTAGCCATAGAGATTTCAATAGCTTCGTCCATTCCCATGGATCAACATTAGGCTGATCGAGAGCAATTATTACAGAGATGCACATATTATCAGACACTCTATGAGGCCTTCATTCCCAGAGTATAAAGACAACCTTGTTTTGGAGAGCTGAGTACTCAGATAGGTGCAGAGTCAAGTACTGGTCATTCAATTATGTAGCCTGATTATCCTCTAGTCATGCCACAACCATCTCCCCATTAGACCAAGAGTAGTCGAGATCTCCACCTTGGGACGACCAACAGGGTTGAGATTTCTTGATCTTTCATGATGTATATTATACCAGAGACTTTGTGTAGACATGATTTTTGTATATACATTCATTGGATCAGCTGAGGTCTCGTATATATGTATTTTTTTGTTTGTTCCTTCATTGTAGTTCCATGCAAGATATTGAAAATTCATGTAGATGCTCAACTAGATCTCATTTCCCCCATAGTTGTGAAATTTTGATATTTTGAAGCCTTTGGGGAAAGGTACCATGGATAAATTTTGATCAAACGGATAAGGACAAATGTCTTGGAGAGCATATCTCTTTTTTAGCTTTCCAATTTGTATATCTGGTATCCTTTGATTAAGTGTTTGAAGTTGCACATTTATGTCATTGTTTGGTGTGCTTGTTTGAGGATGTTGGGTATTGTAGATTTGTTGTCCCATGACATTTTTTTGGTCATAAACATGATATTGTGTAGTCATGGGATTCTGAGGACCATGTTGTGCATAAGGTATGTTAGGTCCTTGTTGTATATAAGGTAGGTTGGGTCCTTGCTATGTAACTTGATATTGACTTTGAGGTGTTCCTTGGTACTGATTTTGTGGTCCTCCTTGTTGTTGTTATTGTTGAGGATTTTGATTTTGGGTTTGTTGAACAAAGTGTTGTTGAGTTTGGGATATACCTTGGTAGTTCATTTGTGATATCCCTTGTTGTTGTGGATGTTGTGAAAGGTTACCTTGATATTGCGTTGATGGTACATCTTGTTGTTGTGAATATTGTTGAAGGGTACCATGGTATTGCGTTGGTGTTACAACTTGTTGTGGTTGATTTTGTTGAAGGGTACCATGGTATTGTGTTGGTGGTACACCTTGTTGTTGTGAATGTTGTTGAAGGGTACCATGGTATTGTGTTGGTGGTACACCTTGTTGTTGTGAATTTTGTTGAAGGGTACCATGGTATTGCATTGGTGGTACACCTTGTTGTGGTTGATTTTGATGAAGGTTACCTTGGTATTGCGTTGATGGTACACCTTGTTGTGGTTGATTTTGTGATAATTTCCCTTGATGATATTGTAAGTTGTTGGAAGGGTCAATGTGTGAAGTGTGTTGTGGCATGTAATACCCTTGTGATGGGTTACCACCTTGTTGGTCCATTGGAATGTTTCCCATGTTTTGCATAGTGTTATGTTGTGGTATGTTTTGGGTTGTATTTCGTTGTTATTGTTGTGCCACAAATGCTTGTTCAATTTGGGAAGGTTGTCTAAACAATTGGTCATTCATGGGTTGCATTTGATAATTATTTTGTGAGAACAATGGTGGTATGTTGGTATTCATGGTTGGTTCTGGAATTTGTCTAACTACTGTTTGATCTCCTAGTGGAATAAGATTAGGATCTTTTAGCATGTCCATGTTGAAGTCAATGGGTAGTTTAGTACCACTTTTTTCCAATGTGAGGAAATATGAGTTTGGATTCTTCCCAAGCATCTTGTCCATAAGCTTTTGCATCTTAGGATTTTGGGAGTATTCTAATAGTTTCTCATCAGTGATTTCCTCATCACTATCGTATTCTTCTATGATCACGTCATTAGGATTTGGAAGTTGATTTTGACTATTAATAATTTTTTGGTGTCTAAGGAGTACTTCCTCATCACTTGGTGGTTGGTTTGGTGTTGCCTTAAATGTGGGTTCTTTTTGAGGATTGGTAAGGTCACTTGTTTTATAACCCCATGGGTTGGTTTCCTCATTAGTGATGTTGGTTTTTGGTGCACTTGAGCTACTCTTGTTGGCTTCCATCTTTTTTCTATGTTGAGATCTCGTGGTTGTCATAAACAATTCCAAAACCTTGGGAATTTTTTGTGATCACTAAGTATGGAATGGAATGATGTTTTTTTTTTGGGATTTTTTGTTTAGAAGGTGTTTGTAAGCTAAGATGATCTATTGCCACATAGGTGGTGGTAATACTAGTCTTCCAACTACAAGATTGACTTTTCATTCCTCTTTGTCTAGAATAGTTGTTGTGTTTCTCCACTGAGTTGGTGTTTCCTTTTTCTCAAACATGAAACTTCTCAAACTACTAGCAATGTCCAATTGTCCACCTTCAACTCGCATGAAATTTGGTTGTATGATAGGAGCTATAAGATTTGGTTGTTGAACATGAGTAGTAGGATGCCAAATGGTCATGAAGTGTAAGTTTTTTCTTGATGTTTGATCTTTTCTTGTTTTAAAAGAATGATGAACGAAGATGATGTAAAATAATTTTTTTTGAACAAAAGTGTCGATTGTTTTCTATGATTTTGTAATACTCAAGACCCTAAAGTATGAGTGATGTTTGGTGGATGTTTTGTACGAAACTTGGACCGATATGTTACTTTTCTTTCTAGAGGATATTTTTGAAGATCTACTTGAACTAGCCTTGAGGTGCAAGCAAATATTAATATACTAGAAATTGAGAGCAAAGGAATAATATAAGTTGTGTTTTGATTTTGAATCCTAAAACTAGGTTGATGTGTTTGATTTTTGCAAGCTTCCATACAAAATGATGCAAATATGACGTGTTTTGGAGGTCTGACTATTTTTTTCTCAAAAGATAAAAGATTAACTAGTTTTGGATCAGTCTCTAATTTGTACTAGAAAACAAGGCAATAATGACAATCTTTAGAGCAATAGCAGTTGAAATTTAGAACAAATACAGTCAAATTTAGAGCAATTGTGGTATTTGTTTCCAGTTGTGACTGACCTAATAGAGAAAGAAATAGTGGTAATACTGACAGAAGAGGTCCTATTTAGGTCAATAGCGACAAAATCTTGAAGACAATTGCAACAGGTTTATCAGAAGTGGTCTTTGTTGCAATTTTTATAACTGGTGAAATAGTGAAGGCAATAGCAGAAGTTTTGTCGAAAGCAGCAATATTCAAGTCAATTGCAACTAGAAAATAGGTCAACTGTGGTAATGTTTAGATCAATAGTGGAAATATTCAAGTCAACTGTGGTTCTATTTTGCAAATGCAACAAAGTTTTAACAGTGACTGCCATAAACTAGAGAGCACTAGCGACACATTTTAGGTCAATTGTAGAAATATTTAGGTCAAAAGTGGCCAAATTTTTGCAATAGTAGCTTCTGTTTAGGTTTGTTTCCAGTTTTTGTTTTGACAACAATTTGGACAAGTTTGCAATTTTGATGTTTTGGTTGATTTGATTTGGTTTAAGAATTGCCAAGTGATACAACACACCAATAAATTTTTTTGACTCTAAATGTCTATAGCTTAAATAAGTTTCTTTCCACAAAGCTCAAAGTTTTTGAAAGTCAAAATACTAAAACCATAGTTCCCAATGTTGACTTTTGTCTAAATGTGACTTGAAATGTAAGCCTAAATATTTAGAAAACTTTAGAGATATTTGTTTAAGATTTATTTTAAGGATTGCAAATATAGGACTCTTGTCAAAGGTATTCACACTAAGCCCAAAGGGTTTGAAATTTTGATAAGCAAGTTCAGTGTTTGTTTTGTTGTGTTCTTTCTAAATCAAGCAAAGTGTTTGATGTCCAAGATAATGTAATTTTTTTGGCAAGTTCATCGAAGAAAATTATTACAACCTATAGATAGGCATGTTTTCTTAGGTGGGCTTACCTCAATTCCCCGAAGGGATGATTTTACATGCAAATTATGGAGAGTGTTATGTATCAACCATATGACTTGGTGACCACTTTCAAAGAATGTTTTGGAAATAAGGGTGGCCTCTACTACAAGGTTCTTAGTCATTTCTCATGGGATCCAATGCCTGGTTAACTTCCAAAAATCTACTAAAATCTTTAACCACTCCTACTAGGGGCCCTATATACCTGAAGGTGACTCCCCATTCTGAACAACACTATCAACCAAGTAATTACCGATTTGGTTTTGGCATTTAGCCGTGACCTGATTTATATAGTGACTTGAGGGAAAAACTACTTTGAGTCACCTTGAGTTCTTTAGCGCAGGATGTGTCTCAAAGGTAGGTCCGATCTAAATGTGATGCTTGAAATAAAACAAATGTGAAACCCAAAGTCATCAAAAGATGCAAGGGGAGAGGATAAACATTTGGTTTACCAAGCATAAAAACACGACATACAATCCATAGAAATTTGATTTTTAATCCCAAATTTTGAAGTGTGAAGATGTTAATTCATTTTTTATGTGCACCAAATCAAAAGTGTTTGAGACTTCAATCAAATATAGCAATGTGCAAATAAAAAATGGATTTGTTCAATTTTAAGCACCAATTCTAAGTGTTTCTAATGGTTTCATTCGTCTTAATGTTGTCAACAAATAAAAAACATTTGTTCATCAACAAAATGAAATGTGTCGGTCAAAATAAAGAACATTCAATTTTACAAGCACCAAAGTGAAGTGTTGTTTAACTAAGAAAGCCTGTAGGCCTAGATTTAAAAAACACCAATTTGAAGTGTGTAAGTTGTTGGTTCATTTTTAAAACACCAAATTGAAAGATTCTTTAAACTATAAAAGCTTTGAAAGTTCAGTTTTAAGAACACCAATTTGAACTGTGCAAGTTGTGGATTCAATTTTACAACACCAAATTGATTTTTTTTTAAAACTAAGAAAGCTTTGAAAGTTTAGTTTTAAGAACACCAATTTGAAGTGTGCAAGTTGTGGGTTTAGTCTTACAACACCAAATTGAAAGATTCATTAAACTAAGAAAGATTTGAAAGTTTAGTTTTAAAATTTAAGTGTCCTTGGACTATTCACCAACCTTGCAATGAAACTGTTAGTTTTTCTCATGGAAACATGTGCCATACTCCTACAAGGGCCACACAAATGACATTAGCAACTTCTGAAACACCCAAAATAGTCATACACTAGCATTAGAAATCAGAAAACTGCTTGTAGAATTAAATTGGAAAGAAATAGAGCAATAGCGTTAATGTTTTAGACAGTAGAAGACTTCCTATCTATAGCAATATTGATCGAGTTTTCAATAGTAGTCCAAAAAAGTGCATCCATGGACCTATTTAGTTCAATAGTGGCTCTATCATAATCAACTTGTTAGAAACCTGCAAGATAACAGTGGTTGAAAAAGTTAAAAGTGGCCCTGTTTAGTGCAGTAGAGGTTGGGGAAAGTGCAACCATGGTAGAAATGAGGAAATGACCATGTGAAAATCTTGTAGCTTTGGCATAAAAATTTTCAACTATGTTTCAAAAAAAGGCATCCATGTTTTGGAACTTGCAACTGCTCAAAATAGACTCACAAAAACATTAATGTCAAGGACCGAGTCCCACCGAGTGTGCCAAATGTCATAAGGGGGGGAATGAAGCATACAAAAAATGAAGTAAATATTAATTAAACAAAGCTTAATTCAAACAAGATTAAGAATCCTTAAACCCATTACTCATGAAATGAACAATGTAAAACTAATGAATTCAATGAAACAATTGTTAGGAAATGAAGAATGAACAATGAATTCAAGAAATTATAATGTCACCCATCTCATGTCGAAGTGTATTTGTATCGATTTTGAATGTTATATTGTTGTAATCAATACAAAGCCTCCATTATGCGTTGCAAAAGCTTCAATGTGTGTATGATGTTGAACTAGAATGTGATGATAACTCATAACATGCTTAAGAGATAATTATGTAGCGCTCTGCTTATATAAATTCTAGATGATTTGTGAGAAGGTAGAAGGTTATTTTATAGATTTCTTATTTTGAGATGAAAGTGCAAGATTATAACAATATAAAATCTTGATCAATGGTTAAGAACTATTGAGAGGAAATAGATTGTTGAGTTAGCTTTTGTGATCGAATCAATTAAGAATGTTAATTGCACAATCCAAAGATTTAGATTGCATAATCTATGGAATTGAGGAAATCAAGTTGAGTTGTTGATGGGATTTAAGAAATAGATTGAGAGGTTAGTGGGATTGAAGAATATATGAGTTAGTCAATTGTTTAGAGTGAGAAATCAGTGATTGTGATTTGCTCAATCATAGAAGAGGTGAGGATAATTAATTAATTAACATTTTTGAGTTGAATGTGCAAGTCATGTTTGACTTTAACAAATAAAGTTGTAATTGTTTGTTAACCTTTTTGAATGAGGGTTTGAATAATTAATTTAATTATTCTGATTTAGAGAGGGGACAATGATTTAATTAAACTAGATTAAGTGATAATAATTTAATTACTTTAGGAGAATAGGGTATATTAGTGATATAATTAAATAATTGATGTTGTTTAATTAATTAGGAGGAATAAAGTTAGATTTAATGATGATATAGTGAATTAATTAAATAATTAAAGATTATTTAATTAATAGAGGAAAATAAGGTTTTTAATGTAAATGATGTGAAATGCAATGATATTAAGTGATAATGATGTCAATGATGGAAAAATGTCATTTAGCATGTGTGATATGCATTTAGGTCATTTTTACATGTCTAAACACACACACATATATACATATATGCACACACATATACATATATGTACATTGATGTATACATACATACATATGTACACATACATATACATTTATAAATATGTGTATATATATATATATTCATATATATGTATATATGTTTATGTGTGTGTGTGTGTGTATATATTTATGCACACATATTTTTTCTTAATATTTTTTGTAAAATGATAATATGAATTTCTCTTGATGAAAGTCTATAAAACTAAGAACACCATGACAAGAAAGCATGTAGGACAAGAAATTGATATCAACTACCAATTCAACATGAAAAAAAAGGGATAGATAACAACCAAACAACATGTAAGGCCTCACCTTGGGTGTTATACATTCTACACTATCTTCTATTGTGCACTTCATTAACCAATGGTTAGATTTAAAAGTGATAAATAAAGTGACATTTTGCACATGGAGATTTCCTAAATTTCTTAGAAAATGAAAGAGTGTATTAATGTTTCAAGGAAATGGTCATAATAGAGGATTGGTAAATCTTATATTGTAGTACATATTTTATAAAACCAATATGGTCACCTAATGTGGCAAATTGTGTGATGTGTCTAAAGGATTGGGTAACCAAATCCCCCAAGATAAAATACCATTAAAAATAGTGTTAGATATAACACCTTTTAAAAGAGAAATAAATCACATAACTCATTAGTAAAATTAACATTCATGACCAAGATAGTACCCGATTTCTTATGTAAGAACATTATTTCAATATTTGGTTATTCCATTAACATCTTTAATGGTCAAAGAAATCACACTATAAAATCATAAGAATCAAAGAGATATTATGTAACTTCATTATCACCAATAACAAAGTTATACCATATCATCCGTAAGAAAATGGAAAAGTGTGGCACTCAAAATGATCTTGAAGATAATAGTTATAGAAAATTTTAAAAACAATACTTCTAATTAAGATATAAAGTTATCCATAGTAATATTGGCATATAGAACTAGTTATAAGATATTAACTAAGTATTTTAATTCTTAATTGATACATATATCAGATGCAACATTTCCTATGTAATATATGGCACCTAATTCAAGGATTTTCATTTGATTAAAAATGAATGAAGGATATTTGACTTGTTGGGTGGCGAAAAACTGAAATTAATGTCTATAACTACACACCACCCTGAGTATCCCTTCGCATCTGGGTTATGTGATTTGGGTTTGGTTGTATGATCAAAATTTATGCTACTACCCTGGCAAATGGTGTATTGACCTCGACTATAACATAACTCTTAGATCATGTTGACTTGATTTGAATTTATGTTTTGGAGAAACTCAATTTAGTCATATGGTGGATCTTTGTTTCAAAGATCTTCCACTGCCCTAATTAATGACAAAATGGTGCTCCTTGATATAGGCAACACATTTTGTTTGTTTTGTGCCAGGAAAAGGAAAGCAAAGAAGTCGTGTACTATTATAAAATGCATCTATCATCAATTTTGAACAGGATTTCCATTAATTACTTTCCTTAAATTACTGATATGAACAGGGCATTACAAATGAGGCCACTCTTTGAAAGACATTCTTTTATTGTTTTGTTCGTACAAGAAAAGAAAGGCAATCAAAAGATCAACCATCCTTGCCAATTCACCTGTCAAATCTTTCTAATTTCTTTGAGATTTGGCACCCTTGTATTAATGAGCAGTCACAACATGACCATTTCTCTTTGATCGAGGGCCAGATACAATCAGGCTAGATGTCATGAAGATCTAAGAAAATTAATGAGATAGGTGGTAGTGTGTCTTAGTTTCTCTAGTTTTTATCTGGCATAACTTTTAAAAAAAAAGGGAGTTTAATTATTCTAAATGCCATGGGGATCTATGGGAATACAAATATTGTGAATTCATGAAGGTATCATTCAAAAAAATATATTTCTTTGCAAATGCTTCCTAATTATTCTGACGGGAAAGGTTGCATGAGAAAGTTTATGGGGAATGAAATATGAAAAAGGGAGGAAGAAAAAAGAATGAGAGGAATGGCAGTTTTATTTGGAGAAGGAAACAACCACTGGATATTTTTTGAAAGGATGATGTGCATCAGAGATTGATAGGATAAATATTGAGGGTGGAGCATGGCTATTTGAAGGTGCAAAGGAGGAAATGGCGTGAGAGTTGGGTGAAATTTTATAGGAAGGAATCCAAGCTCTATTTTGGGGGAAACTAACAAACAAAGGATCTTTGGAATCTATGCCTATGATATGTTTGCAAACTTTGACCCTTTTTTCTCACCATTATTTTTGGTGGTAGAACACAATTTGGGAAGAATCTTGAGGTAAGTCCCTCGCCATGGTCTCAATTTAAAAGAGAAATGGGAACTGCGTGGACATATCACTTTTTGTTGTGTATTATTTAATTCTAAAACAATTCTGTTGTTACTTGTTAAATGAAGGAATTGGTTCTGCAATTTTCTTTATCTATGGTGATATCTTGTTCTAAAAACACTCAGTACAATTAAGCAAAATAAAATAAAATATTTCTACTAGGTTGCCTTAGTTTATGATCCATTTGCATGTAATTTAGATTGTCACATTAGCAATAATTTGAGACGTAGTTACTATTTAGATATATATTTATTCCCCATTTAGGAGCTTTCAAATCGGCCAAGGAGGAATGACAACTCTTTTGTTAGCTCAAACGTGGAGTTGTGCATTCTTAACCCTTGTATGTGTGAGGACCAATGCTCAACTAGACAAGTAATGCTACAACAACATTAAGAGTCTGATTACCAACCTCCAGACTAAAAAGTTGTTTGTAAGTGCATAAAGAAACTTTTGAGGATGAAAGTTATATTAATGTAAGAGAAAATAGAATGACTGGCTGTGGGTATTATAATCAATCAATAATGATGAAAGCAATGGAGTAGCAACTACCTCAGCTAATGTGTAGGAAACAAATATCCTCCTCAATCATTTGCCAAATATTATAGTTTGGCATAATTCCTCAGAGAGATTTTATCCCACAATGCAATGATGGGCATAATGCTAATCTCCATGGACGATGCCAGCAACCTACTTGTAAATTAGTGAGTCTTGTGTTGCGTTAAATCAGTTGTAGAAATTGGTATAGATGTTAGTCATAATTAACTTACATAGTTTGTTTGAAAGACATTCAAAAAAAAGAATGGACAGTGAAAAGTCTACAAGAATATACTTTTGAAGACAACGAAAATGAAAAAAAAAGGAAGTTAGAATAAATTTTTGCAGTTAAAAAGAGAAACAAGAATAAATAAATAAAATGTCTGTAGTTGGGTTCTTGGTAGTGATGCATTAGTGAATAAGAGTTAATTCAATGGTTTCCCAGTAATTCTATCCAAATGTGTATTCAATTATTTTTTTATTATCTTGTTTATTTCTCTTCTACAGTTGAACTCACCCATTTAGCACACACACATCTACTTATTATATCATAAATATTCCTTGATTCATTTTTACATGGACATTGAGGATTCTATACTTTCCCAATTGCCGAACCAATTGATTAAATGAATATAATAGTAGAGAGAAGATAAGAGCAACAAATAAAACAAAACAATGATAAAATCACTTACAACTCTAACCAATACTAATCAAAAGTCATGAAAAAGAAAAAAATCAAATCAATCATTGATTTCCAATGAAGATCTGAAACAGCCGGTATTGGCATGGTGTGATGGTTTATTGGTGGCATTGTTGTTCTTGCCACCAAGGTTCAAACCCTGTCGGGGTGGTATTGTCATAGCTCTGGTCAAAAGTGTTTACCCCTTGAATAAAAAAAAAAATGAAGATTTGAAACAAAAAATTATGTATTATTTCTGAAGCGCATGACTGATACAAAATAGTTTTATTGAAGCTTACGAAAAACAATGCCAAGATTGAATAAAAATGGATTATTAGTAAATTCAAGGATTTAATTATCTTATAATATCAAGATTAAAATAAAATATGTGTAGGAAAAAAAATTAGGGGCATTAGATTAGTAAGAAATTATTCCTTTTATTTTCATAACTTTTGATTTAGATAATTGCTTATAATGGTATTAATGATACAATTTTGGTGAAAGTATAATTACAAGACTTAAAAATCATGAAATATTTAATGTATCTTTTATTATTGATATTAGCTCATTCATTATCTTATAAAAAATAATATATAATATGGGCCTCGATTCTACAAAATAAACTAACATTAAAATTTTAAAAAATGCTAATTTCAATCTTGGTGACCAAAATTGGATGACCATCTAAACCATGAAATTTAGACTCTAAAGAAAGAAATTAATGAATGAATAGGATAGTTAATATCATAAGAGTTTCTATGAAAATTAATACGACCCAAGGTACTTTTGTCGAGCTAAAGATAATAGTACCCAATGTATGGATTCTAGTTTTACATGGCTAAGAATTACCTAATAAAGATCTTACAATTAAATGGTTATATTGTGAAGATAATGCTAAAGTTTGTTTGACTATGATTGCCTACTATCTTATTGAATAGTTTTATTTATCGAGTTATTATTTTATAGAAAAAAATAGTTGTTACTAGTCTAGGGAATCATATGTACCAGTTATCTCTATAATGGATTATGTTTTGTTAGTACTAGTCACCAATTAATTTGGTGTTATCAATTCAGTCAAGAACATAAAGGATTCAAAAATATCAATATTGTTATATGAGATCTATTTAATTATTTGGTTAATATAACAAATAATAGAACCTATAAAGTCATTAGCTATGTGAGTAGATAGATGGAATAAAATATGATTTAGATGGGGATTAGATGGAACCATTTTACAATCAAGTATGGATTTGATTACGTGATCGGGTTATGTTTGTATACTCTTACCCTACCCATTTAGTAATTTCATCCCTTAGTGAGAGGAATCCTCATAATTTAACTTATATGGTAGTTATTTGTACTCATCAAGTGTAGACTAATCAAATGTGAATTGAACCTGGACAGTGTACCTTCTTGTTGAAAAATCTTGTGTTGGGTAAAGTTCAAGTATGTTGAACTATGATTCCTCTGCGAATTATATAAGTAGGCAAGGCCGTCAGAGACGAGCCCCCGAGGAATTATGTTTGACCCCTAGGCTTGTTCTCTTATTATTTCTTAAAGGTACTATTGAAATATATATATATATATATTCTATTTGCATAACTTGTGACTTGAACTAAGTCTTTGATTATTGATGAGTTCGTGGAACTAATCAAGCCTACCTTGGTGATGTGGATTCCATATCTCCATTTGAAACCCAACCATGAATATCAAAACAAATGTGAAGATGGTTGAGTCCATATAATTTATTGGATAAATGTTGATATTCTTTCATGAAGTGCATGTATAGGGAGCAGTCTTTGGGATTTATGTTAGTGGTTGTGGTCAAAATTTGAAATTTGTGTTTTTTCCTTAATTGTATTTTGGTTGGAAATTTGTGGGCATTAAAATAACCAATATGATATTACGACTCAAGGTACCATCACACTCATGACTTGAGGCAAATATCAAAGTGTAGACACTAAAAAATGTCTTAAGCCTGCAAGCATCATTTTTCTTGGTCTCCATCATTCGATAATTGAATAATTTTAATTATTCAATTATGTTCTTATTCCTCTATTAATTAGATAGTTTTTAATTATTTAATTAATTGACTTTCTAATCTTTATTCTATCCCGACCGATTAAATAATTTAATTGCATCACTAATGTACCCCTTTTCTTCTATAATTAAATAAATCATCATTTATTTAATTATTTCTCTATAGTCAGATAACAATTATTATTTGACCCTTTATTCTTCCATGATTAAATAATTGTTGAAATTATTTAATTCCTCTCCAATTTCCATCCTCACATTTAATTAAATTGAATAAATTTAATTAAATGCTCCATCTTTTATTTCCTCCAAATAAATAATTTGAATACATTATTTATTTGCCACTTGTCCCCTTTCTCCATTTTCCTCCATTTTCGAATAATAATTTATCCCTCCATTTTGGTCAAAGATACCCTGTCATTATTTCATGTCATAGTTTGCAAGTATGTCATAGCCTGCATGTCTGTAATAGCTTGCATGTTTGTTTGTCATGATTCCTCCAAGAATAACATATTCTTGGTGCATCAATTTTGGACCATTGATCTTGGCATCTTTCTAGAAGTTTAATCTTGACCATCCACTTTGTAACCTCCCTCTCATGCATCCTCCAACATTGATCTTGGAATCCTTCTAGAGGATTAATCTTAGCCATCCATTTGAAAGGTTGTCTATAAAAGCGACTTTCCTCCATTTTCACCTTAACAACTAATTTTCTCCAACTTTCTTGCTTACTATTTGTAGGTACTTGCACTACTTCAGTAACAAATCTGAGGGAAATATTTGCATAAGAAGAAGGAGATACAAGAGAAGTGAAGCAACTGGAATGGGGAATATTTATTTACACATGCTTTCATTTTAGTTTCTCATTGTTTGTATTCTCTTGTTGATGTGGTTTTGTAGTCTAGAGGTGTTTAACTGTCACTAATCTAGGCTAGGAACTAAGAACCCCATCTCACATTGGTGAACCTGATGTGAATATTACAATTTTGGAGAGAAATCCGTTTGTTTTCTTGTTTGTTTTTGTTGTTTTGCAGGTTATAGCCAAGAATTCGCACAAAATCTCACCATCTTCTTTTGAGCAAAAAAAAATGGGTGCATGAAATCTTAAAAAAATGATTATTTGGGTTTTGTAGGCCTCACTTTTAGCTTTTTGGAACTTCAAATGCTTTAAAATTTTGTTAAGATTTGAGAAAGTTATGACCGTTTTAATATTTTTTTCTTTTTAAATTTAGCTATTAAAACCCACATTTTTTTTCTTGCAGAAGCTTGAAAAATACTTTCTGGGTTTTGAAGGTTTGAGTTTCAACTTTCCATGGATTCAAACAATTTAAAATTTTGTTAAGTTTTGAGAAAGTTATCACTGTTTTAATTTTCTGAGTTACTAATCTCTTGTTTTCAGCATGTGGGACAGCTTGGAGGGAGTCTAAAAACTATTTCTTTAGAAACAAAAATTGAGCTTTTCATTTCTTTAGGCATAATCAATTTGTTTTCTTTCAACAACTACAAAAAATTGCATCCACACTCATAAAGGTTAAAATGAACATGCATTTTCATTCATGAAGGTTAAAATGAACAAAAAATTGCATATTTCATTCATGGGCTTAAAATGGACAACAAATTGCATATTTCATTCATGGGCTTAAAATGAACAACAAACTGCATATTTCATTCATGGGCTTAAAATGAACAAAAAAATGCATATTTTCACTCATGGGATTTAAAATTGACTTGCATCACATTTCATTGGCTTAAAAAGAATCCAAGTATTTTCAAATAATAAGCAAGGTGACTGTCTTTTAGTGTAGAAAACACTTCAATTGGTGCTTTAAAAAGAACAATTGTCTTCTTTCACATAGATTAAACTAGAGGGTAAAAGAACACCATGTCTTAGTGTTTGAGGGTGGCACGTATTATGCTCTCACCTTGTGTAAACTCGGTGATTAGAAAGCCATACCCATCCACTTTTGTGTTTACCCATTAGAGGGCTTGCCTTAGTGGGAAAAAGTACTCACACTAAGGGAATGACCTAAGCGGTAACGGGCTAAAGCCAAGTCCTTTCGAACTGCTATATAAATTTGTGGCTGCCAAGAAAGTTTGCAGTCAATAGGACGGTACGTGATAGTTCTCCTCCAGTATCTTTATGATATGAGAAACCCTTGTTCTAAGGGCTAGGAGACCTCTCGAAGGAGTTTATCATTGTATCCCTTGAACCAGATTCCCTTACTATACACTTTTTTTTTTAGAAGCTTAGCCATTTTCAGCCATTGCTTGGTATGGTGCAGGGTACAATATCATGCCTGAAGATACTCACTACTGACTCCCTTGAGTAGAGATAGTAGTTCCTGAGAAGTGACTACTTGGGAATCCAAAGTTGGTGTGCTCGTAGAAATGAGTGTCGTGGAGGGGAGCCAGTTCCACCAAACTTCTAAGCTATCCACTCTCGAGAAGGAGAGGTGTTCAACACCAATCCAGGGTATTTCAGTGGGCCTATACCAAGTATACAAACCCTTTTCCTATTAGGATTGTGCTTGTTTTCTTGCTACCATTTCACATCAAATCAGTTCTAAACAAAGTGCTTGATATTTTTTGCTATGTTTCCCGGTCACACTTCATCATAAACAGTTTACAGTCAAAAACTTAGATCAAAATCACTAAAAAACATCAAAACAGTAAAAAAACACACTTTGTGAACTGCAACTGTAAAATACAGACCCACAATTGCTAGTGTGAACCGCAACTATTAGCTAAAACACCGCAACTGTAATTCTAAAATGCATTTGTCAAAAATAGGCCCACATTTGTCAACCTGAGATGCAACTATGAAATGCAACTAATAAAAACTGAGCTGCAATTACCTGCTAAATAATTTTTTTAGAAATTTGTATCCAGAGTCTGATCAAAACCATTTTACAATGACCTTTGTCAGTCAAACCAGAGACTTGCAAGTCTGCCCAGTTCATTTTAACATATCCATTAGGAAAACATTGCATTATAGGTTGCATTCCTTTGTTTCTTGCATTGCACAAATTGAACTTTGACCTTTAGGCTACATTTTAACCTTCATATTTTGAACATAGGGAGACCTTTGAGCTCTTGAAAATTCTTGGTTACTTATTCTACTTGTCATTGACCATTACCATTTGTCTTGTCATTGCCACTTTGTCAAGTTGAGTCTTGGTCTTGTCTCTTGGTCTTGGTTGTCCTCTTATGATCAATGACATTTGAAATTTGCTACCTTGGATTCACATTAGCTTGAATGCCACCCTTTGTTTAAAATTTTAGTGATCCTTTGCATTAGATCACCTTCATTTAGACTACCCTTCCTTAGATTGCACTCTACCCCTTATTCCAAAATACAAAAAAATATAGCTCATATCAATCCTTCATTATCCTTGCATTTTCATACCACCAAAATACAAAAAAAAAACAAAAACATAGATCAATCTCATTTAATATTAGTTACATTAACATCATCTAGTCATCTCATCACTCACTTTGACCATCACCCAATATTTTAGTGTCCTTTAGCATTCTTTATCCCTCATCTTTTAGACATTACCATCCTTGCATCATCATCCTTGCATTTTCATATCCGAAAGTCCAAAAAAAATCCAAAAACATAGCATAGTCTCATCACCATTTTGCATTATCCCCAACTTGCAAAAGTCTCACATGGTTGAAACAAGGTCAAAAGCCAAATGAAAGGACATGGATTTCCTAAGTGACCCTTTTCCTGATAATGTCACAAATTCAAATCAATCTACACCTTGCAACAACACATCACAAAAAGACCAAAGTGACCCTTAGGAAGACCTAAAATTTGAAGTAGCCAACAAACAGTTGACCCCTCAAGAGATTGAAAGGGCCTCTCAAGATCCAAGACTTTTAAGAATAGTTGACCAACTTGTTAGTGCCAACCCAAACAATTTTTTCTATGCACTAGCCAAAAAGGGTGCCAAATTACCTCAAGATTATGACGTGTCAACCATCATAGAATAAGAAACTGAAAACTCATTTGGCATGCCCTCATCACAACCAATGGTAAACATACCCCTTGGGACAACCACACACATGACTACTACCACTACAACAAGTATCCCAATTCATGCTACTACACAAGGTCAAACTTTCACATTTGGTAGTTCCTTAAACACCATGGGTAAAACTTTCATGAATCCTCTCTTTCAAAACACAGATCAGGGGTCCACATCACAAGGTCCTACACCTTTGATTCAAAACCTAAGCCAAGGTTACACGCCCTTGATTCAAAATTCATCCCAAAACACAAGCCAAGGGCCCTCGTTCCAATTCCAAAGTGCACCTTCATTAAACCAACCTCCACCAAATAACCCTAGGAAGGTGCGCATTATCTCACGCAAGACCTCAAGTCAAAACCACAATCAAGGGTCTAATACCAACCAAGGGTCTATTCCATCATTTTAAAACCTTATTCAAGGACCTACGCCTTCATTTCAGAATGTCAATCAAGAACCTAAGCCTTCACTTCAAAATTTCAATCAAGGAAACACTCCTTTACATCAAGGGTCTATACCTTCATACCAAAACATTAATCAAGGGTCCACACCTCCATTTACAAACCAAGGGTTCAACTTTCAAAATCAAAACACAAATCAAGGGTCTATACTTCAACTCCAAAATACCAAATGCAAACATGACCTTCAAAACCAACCTAAATTCCAATTTCATTCCAAATCAAAACAATCCACACCCATACAATAATCAAGGTCTTGTATAAAAAAAAATCAACCTTAATACAAATCCAAAACATGACCCTAATGCCAACATCATGACATTTCATAAAAAAAATACGACACCATCCCTTGTAGACTATTTGATCCAACACATGCAAACCCTTGAACAATGAATGACCAACATGCAATTGGGAACCAACAAGAAGACCTATTCCATGGAGGAGTTGTGCCCTTTTCCATTTGATCGAAACTTATACATGCCACCCTTTCCCCCACATTTCACAACACCACCATTGCCTAAATACAAGGGGACAAGAGATCTAGTAGAACAGATCCATGAATTCAACACAACATGCATGGAATTTTCATATGACCCTACCTACTTGATGAGACTATTCCCATGAAGTCTCACAAGGATAGCCTTGGATTGGTTCTAACATCTTCCACAAGGAATCAAAACACGGGGAGAACTAGCTAACAAATTCATCAATCATTTTGCATTCAACATTAAAAACGATGTTACCCTTGCAACATTGAGCACAACCAAATAAGAAGATGGGGAGTCACCTCATTCTACTAGAGGTGGCGAGGCTTGCTTAGCAAATTCCCTTGTCATATTCTAGAAAAAACAACTTGTCACCATGTTTGTAGAAAACCTTAATGGAGAGTTGATGAGTCGAATTCAAATCCAATGTTGCACAACCTTTGAGGAGATTATATGAGAAAGGTGTCCTTATTGAGAGAGGTCTTATTGCTAGAGGATTGGTCAAGATAAACAAAGACACTCCAAAACCCAACAATGACAAAGGAAAATATTGGTCCTGAAACAAAAATGTCACAAACAATAGAGTCGTTGATGCCAAATTGATAACCAAAGGACCAATCATTCAACTTAAGGGTCCTTCTTCATCAAAGACATCTAGTACACCAAGTACCCTAGCACAAGGTCAAAACCAAAAACTAAATGCTATCCAAAGCACCCAACAAAGAAGAGGTCCTCCTCATGCCAAGAGAACATACACCCCCTTGGGTGAACCTATTGAATCAATCCTTAAATGAATCTTGCAATCTAATATCATTACACTACTAGACACCAAGAATTATGAACCTTCCTTAATCAAACCAGATTGGTGGAAAGATGACGAATATTGTGAATATCATCGCACAAAAGGACACAAGAAATCTAGATGTTGGACACTCAAGAAGATCATTCAAGACCTCATTAAGGATCAAACCATTTCAATCGATAATTCACAAGGAAAAATAAATGTTGATCATACAATATTTAAGACCCCTTTGCAAGACCATGATAAAGGAAAAGCCTCTAGTTCAAGAAATAATAACAACAATGCCAACTATGCAGTTGTCAAGCATGATTATAGCACCATCATTCTTAATGTAACACCTCTTGACGATTACATTTCCATCATCACTATAAATAAGCCAAAATCAGACTGTGTTGTCGCTACCCACATAACCAAGATAACTATTCTAGGTCCATCTGCAAGTCCTCAACCAAAGGGACAATATAACCTCTTAGAGTAGCTAGGGAAAAATCCAACACAAATTTCTATCTTGGAACTCCTTCGCATTTCACCACAACAAAGAGTGATTCTTGAAAACTTCCTGCAAGAAGCCTTTGTTCCACAAACCTAGATGTCAATGAATTTCAGGCCATGGTCGGGTACCTCGCTATGCCACACCACGTCACTTTCTCTGAACAAGACTTTTCAGCACCAAGATCTGACCATAACAGTCCCCTACATTTAGAGGTATGTGTTAACACACAAGATTAGATGGGTCTTAGTAGATGGTGGAGTAGGTCTGAATATTTTCTCACTAAAATTAGTGAAGGCATTGGGATACTCTAAGAATTGCATTGATCAAACTAAGAAAATCGTAATCAAAGCTTATGATGATGTTGAACGATCCTTTGAAGGTGTAATTTCACTCCTAGTGAGAGTTGGCCTAGTCACATAGGACACAATATTTCACGTCTTGGATCTAGATTTACATTACAATCTCCTTCTTGGTCACCCATGGATCCATGCCATGAGGGCTATTCCATCCACCGACCATCAATGCCTCAAGTTCCCACATAATGGAACTGAAATCACTATCCCAGGTGACCTTGATCCTTTCCAATATTGTTCCAACCTCAAAGGAACTATTGAATGTCAAGTTCCCATCAATTGAGAAGCCTCATCTTCCACTTCACTCACCATTTTGTCCCACTACGTAGATCCATCCACCCTTGTCAAATCATCCAACTCTTTCATTACACCTTCCACACCTAAAATCTAGATCCAAGATAAATGTTGTGGAGAATACATTATGAAGAATCTCTTTTTCATTAGCAAGCTACCTAAGTCACCATAGTTATATGGAAAATTGCATCCTATACAACCCAAAGTTGTCATTCACAATCCTCCTACCACCTTCATTAGATGGGGGGAACTTGCTAAGGAATCCATAGATTACAACATTCTTGCATGGTTGTACAAAGAAGGGGAGGACTTTGAAACTAAGAAATTGCCAATTGAACAGTATCCAAAAGGGTTCCAAATAATCAAACAACATGGACATGATGGACACAGTGGCCTTGGTCTAAACAAGTAGGGAATGTTGGAACCTTTACACCTCCTAAGCTAATAAGTCATCAAGGGCTAGGGTTTGTTCTAGAAAAGTGACTATCTGAGGTATCGGGTCACCCTCAAGTGAGGTTGTTAGTGCTTCAGATGAGAGCGAGACACATGAAAACCCTTGGGATTATGATGTTGATTCCAATGAGTATGAATGGGATTCCTTATCCTCCACCACTTTCATGGACCTTGATAAACTATTTGGGGAATTTGACCAAATGCTTACCCTTGACTCTTCACAAAATCTGTCAAATACTCGTCTTAGAATTTCCTTGACTAAAGAAGAATGGCTTCAACACTATTTTTGGAAATCCATTGATTTAGCCTCTCGGGAGCCTGATGACTCTAGTTCCATCTTCACCCTATCTACCTACACAATGACCCTTGACAATACGAATGATGGCTTACCTCTTGTTTATCCTCAACTCATAGATTGGGACCAAAAAGGACCACGAAGTTTAGACACTTTCGAGAATGACAAGGCTATTGTGGAGTTCATGGGACTTCATGACGAAATATCAAATGGAGATCATAAAGTTGGATTTTCCATAGAACTCAATTATGTTGCATACTTTGGTGAGGCTATCCTGTCCTCTAGTCGCAAAAGTGAAAATGAAAAACATAAAAATAAAAATGATAGGTCTTTAGGTGAAAACCAAAAGGCACTTGCTGACCATGGAAAAGTAAAAATAAAGGACATATCCAAGGGTGAAAACCTCTTTGAAGCTCCCAAGGATGGAGGACAGGATTATCTCCCAATAGATCGAGAGAGATCGCCATTGCTTATAGAAGAAACATAGGAAGTCAACATTGGAATGACAGATAACTCCAAAATAATACAGTTAGCAACATCCTTGACCACTGAGGAAAAGCTTGAGTTCATCGCATTCTTCTCTAAAAGACAATTCAATTTCGCATGGTCATATGCTGATATGTCTGGATTGGATCCCGAATTGGTCCTACATCACTTACCATTGCTACCAAATTCAAAGCCATTCAAACATAAGTTAAGAAAAATGTACCCCTAGATTGCACTCCTTGTCAAGGTGGAACTCAAGAAGCTCTTGGATGTTAGATTTATTCACCCAATTGATTATGCTGAATGGATATCAAACCTAGTTCCATTCACAAAACCAAACGGTCAAATCAAAGTTTGCATAGATTTCTGAGACCTTAATAAATCTTTTCCCAAAGATAACTTTCCTTTGTCGAATATTGACATCATAGTGGATTTGACTACTGGACATGAAATGCTATCAATAATGGATAGATTCTTAGGATACAATCAAATTAGAATTGCCACTAAAGACCAACCAAAAACAACTTTCACATGTGCTTGGGGAACATTTTGTTGGAATTTCATGCCATTTGGACTAAAAAATGTCGGAGCCACCTATCAGAGAGCCATGAACACAATTTTTCATGACTATATGCATGTCCTTATGAAGATTATGTTGATGACCTTCTCTCCAAATATTTAGAATGAGGTGGACACTTAGCAGTCTTGGATAAGATTTTCACCTGACTGGAAAGATATCAACTTAGGCTAAATCTAAAGAAATGTGTTTTTGGGGTCCAATCAGACAAACTCTTGGGATACATAGTCTCCCGTAGAGGAATAGAAGTTGATCCCGCCAAAGTAAAAACAATCTTAGACATGCCACCACCAACTAATATCAGTCATTTGAGGACATTACAAGGAAGACTACAATCAATCCATAGGTTCATTTCCCAGTTAGCAGACATGACCCATTCGTTCCAACATTTATTAAGGAAAGGTGTCCCCTTTAATTGGACTGACAAGTTTCAAGAGGCATTTGACGAAATCAAGAAGTATCTATTGACTCCACCAGTCCTTATGCCACCAATTGATGAAAGACATTTGATACTATATGTGACAACTACTACATCAACACTAGGGGCACTTTTAGCACAAAATGATAACGATGACAAGGAAAGGGCAATATACTATATCAGCCGCACTTTAGTTGGGCATGAACTAAACTATAGTCCTATCGAACGAGCATGTCTAGTAGTGGTATTCACAACACATAAATTGAGACATTATATGCTAAATCATAAAACCAAGTTGATTACTAGAATTGATCCATTAAAATACCTACTTAGCAAAGCAGCATTGACAGGTAGGCTTTCCAAACGGGTTATGATCTTGAGTGAATATGACATTGAATATGTTGATTGCAAAGAAATAAAGGGACAAGTAATAGCTGACCAACTTGTAGATGCACCATTAAAAGTAGACCATCCGTTGGTATCTGAATTTCCAGATGAATCAATCCTTGTCATAGACACACCAACCACATGGAACTTATACTTTGATGGATCTTATACAAGTCATGGATCGAGAGTCGGTATTCTATTTGTCACACCTCAAGGAGATTCCATTCCTAAGTCATTTCATATAGCATTTCCATGCACAAATAACATGGATGAATATGAAGCACTAATAACAAGACTTCAAATGGCTATAAATTGGAAAATGAAAAAAAATTCAAGTCTACGGTGACTCCCAACTAGTGATTAAACAAGTTAATGATGACTATGACACCAAGGATTAAAAATTGATGCCCTACAAGCACATGGTCGACAGTTTCAGATTATACTTTGATAGTATCTCCTTTGATCAAATCCCAAGAATCCAGAACAAAGCGGCTGATGCAATGGCTACCATCGGATCTCTCCTAGATATCCCTAATAATGCGACACATTATGAGTTCTTGGTAGAATAAATTTTGATTCCTGTATTCGATGTCCCTGAAATTGAACTTGTGTATGAACTTGTTGGTCTTGAATCTCCTTGGTATAAAGACATCTACACCTACTTGCATAACCAAATTATCCCACCCAACTTGTCCCTTAACCAACACAAAACCTTTATCTAACAAGTGTCCAAATATGCCATCATTGGAGACACCCTTTATTGTTGTAGCTTAGATAGTACCCTCCTTTGATGTCTCGACTCAAATGAAGCACAAACAACCTTACAAGAGGTACACCAGGGTATATGTGGGGCTCACTCTACTGGTCCAACCTTAACTAAAAAGCTCATGAGAATGGGATATTATTGGCCTACGATGGAACATGATTCTTATCACTTTATGAAGAGATGTTGCCAGTGTCAGATTCACAGAGATCTTATGCATGCACCAACTGAAGAACTTCAACCACTCACTTTGCCTTGGCCTTTCTCTCAATGGGGAATCGACCTCGTAGGAAAGATCCATCCCATCTCTTCTAATGGACATAAGTTTATCCTTGTTTCTATTGAGTATTTCACGAAATAGATTGAAGCCATCCCATTAACTTACGTCACTAGAAAACAAATAGCCAAGTTCATCCTAAACTATATCATTTGTCACTATGGTATTCCACAGTCCATCATCACTGATAATAGTCACCCTTTCAAAAACTAGGATGTTTGTGAGCTTTGTGACAAATTCCATATCCAACATCATTTTTCCACTCCATATTACCCCCAAGGTAATGGCCAAGCTGAGGCATCTAATAAAACCATCCTAAAAATCCTAAAGAAGATAGTTAATGATGTTGGTTGTGACTGACATTTACAACTCAATCCTGCTTTATGGGCCTACCGTATTAGTATCCACACTCCAATTGGAGCCACTTCATATTCCCTTATTTTTGGGTTTGAAGCAATACTCCCTATAGAGGTCGAGTTACCTTGTTTGCAAGTCTCCATTCAAGGCTTGATTGATCAAGAGGAATATTGCATATCTTGTCTACATGAGCTAGAGTTACTGGATGAAAAGAGACAAAATGCCTTGAAACATCTACAAGCATACCAAAATTCCCCCGATGTAGCTATAACAAAAAGATCCAACCTAGAACCTTTGATATCAAAGATTTAGTCCTGAGAGAAAATCTAAAGAATCAAGTAGAACGAGAAAAACTGGGAAAGTTTGAACCTAATTAGTTGGACCCTTATGTCATTACAACATCATATGGATAAGGTGCCTATCAACTTTCTACTCCTGAAGGAGAGCCATTGTCCGAACCTATCAACAACATGCACCTTCGCAAATATTACACTTGATTCTCAGAGTATCCCCTTAAAAGGTCAAAAATACAAAAAAATAAAATAAAAAATAAAAAAGATGGTCACCTTGATGAAAACCTGGCAAATAGGTGTCTTGGTGACATCAAAAAAATAAAAAAAATGAATAAATAAATAAAATGGAAAAATAAAAAAAATAGTAAAGAGAAATAATTCGTCCAAACATGAAAACCACTTCGGTGGCGCTTTGGATAAGTACCATGTTGAAAACCTAGAAAATAGGCGCCATGTGTAGTTAGTTCCTCCTCCTCCGTCTACTATCACTCCATTTGATTTCTCCCTTCCACTTATCCATTTGCATGTGTCATTCACCCGTAATAAATTTTGTCATCCTTCCATGGCCTAGAAACCACCGACATTTGGGTATCTTGATCATCCTTTGCATTCATCACTATCCCTTTGTACTTGCACCTAACTAGGGGCAATTCCTTGATCTATGTCTATATCAGCATCAAAAAATCCAAAAAAAGAAAAAGAAAAAATCAAAATCCAAAAAAATAAAAAACCTCAAAATCCAAAAAAAATAGAAAACATCAAAATCCAAAAAATAAAAATAAAAATAAAAATCCAAAAACAAAATCATAAAATCATCAAAATCCAAAAAAATCAGAAAACATCAAAATCCCAAAAATAGAGTCTTGAGTCAATTTGTATTAGAATGGTTGAACTACGTTGCCTCTGCATGTTTGCTATGTAAGCAAGGCTCATCTTAAATGGGACCCCAAGGCATTAGGTCAGTCCTTTTAGGTTGTCCAGATAAAATCATGACTTGGTTCTTTGTCAAATTAGACAAAGTCAAGTCGTGTCGAACTACGAGGTCTTTGCGCATTGCTACCTAGGAAAGGCCATCTATTGATGAGCCCTTGAGGCCCCCTAGGTCAAGTCCCTTAGGGTTTTTCAAGTCTAGTCAAGTCCTTGGTCTGAAAATGACCATCATTCAAACTAAACCACAAAACAACAAACAAACATAACCAACAAAATATTTCATCAATCAATCATCCTATCATTAGTCATTCAAACCGGTCATTCAATCTGAATGGGACATTATGTCATTTGTCTCATTTGGTCTAATCTCTTTTCTTTTATCAGGATGTGACCATCTTGAGGTTAGAATTTTTCAATTTGGTCATTCACCTTAAGTAGGATATGTCTTTCTTGCAGTTAGGTGCCTTGTCAACACTTATCACTTGATCAACCTTATCAGATGTGTCCCTTTCCCCAAAACAGGATGTGTCCTTCCTACAGTTGGGTATCATCACATCACTTGGTCATAATCATCAATCTTTGTCAAACAATCAATCAATCTTTTCAACATGGTCAATCAATCTTTCCTTGATCGGGATGTGTCCTTCCTGAAACTAGGCATGGTCAACCAAATCAATTTGTCAACCCTTATCAATCAATCTTTGTCAAAATCATCCAATATTATCATCTTGTTCAATCAATTTTTCCTTATTTAGGATGTATCCTTCCCAAAACTAGGTGTAACATTTATCATATCAATTTGTCAACTTAACAATCTTTGTCAACCTATTGATCAAGTCAACTTGTCATCTTTATCAATCAATCTTATCAGCTTGGTCAACTAAACTTTCCTTCATTAGGATGTGTCCTTCTTGAGGTTAGGTGTGGTCAATCAAGTCACTTTATCAATCTTTTTCAATCAACTCAATCAATCTTGGTCAACTTAATCAATCAATCAAACAATCCTATCATTACCACTGGAAAACACTTGGAAAACAATTTATTGGTCTAGAATTGTCTTATCATCTTGATTGATTTTGGGTCATGCTACTAGTCTCCTCGAGGATGTCCTATTAATGGATTTAGAGGGATGACGATGGATGATGGCCTCTTTTCTTTGCTTGTTGTTTGTGGTTTGTCTTGGAAAAAAGACTGGGATAATTGGGTCCTTAGTATGAGCTGGGGCATTCCTTGTTTTTTGACTTTATCTTTTGACTGCTTGTCTCTCCCAAATGGTCACCTTCCACACCTTGGTCTATGTCATACCATGGTGTTTGTGGTCCATTTGCGACATTTTTGACACCCAATGATGATAAATATAAAAATGTAAGAATGAAAGTTTGTTCCCTCATTATTTCTTGTCTAGCTTTTCATCTCCATCTTCCTTTCCTTTTTCATGCTAACATCCATCTTCTCCATGCTAACATTTCTTCTATCCTTTAACCTCTAGTCTTATCATCCATTTCGAGAGCACATTCGTGTTCTTTAAACCTGCATGTCCCCTTGAGGGGGCATACTAGTACCCTGATGTCACTGGGGCATCCCAAAATATCTTTTGATTGAGTTTCTTTGACACAACACGATAAACTGCATTATGTCAAAGAGGGGAAAAATGTAGACACTAAAAAATATCCTAAGCTTGCGAGCATCATTTTTCTTTGTCTCCATCATTCAATAATTGAATAATTTTAATTATTCAATTATGTTCTTATTCCTCTATTAATTAGATAATTTTTAATTATTTAATTAATTCACTTTCTAATCTTTATTCTATCGTGATCGATTAAATAATTTAATTGCATTGCTAATGTACCCCCTATTTTTCTATAATTAAATAAATCATCATTTATTTAATTATTTCTCTATAGTCATATAATAATAATTATTTGACCCTTTATTCTTCCATGATTAAATAATTGTTGAAATTATTTAATCCCTCTCTAATTTCCATCATCACATTTAATTAAATTGAATAAATTTAATTAAATGCTTCATCTTTTATTTCCTCCAAATAAATAATTTGAATAAATAATTTATTTTCCACTTGCCCCCTTTCTCCATTTTCCTCCATTTTCAAAATAAATTATTTATCCCTCCATTTTGATTAAAGATACCCTGTCATTATTTCATGTCATAGCTTGCATGTCTATCTGTCATGATTCTTCCAAGAATAGCATATTCCTGGTGCATCAATTCTAGACCATTGATCTTGGCATCTTTCTAGAAGTTTAATCTTGACCATCCATTTTGTAACCTCCCTCATGCATCCTCCAGCATTGATCTTGGAATCCTTCTAGAGGATTAATCTCAGTCGTCCATTCGAAAGGTTGTCTATAAAAGCAACCTTCCTCCTCCATTTTCACCTTAACAACTAATTTTCTCCAACTTTCTTGCTTACTATTTGTAGGTACTTGCACTACTTCAACAACAAATCTGAGGGAAATATTGGCATAAGAAGAAGAAGGAGAGATAAGAGAAGTGAAGCAACTACAATGGGGAGTATTTATTTATCCATGCTTTCATTTTAGTTTCTCATTGTTTGTATTCTCTTGTTGATGTGGTTTTGTAGTCTAGAGGTGTTTAGCTATCACTAATCTAGGCTAGAAGTTAAGAACCCCATCTCACACAAAGAAATATACGTAATAAACATGGCATTGTGTGTGTGTGTGAGAGTTCTCATATTCATAATGCATTGGCCATTCTCCTTGATCTGCTTCCCTCTCTTTGATGATGCTCTCCCTCATTGTTCGAGAAGGGAAACTAGTTTCCTACATCCACATTTACCCAACAAGTAGTTAATCCATTAACCATAGTATCATAATCTAGTATAAATCTTTCACTAACAAACATCATAAATATCCTTTGGGAAACCAGACAAACCACTTTGCAGAGGCGGCTGCCGCCTATCATAGTCTTGCTCTAGCTCAGAGAAGAGGGTATAGAAAGATTTGGTTGGAAGGTGATTCTCTGAATATTATTACTAATTTGAAGAATTTATCTCCTCTGTCTTGGACAATTGAGGCCTTGATCAAGGATTCCATTGAAATTATTAAATCCTTTGATAATGTTTATATTTCCCATATTTTGAGAGAGGGAAACAAGTTAGCTGATTTCTTCGCTAACTTTGGTGTTAGAGATAGTAAGGTTTGGGATTTAAATGATCCCCTCCCTTATGAGGCCACAACTATTGTTATAAATGGAAGTTAATTTATTTTGCAAATTGTGCACGTCCTTGCTCATGTGGTGGCATATCATTAGGAAGGAGGGTATGGTTATGATTTTGAGGAAAGGCTATCATATGGCATGGGGTTCAAATTCATTATGGTTTGTTTGTCCTGTGGTTTCCTTCACACGGATTGTGGGTGTTAGCCGCATCAATTTCTAGATTCTTCTGTGGGATTTTTTGATTCTGTGTGGTGTCTACTGCTTCCTTTTGAGTTCTCTGTTGTGTTCTTGGTCTCTGTTTTCCATTGTCATGGGTGGGGATAGAAACTGCGCTGAGCCTAAATCTTGTGACACTGCGAAGCAGAGAAAGGAAGTGTGGGAGATTTTAGAGAAAGGTGGCCTAACTCCCTTCATGGAGAAAATGCATGGAAATAATACTCAGGTTACTACTTTGGTCGAGAAAGGATGGAAAGGGAGAACCCTGGAGTTGGGTGGCAGGGAAATTGAGGTGGATGAGGAGTTTATAGCCTAGATTACTAGTCTTCTGATTAAGGGTATGAAGGCGTACATGGATAAAAAAGAGTCACTGGATATGATGAGTCTTTTCTTCAAGCAGAATGAGAGTGATGACTTGAAGCCTGCGAAGAGTGGAGGGTATCTTAGGACTTCCTTGAAGGCTCTCTGGCAGGATGTTGTCAAAGAAATCATGAGGTATGTTACCCTTGAAGGAAGGTATACGACCATTAACAATTACCATTTTCTATTGCTTAATCATTTTAGGCACAAAAAATGGGTGTCTTTTCCCTATTATTTGCTGGTGTCGATGGATTGTGGGATTAAAGAGCATTGGAAGAACCCCAAAAATCCTGTATTGCATGCGAGGTTGATTCTTTTAATATATGAACATGTTAAAGCACATGATGTCCAAAAGACTTTGGTTACTCCAAAAGCTAAAGCTAGGAAGGGTTATGATACTAAGTCAGGTGAGGAAAGGGCTTCTAAGAAATCGAGGAAGACGAGGCTGATGTTAAATAAAGATTCTGAGTTGGATAGGGATGATGTTGATTATGTCCCTGATTCGTATGCTTCTTTGGAGGAGGGCCTCATATCTCCTGGTTAGGGTAAATTTGGGAAAAGGAAATTGATTGAGGAAGTGGGCTATACGACTTGCAGTGATGATGTGGAGGTGATTGTTCCTTCAAAGGGAAACAAATACAAAAATGAGCTTTATGGGGAAGCTTCCTCTCCTCCCCCTGTGTCTAAACTTGTGCAGGATCATGAGGAGGGAAGTCAGAAGAGAAGGGTTTTGAAGAATGCCCCTTTTTTCTGTGGTTGGTGGCTTCCATGGTGGGGATGTTTCGAGCACTGTCATTGGGTTTCCTAAGCAGAAGGATATAGCTATGGGTGGTGATCAAGTTGCGGGAGCTAAGAAAGCAGAAATGGAGAGGATTCAGAAGAGGTTGGCTGTTGCGGAGCAAATTGCTGACTCCATTCGTAGGATGAAGTCTCCTGTGACTGCTGCTAAAGGTAAGGATGCCTCTGAGGAAAGGGTCCATGAGAGTTTCTTTGAATAGGATGTTGCTGTGGGAAATCGCATTGAAAACTTTGATAGGGAGGATCTTTCTAATATGTTGGGTTCGGCTCGTGATAGTGCCAATGTTCTTTTAAAACTTTTTAAATGGTTTTTTCATGAGATTAATAGGACTAATGTTCGCATTAGAAGCATTGCTTGTAAGGCTGAGGATCCTACGATCTAGTGCCAAATTGATAATTTAATGGTTGGTCTCAATACTATTGCTAATACTGTGGTAGAGGAAAGCGTCAATTTGAAACAGAGTATGGAGGTTAGAATGTTCTCCCTTGAGGAGAAAATTGACAAAATTTGGAACATGGTTATGAAGAGTGGGGAAGATCCTAAAGTCATGACTAGGCTGGACTCTGTGAAGGCTTTTCCCCCTATTAAGAGAAAGGAATTTTTTTTCTGTTGATGATATGGTTGCTGAGGGTAAGTGGACTGGGGAGGATCATGTTGCTGCTAAGGGCTTTGCTAAAGGTTATGTTTTGAGCTTTGAGGTAAATACTGGTGGGCCTGGGGTTAGGACTAGAAATAGACTAAAAAATTAGGCTGGGGCCTCGGGTTTGGAGGTTTCTGATACTAGGGTTAAGGGACAGAAGCTTGCTACTAGTGAGATGGAAGCTGTTGAAATTCTGAACAATATGTAGTGTTGTGTGCCATTTTTTGGCTCCTTTTTGGCTAGTGGTTTGTTGTCGTTGGGTTGATGATTGTTTCTTGATGTTTCCTTTTTGTGTCAGCTGTTCCTTTTTGTAAAGGGTTCTAAGCCCCTTCAAAACCCGTCTTTTACCTCTAATCAAAACAAACATCATAAATATAATAAATTCACACTTATTTCTTCTTTTTAGGCTATAAGAATGAACTTAGCCCCCTATAACCTGTAGTGTGAGGATTTTGTTTAGCAAAATAGTGACCTTTAAGGGAATCGCCAATTTTTGAAGATATTTTTGTCTATGTAAGGGTTAAGAACTATGGTATTTTGTAAGTTGAATTTAATATTTCTAATATAAAAAAGATCATATTTTTTTCTAAGAAAATTTTCTATAGTGTTAAGTTTCCTATTTCTTCGAAATTAAACACTAAAATTTTGGAGAAATTTAAATTGGAAGATGGTTATGTTTTTGATAAAATATCTTCTAAGGTCAACGAGTTCGTGCTTAAATGGCAAGGCCATATGGTTCTCAACATGGAGATCCATGTTGAATCCCAAAAAGTGACATCTTAAGTTGGAATTCCAAGTGGTGGCTCTTGGACTTCCATTGTGGCTTCCTAGTTGAATAAAGTTGAATAAGTGGTTCTAAGTTGAATGTGTTGAAGGGGAGGATGTCCCCCTTGTGACCTCCATTGGTGTGGGGCCAATCTAAATAATCCCTCCTTACTGATCAACAAAAATATAAAATATCTTCTAAGAAGCTCTACATCTTGCTTGTTGATATTAAGGAAAAATATGCAAATTTAATGTTAATTAGAGTCTTTATTGGTCTAAAGATAAATAGTCTTATTTCTTAAGAAATGTTTGGTCTTGTGTGGTTAAGCAAAAACTTGTTTTAGATGGTTGTTAATTCTTAAATAGCTTCCTATTAATGTTGAGTTAATCTCTTTGGGTGTTCTTGTTAGAATTTGTAGTTTTTATAATAAAGCAACTATAAAGCATATTTTGTTTGAATGTATTTGTGCCTACCATTTATGGTCTTCATTTTTAGGGGATTTTTTAGTGTGGGATGTCAAATATGGTTTTACATGACATGAAATTATTTTTGGTTATGTTAAGTTTTTCTAAAGAACTCAATATGTTTTGATTGGTCTTGACTAATGAAATCCTTTGGCATATCTAGAAAGTCAAGAAGGAAGAGGTCTTTTAGGACAAAAGGGGACACCTTACCAAATCTTATTGTGAGCTCACCCTTCTTTATATTTTGATACATTTCTACAATCCTTGAGATTCTTAAAGACATGCTCTTGATCTTGTTGTAGGAGGGACTTACCTTAATGTACAAAAAAGAGGTAAAGGGAGATTTTTTTTTGTCCTAGGACATAAGCAAGTTGAAGGAGAAAGAGGTAGAAATACAAAGAAAATACATGAAGCACAACATCAATATGGTTGAAAAAGCTAAGAAGTTTAATTATGCTAAAAATGTTAAATATGAAGTGTTTGTGAAATAGTTGGATTCTAATGACATTGTTGATCCTACGATTAACACCTTTGAATGAAACATGTATCAATGCAACAACAATCATAAAATGTTGCTAGGAGTAGTCAAGTGTGACTCTTTTTTTTTGTTATATTCTAATACAAGTGTTTTGTAACCACTTTTGTTAGTTCTTTTGACAATGTTTGTTGTTCATGCAAATTGCATAGGCTTTGATACTGTTGTGTCGAACCTGGATTGGTTATCTTGTATTAAGGTGAATTATCACCTCATATTGTACCTATTTTAGTTTACAATCTCTACTATATAAAAAATGGCTAATAGGAAGGGAGTTTGGACCTATATTTGAAATTTGAAATTGAGTGTTCCAAAGTCATTTTTACATTGTTTCATTTTCATGCCCACAAATTCAATTGAAATAAAGAAAAAGAGAAAACATAGATTGAATGCAAAGTATAAATGAACGAACATACGATTAAGTTCTTTACCAACTTTTACATATAATATACCATTTATAAAGTAATTACATTAGTCATAATGCAATAAAAATAAATCTAAAACAAAACAATAACTTAAAATAAAAGCAATATAGTTATCACCCTTCATATTTTAGTACCTACTTACCATCACATATGTACTATTTTTGAAATGTGACTTTGTTTTTTTGTTGTTGTTGTTGTTGGAGGGTTTTATATCAAATCCAAAATCGTTTTAGCTACTTGATACAAGAGCACGGGCAATAGTTTGAAAACTTTTTGGCTAAGAGCCAAAGTATGAGGTTTATCCATTTTGCCAAAGTTGTTTGGGACATGATTTCGACTTCATCCCTTATGATGTTGGAACCTTACACTCAAAAAGACTTGATCCTTGATCAGCTCATTTAGAACCATTCAATTTCACTAACAAACCAAAGACCCATTGAGTAAATGTGACTTTGAAAATAAAACCACTTTTTTTCTTTTGACACTTATATTTATGTTAATTTATCTTTTAAAAACACACTATATGAAAGATAATCACACCTTAATTTAAAAAAAAAAATTAATATCAAGAAAGGAGTCATGATAAAAACAAATTATAAAACTAGTACCTAGCAAGAGACGAGTCACAATAAACTAATTTTTTTTTTTTCAAAACCTACATTCAAATTAAACATTCGTTTATCAGTCAAAATAAGGGTATTCAACCACAGGGGAGGGAATGTTGTTGAGACCCACATTCCTTTGTAAGATAACAGACATTGGATCGGGTGAGGTTCTTTAAAAAATGAGCAGAGACCAGTTGTTCATAATTCACTGGACACACTGCCCTTGTTTCCAAACATTAAAAATCACGTGTAGTAGGCAGTTAGGTAGGACGATGGAATTTCATCTTCACCAGTTAGTTCATTTAATATGCATCCTTACAGGTTAAATGCACAGATTTAACAGGGCAGAATATTAAGTCCAATGGGAGGATACAGCTGCAGCACAGACGAAAACAACAGATTCAGCGCGCCCGTGCCATGGATAGGCATATACATAGCAGGGGCGTCGTTGATATGCCTTGGGGCAATAGGATCCGACACTGTGGACGGTCTCCGCCACAGGAGGCTCTGGTTCCCCTGCAGACTCTTCCCCATCAATTCCACCACGCTCACCCTGCTTTCCGTGGCCACCAAGCTGCCCTTGGACTTCTCATCGCCCATGCCGGCCGTTCAGGACCAGCTCACCAAACTGACGGGCACCGTTTTCATTTGCATCGTTATGTCCTTCTCCATGCCATCCTTCGGCCTCATGCAGGATGCCGAGATTCTCTCCAACCTGGCGGCTCTCTTCATCTTCGTCATAACGGTCGTGGGAAACATTTGTACGCAGCTGGTCACGGGCGTCATCTACACTTTCAAGGTAGAGCACATAGTTGTGTTACTCTGTATGTTGCTTCTGTTTGCGCTCACCTGTTGCTCTGCGCTCGTGGTGGACACTACTAATGAAATACTGAACAATCAATATGACTGCAAGGCGCCCACCAGGTTAGAGAGAGCGCAGATGGAGTATATAAAGAGTGATGTGGCGAAAGTGTGGCTGATGGCGCACACCAGTAGTCCGCAGTACGTCATGGCGCGCTCCGCCATGTCTAGTGCCGCGGGGGCGTTGACTTGTGTCTCTGTTGTGCTTCTTCTGCAGGCTGAGGTTCGCTCTTTCTTTACGCATTTCTGCGAGGGGCACTCTGATTACCAGTGGGCTAATTGGCCCGTGGTTGTGTCTCAGACGGCTGTAGTCATTGTGGGAAGTGTTGCCCCGGCTTTGAGATGGTTCAATGCCACAGGGTATAGGAAATCTGGCGGCTTCGGAAATTGTAGAGAGGAATTCGGCGTGGAGAAATTCTGGGTGCAGAGATTGGAGGAGTGGAAGGATGATCCCCTGCCCGAGTATTGCTGGTTTTTGAATCGCTCTGTGAGAAAGAGCCTTCACCTTTTCAGAAATGCGGCCTTGGAAATTTGCATATCGTTTCAGAAAATTGCACTTCGGGTAGGGAGTTTTTTGTACGCTACTTTTTACTACGTGTTTCAGATTCAATACAAAACAACCAATTTGAGATCCCTCCCTAATAGCAGTCGGGCCAATTTTGGACATTAATTCTGTGCTCGGCTGAGAGTCACGTGAGTAGTGGTTCATATGAATCTCTTTCTCGTTAGATGTAATGAATGCTAATTGGATCATTCATAATGAGGAGAGATAGATTCTTATTAACCGCTATCTACGAAACATAGATGTCTGAATTAAAAATGCTACTCTGTAGTATCCAGATACCCCATTATGTTTGACTCTGAAAATCTAGAATCTTTTAGCACTTTCATTTGATTTGCCTCTTTCAAGCTGGAGTTCAACTATACTGCTACTAGAACTCCGGATGATGTTAAATGTTAATGAAGTCTATTGAAACCCTCTGAATTTTTACATTTCAAAAGTACTGATACTGAATTTTATGTAATATCATGCATACTTAACTATTCTATACTTGTTAGGAATTTTGTTTCCTTGACATTTTCGTTGGATTCCAGGTCAGTAAAACTGTTCGCCTTGCCTCGGCTTTTTGGGCATTTTTATTTAGGACTATGCGTAACCTCTCTTGCACCAAGGTAGAAAGGGCAGCGAATGATTTGGGGTCCAGCAGAGACTTGAGGCTTCTGGATTGGAGGATTCAGGTGGGTTCTGTTTCTGATTCAAGCCAAGGGACTACTGCAGGGGGTACTGAATTCAATAATTATGTATTACATCTAGAGGGGGAGGATGACTTAGTGCTGTGGATGTCGAGCAGTGGTCACAAGGACATGGACCGATGGATGGAAACAGGGAGGAAGGAAGATTGTAGAGCATTGCTACAGTTGTTGTCTAAGTCAAGTGTGTGCGAAGGATTCAAGGGAATGCGCCTGTTTGAGAATGAAAATATTCCCCCTATTCCTACTTTATCCTCAGACACCCCTCCCAACTGTTGGACTCTACCTGCCATGACACTTATCACCATTGCAATTTCTCTTACTAGATTTTATGGAGATCGCATTCAAATTATGGTAATGGGGTTTTCACAGAGTTTAAAACTGATGAATTTTGTTGAGAACAATTTGGACTTCAGAGGCTTATTGAATATGAGGAAGGCAGCGGCAATTGTGTGGTCTAGTATAGATCTCAAGAGAAAATGGTTGGATCATGACCTTGCAAATTTGCCTCTGAATACTAGCACCTGCGGCACTACAGCTGTAGATGACCCTAGTTTGGCAACATGTCTTCAAATAATTGAATGTCTTGCAGAAATTGGAAAAATGCATGTCATGGCCTTTGGAAATGAATTAGTATCAATCCACCCTAGACAATGGCCTCCAGAGGCTTTGGCGGGAAACAGTCTTTACAGAATCAGCAAGACCATACTTGAATATAATCAATTTGGCACTATAGAAGAACTACTTCACTGGATAGAGAGGACCTTGGCAGACATTTTGGGTGCATGTCTTACAAATCTTCCATTTGCAATCTTTGTGGAATACGTCAGTGGAATAGTGACAGAAAGGGAAAAAAAGGTAAGAAATGCAGTGTTTATCTTGGGTAAAGCACAAAATTTGGAGGATGCTCTTCACTGGTCTTGTTTGGAGGAACCTGATGACGAAAATGCAAATGTTGATAGATGGCGTTCAGGGGAGGCAGACCCTTTCAACTCACAACACCATGAGAAATGCAAAGTCGTTGCTGATAAGCAAGAAACAAATCCAGTGGTAGAATGAGATCAGGCAGGATTTTTGTGAGGCTGGATGTTAAAAAATCCAAGTACTAAATTATATATGCATTTTTGGCAGTTTTCAAGGAAGAAATGGCATAGCATCCCCCTTGATGATGCGAACAAACCCTTGATTACAAGAATTGGGTATTTAATACTTTTCCCTTCATGACTGTCAGGATATGGGGATATTTTTGGTAGCATAAGTAAATTTTAGAACACATTATCCAGGCTTATCCGACTTTGAGAGGAAAGGCATGTCTTTATAAACTTTTAGGATGACAGAAATTGATGAGCAAGCATCTTCTAACACTTTCTTTACCTCTTGAATAAAGGAGCAAATCCCCATTTTACTTCAGCATAACGAAGAAATGCTAAGCAGAGATATATTCAAGTGCTGAATGTCAAATCTTGATAAGTAGCTCCCTCGCCAAGTATTGCCTGCGAAGGCATTTTTATTCAGTTTTTAAGCCTCAAATTTTGGTAAAAATAATGAGGGTACGAGCGGCATTATATTTGTCTGCCCTGCATCATGGCAACAAACATTTCTTAATGTATTCCACTTCGTAACAGAAATAAAATTTTACCTTCCTGCCATTGGAATTTTTATTTGGGGAGTCTGGTTTATGTTGATGCCATTTGCGCTTCATTTTACCCTTTGCCTTTTTTACTTGCTTAGAACAATGCGGAAGAAAAACTGAATGCAATATTCAGATGTCTAAAAAGCTGATACTTGGAATCTGCCTGGCTTGAGGTGAACCAGATTGCTGGTGGGTTCTAAGGAATGTCCCTGTAGGGCTGGTAGAAGATAGAGAAAGCCCTGCTTAGGAACCCATCAAGGTCACTTCATTCCACTCTCTGAAAATGTATGCACTACTGGGCAGGCTTCTTTGATCCCTCGTGCCCATCTGAGAGACTTTCTGATACTTTGCTGAAAGACGAGCAAGTCATCTTGAAGTGAGAAATTTTAAAGAGGTCTTTAATGGAGCCGAGGCAGCAAGGTAAGCATAAGCCCCCGCCTCCTTGACGACCATTCACAGAGACTGAATTTGTCAAACCAAAGCCCACATTGTATACCATCAAAATTTATGTAAAAAACACCACCCAACAAACCAAATCACAATCTTTTACACCTTCCAGATCAAACTTTCACCGTACAGGATTCCCCAAATTCTCTCAGATCTCTCTTTTTCTATCTCAGATCAATTACAGAAGACTAACGGCAATTTAATCTAAATACATGTATAACAATTGGTGTGTTGATTCTTTCCCGCCAATAGAGAACGCTTTTATTCATTGGAGAGAGACCAGTATATGTTCATTCAGTGCATTTCCTCTTTGCTTTTTCTCCCAAATCCGCGTATAATTGATTTTGTACAAAGTTGTTAAAGAGGCGTGCAGTACTTTCAAGATCGACGGCTGCCGACAGCTTTTTTTCCCGAAGATCTGAAATATGTCGAGGCGGAAAGATGAGAGATTTTCTTTTGGGTGTTATTCTCGTTATCTGTTGTCTGTGTACAGTTTCTTCTTGCAGTTTTTAACTGCAATCTTATATTTGTAATCTACATTTCATATATATATTATGGTTTGGTTTTCTCTTTATCTCTCTCTCTTTCTTTCTTTTTTCAAACCTGTTGCTTTAGGTAAGCAAAGTAAAGTATAATTTGTAATTATTAATTATTTTTTGAAATAATTTATATTGTTATAATTATTTTCATATATCTAAAATCTTTTAAGAGTGAAATTTGCAAATTTATTTTGATCTAGATTCACTTTGATTTATTTGTTCTAAATGTAATGATTAGTATACATAATTAACACATTCTTGTATGGAAGTAGGAAAATAATTTATTTTCATCATTATGCATCCCAATGTTGATGGTTATTCCATTTGCTCTTTATCCTAAGTCATTTCTATATTCATGAAATTAAACTAAGTGGATCTTGCATGTAGAAAGGATCCTTGAACTTTCAAATTTAAAATCTAAAAATAGACTTGTGCTTCCCCTTTTTAACTAACCATTATAAGATGACTAAAGTGCAAATCATTTTAAATTGCATGCTAATATGTTGTAGAAAAGGACAAACCCTAATTCATTATTATCATCAAGAATCTAGAATTAAGAAATCATTGAACATATCTAGAACCTAGCACTTATGGACATCAAAGCATTGCATTGACACTCTATTCATAATATACAATTGCATATTGTTTCTTATCATCGTCTCATACTATTGACCTAGTAATATGGATTTGACCAAAGGAGAAACAATCTTATCTTGGCAAACTCCTAACTCGTGTTTATCGACACTACATCATTTAAATGTAGGTAGGTGAACACATTTTTGACATCTAAATTTGACCAATTCAAATCTACAAGAATTCAATTCCATAAATGTCATCAAATGCTTGAATAATGGTCTCAAATTGGAAAAATAAAAATGGCAAGAATGTTGTCTTACATCTTAATTTGTACGATCTATCAAATTTTCCTACTCGCAAAACATTACACTTCTTAATGTGTGTGCTAGTATTATTATCACCATCTCATACATATTGTTGTTGCATAGATAGTTGTCATTGCACCAAAAGATCGACTTGTTAATGCTCGATACAACCGCCAAAGATAATGAATCCACGAGAGGCGGTTAAGCCATGTTACGAACCCAAGTGCTTCTCTACACATCACAAGGGGACCAAGGGTGCACACCTTGCAATAGCTCCCCTCCTTCTCCCCCCCCCCCCTAGCGCAAGTGAGGGGTTCAAACCCATGACCCAGGCTCTAATACTAATTGTTGCATAGATGATTATGGTTACACCAAAAGATCGACCTATTAACGCCTGATACAACTGTCAGAGTTAATGAATCCATGGGAGACGGTTAAGCCATGTCATGAACCCAAGCACTGCACTGTACAACACAAGGAGACTAAGGGCGCACACCTTGCAACAATGGTTGCTCCTCCTCAAACACAAACTTTATCTTAATGAAATTACCAAATTGACCCACATACTTCTAAGCATAGGTAGGGGTACTATTATCCCTTGGACGTTTGTTTGGCTACCCTTCAAACCCTTCCTCCATCCCCTTTCTAATTTTTCTATAGATATAGGGGTTATGATAGGCTTTGCCTTGCCTTAACCTCAACTAACAATCACATACACAATAAGTCATTGCATATAAATCTCATTGTTATCATATTTCCTTAACACATTCACCTAGTCTTCTCTTTTCACCTCACTTTACCATTGTCACACTAGGATATATTACTTTACCGAGACTTCTAATTTTATTCTATGTTCACTTACCTTAGTTGATCTTAATTTTTTTTTTTTTTAAAGTCCCATCTTTTCATTTCTCTACACAAATCACTAATTCTTCATTAGCTATGTATGGATATAAATAGAGATTTATATTGATGTGATGAAAAAATTGATTAATGTGAAGCATATACATTTTAATGGTGAAAATTGTATAACCATGCTCTATTCCCTTGTGTTATGGGTCCACTTTGATCAGAGTGTCCTTCATATAACAAGAAGTTTACAAATGTCATATTCTTGCATGAAATTCTACTCATGACCTTATTCTAGCTTGATCCTATCATCACTCATCTCAAGAGGCTAATTTTGACCCTTAGCTCTTTCATTTGCCACCTTGGAACATATTTATAGGTGCAAAATTGACCTAGGTCACTTCCACACATGTGAAATTTAACCTTGAAATTCAAACTAAATTCTTGTTGACCTTTTCACTAACCATTTTTAGTCAACCTTGCAAACATTTGTGTGTTATGTTGTATTTAAGGACATACATTATGCATTTTGGAATTGTTAAATAATAATTGAGAGCTTTGTCATAGAGCATTCATAATTTAGCATTATTAGAGTATGCATTGACATACATCATTTTAGGTATGTTTGCTTGTTATCTTTGACCATTGTTCAATGCCATTGAATTGGTCTACCTAAGGACTTGACCAAAGGAGAATAAATACTTACCTAGTAAGTTCCAAACAATATCTATATAACCAACCTTTAGATATGCGTACTATAAGAGCCCAAAAATGAATAGGATGGCATGATAAATATTATGATGACTAAGAATCTTAATAAGCTTAAAAATGGAATTGAATGAAATAAACTTCCAGTAGATAACACACGTCTTCAAGGTGAGGTCCTACTTGCCAATATTTTGTTATTGGCTTCTACCCATGTCACGTTGTACTTTTTATGTTTGTTCCTTGTAACTCATTATTGTTTTACCTCTACATGAGCAAATTCATTTAAGATGAATGTTTATTTGTTGTAGTATCTATCCATTTGCCATGGCATTTAGTCCATCCTCCATTACAAGTTGAACAATTCATCATGATTATTGAAAAATCACCTCAACCAATGCTTATCTAGCAAGCATTGAATTTATGTGGAAGCAATGAATTCATTTAATTTGTTCATGCAATTGCTTTCATTTTTAAAAACAATTTCCTTTTAGTTTTCCTATTATTTTTCACCTAGTTGGCCTCAATCAAAATTCACTATTTCCATAGATGGTTATGATTGTTTGTTGCTTACAAAATACCTAATTAATACCATTAGTAGGGTCTTTGAAACTCAAAATCTGCAACTAATATTGTGCACCACCTTTCTGTTAGAACACAATTATACTGAGAGTGGGGGGGGGGGGTGAATCAGTATAACCCTCAAATTGATTCAATTTAACTTATCAATCAAAAATTATAATTTCCTTAATCAGATAAAACATTCAAAGCAAAAAGTATAGGACCACAACACCAGGATTTATGTGGAAAACCCAACAAGGGAAAAACCACGATGAGAAAGCTGCTTGGAGCTATTGTCCAAATTTAGCCTCACAAAATGAAACAAAAGTTACAACAAATTTTAGGGTCTTTAACCTAAGGAAGTTTACAACTCCCTACTCAACACTTACAAAATGAGGCTACAACCACATAATACAACACTTTGATGAATCAAATGATCAATCATAACAGCAACATTTTTTCTATCTCTGGCTCACTGCCTTCAACACTTACACACCTATGATTTTGGACCACTACCTCCAACATCCACACTTGCACTTCTACCTTTGGCTCACTACCTCCAACATCCACACTTGCACTTCTACCTTTGGCTCACTGCCTCCAACACTCATGCACTTCAATCAACTCACTACCTTCCACACATCACTTATGCTCTTTTGCTTTCGAATCACTGCCTGTAGCATACATCAAACACATCTCTACAAATTTGTACACATTCCTCTTCCTTCAGTGCACTACTTTTAGCAAATTACATTGATCGCACATTGAACACTTGTACTACTTGATCACACACTTGATCTTTCATTTATACCTTCTGCAAGCTTCAAAAAGTTTCTCCTTGTTGGCCACATTGAAATGTATGAACATGAAACATGCAACGACCATATTGATTCAACTTAAAAACATCTGCAGGAAAGGGAAATTCAATGCAGTTCAAGCTAGGAGATAAGCAAGACCTAAATCAACTCTGCACATATTCCCATGCTAGCACATGCCACAAAAACTTGGTGCAAACAACTTAAAGAATTAAGTCAGCCCAACAAACACTCAACCCTCAAAATATTAACTTCAAACCACAAGTGGTACTATAAAGATAAGATGACATCATGTGGATTACATCACAAGCATCAAATGATATTCAAAAATATTTTCATGCCCTTCTTTCACAATTTCATGCATCATTATGTTGGCACAAGCACACAGATACAAAACTAGTATCTATCACAAACCTAGACAACATAGTCTTGAGACATAACTTTGACAACTCAACTTGTGGTACACTTCAACAACTGAAACTCAAAAGGATACAATAGATAGACATGCAAAACACATCCTCAAACTGCAAGACCACAACAACAACTATGAAGAAATGTAGAGCATTTCTTCAAGCCTTCCATGACTACAACAATACAGTCATCACTCTGCTTTCTCAGGAAACTTCTATGGTAACTTCTATGATCTGAAAACTTGAACACACATACTTCACACCTAAATCTATCTATCCTTCAAACTACAAGACCATATCGTAAAATGCGGAAGAATGCATAGTATTCTTTGGAGCCTTTCAAAGAAACTTCTTGAGCCACTGACTGTAAGAGATTATTTTATGCAACTTTATATCAATAGACTATTGGAATCAAGGAACACTAAGAGGGGGGGTGAATTAGTGTTCTGCAATTTTTAACTTTATTAATTTGATCTTCAAAGCACTTAAAACATTCAACCAAAAGAAAGATGCATGAACATAAAACAAACAACCACAACACCATAACACAAAGATTTTTATGTGGAAATCCTATTAGGGGAAAAACCAAGGTGGAGGTCAATCCACAATATGATCTGAGTATACTCAAAAAGATGTTTACAAAATGGGAATGCACTTGCATTCAGGCACACTGCCTAGAGCTCACTGCTCAAAAACAGAAAGGCTTACTTCCTTACAATCAATGTCAAAAGACAATTGGAGTGGTGAATTATGAAATAGCATCTACAAATGCCTGATAATAGTTTCGGCTAAGCACATTAATCAATTTCTTGATCTTCTGTCTCAGTCTACTCTTCTGCTCTGTTATGCTTCAACTCGCATCACAAATTCTTTTATGCACAAGTGAAACTGTGCATAATCACTCTACAATCCTTCTGACTTTCACAACACACACCAACACACTTTGCACATATATCAAAATGATATAATTTATTGCTTATATATATCCACAACTAAAGATTTAATCACTACATGTCGGCTCCAACAAAATATGAAAATATTTACAAACTATCGGCTCAATCCATAATTGATTTTCAATGCGCACCAACCAAAGTCAACCACAACATAGTGAGGACCCAAATTAACATGCTTGAACACAAAAACACTTAAAAAATTACTCCTCGAAGATCCACAACATGCTACATTCACTTAGTCAACCTTCTTGCATTGATAAACAAAAAATTAATCAATTGGATCTTCTAACTTGCACATGGATCGATACGAGGCTCTAAGATTCAAGGATAACATAGATTATACACCATACTACCTTCGCTGAGATCCACAACACAAAAAGATTGCATACGAATTGATGAACACAATTATGTTGGATGCTCTATTCTTGCTTGACAGTTAATCACAAAACTTTGATTTCACTTTCAATATGATCAAATGTTGACGTGTGGATCGAATAGCTGACTAGGGCTGCCATCAATGACAACACTAGATGACTTGTGCAATGTCTCTTGCCAACAATGTCCCCCTTTGGCATTGATGGCAACACTTAGTGAAAAATGACTAAGTGTCGGATCAGTACCAACATGAATACACGACCAACCTTCAAAACTCCAAAAACACAACTCCCCTTGAGATGATTAAGGCATTTTTCACTGTCCCATTCTCCCCCTTTGACATCAATGGCAAAGGCAGGAATCCGCATACCAAAAATCAAACAAAAACTTCAAATTGCATATGTACAAACTTGTTTTTACAACTTACACAAACTTGAATATATCTACAAAATTGGTCTTCAATTGGCTTAAACTAGTGTCCCAACTCTTTTTGAGACTCTCCAAAATAGTCATGTGACCACAAAACATATAGGATTGCATCTTTGTAGACTCAATGTTCGCTGGATCACTGACCGCCATAGCATCTTGTGCTTCCTTCAATGCACTCAACATTGTTTCCATCTTTAGATCAATTAGGCCTCTAAGCTCACACGCTCTTTCCACAATTCTATCATTATCGTCCTTCAACATCTTTATCTTGTCAAGTAGGGATATAACCTAACCTTCTTTCTTTCCAATAGAAGTAGTTAAAGGACCAAAGGCTTTAGAAATATCAGCTAACTGTTTCTCATGATCCTTAATCTTCTTCTCATTGTCCTCAGTAAATTTGGACAAAAATAAACATGAATTATAGATCTTTTCTCCTTTAGATAGCGCACTTTGAATATTCTTCACACAGGTAGCTAATAATTATTTGTCATTAGCAATCATGCACTTTACCCTATTGAACCTTTTATCATCAAATTCCTTTTGTACCTTGTCCTCAGCTGACTTCTCAAGGGACTCAAAATGAGTACTTACAAAATTAATAAGCTTCTTCATCTCACCGAAGGAAGAACTAGATGGATTCTTAACATGGGAAGGCATGATTCTCTCCAAGATGCTGGATGCAAGACTCAATAGCTCACTATCCTCAATGTGAGACTTCAACAATTCTTTCCTAGCTTTCACTTGAGAAAATGATGCAACTTTCAATTTCTGAATCAAAGACAAAATAGCCAAATTAATAGGACCTTCACCCAATTCAAGGTCAAACTCTTCTTGTTGCTCTTCCAAAAATTTCTTCATTGCCTTTGCAGTGTCTCTTGCTTCCACAGGAACTTCCTTTACTTCAACCTTCTATTCTTCAAACATTGTTTTCTCAACTACAAATTCTTGCTTGTCTTTAGGAATCTCAACTTATTCAGCTGTCACATCTTTAGGAGCTTTAATCTCCATAGGAAATTTTGTATCATGCACATCAAGAGGAATCTGAGTATCCTCAACTGTATCTTCTTTTCCTTCTTCTGTTACGGGACCAAATGCAATATCTTCGTCATGACCTTCTTTAGAAACAACATTGATTCTGTTCTTTAACAAAACTTCCTTTAGAATTCTTTTAGTTTCTTTTGCTACCTCTTTAGTTCAACCAATCATAAGCTTATTTACTCTTGTTTTGCTCTTGAAATCCTTCTTAGCACCATTCTGAATTGTCTTCATTTCCTCAATAGACATCACCAGACATAAATTTGCAAGAATACGCTCTCTCAACTACTCATTTTCAATTCTTGCATTCACTCTCCTCATTTCCAAAACTTCATACAGTCCCTTAGGCAACTGGGACATGATCTCAATGAGAGTCATATTGAAATTATTCACTTGTACTTTATTGTTGCTTCTTCAAGAATTCTTTGACCATCACTATCAAAAGTATCATACCATTCACATAGTGTCTTAAGATTACCATCCTTGACTATGCCTCTCTCAACTTCCTTTACAAACATACCTGGTTTGTCAATTTTCATCTTCTTCTTTGCTTTCTCTTCTTCACCAGAGGGCTTGTCCTTCGAGACTGTTGTTGCCTTTGTGCCTTGATGCTTAATTTCTCTCACTTCTTCATCAGATTTTGTTTCCTCATCTTCCTCAACTACAACATAAAATCTTTTTCTTTTATCCTTCTTCCTCTTTCCTTCTCTACCGGATGTCTTCACTTGAGCTTTCATAGGGCTTGATTTCACTGTAGAACTGGATAAGGGTGTAAAGCTCCTTGTTGATCTAGATTAGGCAGAGGATGCTGCTAGACTAGAAAATTTAGTTCTAGTAGGCTCTTGTTTAGCTTGTTCTCTCTTTCTTCTAGCTTCTCTCACAAATTTTGTAGATATACCCATGCTCTCTTCAAAGGCTTCCACTTCCTTTCTTACTCTTTGGACTATCATAGGTTTCTTCAACTGCTCATGTACTTGCATATCTTTTTCTTCATAGGTTCCAAACCTCTCTTCTATTGGATCTCGAGGTTTATTCAACAAATGTTGTGCATATAGTTCCAAGATGTTCTCCTAACTTCATAGCCCATTGGCATAATCCAGACCGTTCTAGGATCTGCAACTTCCATCATGCATTGATCAATGTCAACCATAAAATAGATAGTTTCCTTGTACTTCTCCACAATAGACTTAGGAATTATTTCCCTTGCTTGCATCTCACTTTGAAAACTCTTGAAATATCCCCATATAACAATTTTCCTTGTCTTACTATCACCAACTATGTGCAATATATCTCTAATTTGAACAACTATCAGTTTATTAGCTTGTCATTGTACTTTTCCAAATCCTAGAACTTCATTCATGAAATAGAAGAATAGACACAATAGATTACCATACTTAAAGGAATTCTTCTTATCTTTCTTGATTTTGCCAAGATTCTCCATTAACTGGCTTCTAAGTAACTCACATGATCATACTCTGCATTCTCCTTCACCATCTGATATGCTGCATAAATAGTTGTACTAGATACTGAATTATCCTGACTAGAATGATATATTTTGTAACCAATGACCATAGAAGAAAATCTAACATCCACTTCAATAATATCATCAATTGTCATAGCTCTTTTATCAAACATTGAACCAGTTGCATTAGTAACTATCTGATTCTTCATGGACTTCAAGATCAGTAACCCACCAGAGGAATTTAGACCAGTAAGAATGCTTATGACTTCTTTTGTAATCTTAAAAGGTTGACTCAACCACATAAATTCAGCATGAACTCGGCTAAAATATACCGAACCCACTTGTTTTCTTCAAACACGAGAAATTTTACAATCTGCATGAATTTCTTCTCCTCCAAGGTTTTGAATTCAGGTTTTACCTTGAAATCTTCTCCAACTATATGATTTGTATACAAATTCAACAACTATGAGCTCCCTAACTCCTCAATATTTGCATTAATGTATGCCCTAATGTCTTCAATATGCAAGAAATTGTACAAAATAGACAAAAAATGCACCTAAGGGCTCTGTCTCAATAGATTTGAAATGATGCCACTTAAATTTCAGACGGGGTCTATCCTTGATATCAACTACCAACAAAGCAACCATTTTCACAAATTCACAAGTTCACAAGTTTTCTCGATAAATACCTTTTCACTGGATTAGGGTTTGATCGCCGAATCACCTTCACACTTGAATCTTCCCCAAGTTTCGCCAAAGCCTACTTCACAACTCTCCAAACTTCTTCTCAAAGTGCAAAGTGACAAATGAAGAATACAAATGACCTTTTATCATTCACACACCTAAATTTTTGTTGCAATAAATGCTTTTTCCCTAACTCATCTAGATACCTTGTTTCCATACTCTGTGAAGGATAACTCTTTTGCGGACCTTCAACTTTGCATAAATACTCTCTCCAACTATTTTAGCAACATCTGTAGATCATCAATGCAATCATTGCACTCATCCATATCCCGGTACCAACTACAAGCAAGGGGTTTGAAGGATTTTCTTGAGAACTCACCCTAGGCCAGAGGCCTAAAACTAATTCCCAGAGGAATTACCAGATCCAAATTATGGTGTGGAGTCATTTCCTACAACAGATGGACTCTTCTTCACCCATATCTTCTTCATTTGCTTCCTGATCTTATTTGTAGTAACTTTTCCTTTTCCCTTTTCATCTTTCTATATGTTTTTCCTTTGATTTACCAAACCCTTTCTACTTCTGCAAAATCTAGCAATGTGACCAGTTTTGTTACAATTGTAGCACACCACATTTCTTTGTCCAGTCCAGTTGTTCCATTGATTTTCTCTTGATTTGCACTGGTTAGCAATATGGCCAAATCTATTGCATGTATAACATCTGAAATCTCTATACATGTACATCATATTTCTACATTCATTTGACTTATGACAATACTTATTACAATTAAAGCATTGACTGAAAAATGATGGACCACTTGGATTCATTCTACTTCTACATTGAGTAGCCATATGACCAAATTTATTGCAAACAAAATAGTAACCATTGAACCTTTGAGCATTAGGTTGTCTTATCAGATACCTTCCAACTTTGTTCATCTAATTTCCTTTCCTAAATCTCCTTTGTTCAGATCCAGAGATTTCTCCTTTCTCATATCCAAGACCTCGCTTGTCACCTTCAGTCCTTTGACTTTAAATCAGTTCATCAAGCTTGACTGAGCTAATCTTGAACTTTTCCTTGAATTCATTTGTAGTAGCAAGTTCATCTCTGAGATTAACAATTTGCTTCTCAAGCTCTTCTTCATTATTTTTGGATTGTTCCAATTCAAGCTCCAACTAATTGAATCCATTAGTAATTTGACTGCATTCTTCAAATTTCTCTTTCATGGACTAAGCAAGATTCTCTTCATTCTTCTTTTTGTCTTCAATCTCCTTGGTCATCCTCATCATAATAGATTCCATCTCATGCTTTAGGACTGCATTATCTCTAGAAATTTTTTCATATTACTCTGTCTAAATTCCTTCAAGGCTTGACTCAGGTGTTCTCCTTCCATGCTCTTACTTTCTTTCTGCTTGATTTGATCACAAAGTTCCCTTCTCTTCTCCCTTGACTCTTTGATTTTATCTTTCAATGATTGAATGAATTTCTCAGCATTCATGAGATTTTCCTACAATTCTTAGACTTCAGATTTCGACTGATCAAGATCATCTAGGGCCACCAAAAGTTGTTGTTGAAGACTGCTTGAATCCATTGAATCACTTTCCTAGATCTTCCCCAATATTTTAAATTTCTTCCGAGGAACTAGGCTTTGATAACAATTGTTGGAATCAATGAATACTGAGAGGGGGGTGAATCAGTGTTCTACAATTTTAAACTTTATTAATCTGATCTTCAAAGCACTTAAAACATTCAACCAAAAGAAAGATGCATGAACACAAAACAAACAACCACAACACCATAACACAAGTATTTTTATGTGGAAACCCTGTTAGGGGAAAAAATACGGTGGAGGTCAATCCACAATATGATCTGAGTATACTCAAAAGGATGTTTACAAAATGGGAATGCACTTGCATTCAGGCACACTACCTATAGCTCACTGCTCAAAAATAGAAAGGCTTACTTCCTTACAATCAATTTCAAAAGACAACTAGAGTGGTGAACTATGAAATAACATCTACAAATTCCTGAGAATAGTTCCAGTTAAGCACATTAATCAATTTCTTGACCTTTTATCTATTTTTGCTCTTATGCTTCAACTTGCATCACAAATTCTTTTATGCACAAGTGAAACTGTGCTTATTTTCTCTACAATCCTTTTGACTTTCACAACACACACCAACACACTTTTTACATATATCAAAATGATATAATCGATCACTTATATATATCTGCAACTAAAGATTTAATCGCTACATGTCGGCTCCAACAAAATATAAAAATATTTACAAACTGTTGGCTCAATCCATAATTGATTTTCAATGTGCACCAACCAAAGTTGGCCACAACATAGTGAGGACCCAAATTAACATGCACGAACACAAAAAAACTTAAACAATTACTCATTGAAGATCCACAACATGCTACATTCACTTAGTCATCCTTCTTGCATTGATAAATAAAAAATTAATCAACCAGATCTTCTAACTTGCACACGGATCGATACAAGGCTCTAAGATTCAAGAATAACATAGATTATACACCATACTACCTTCACTAAGATCCACAACACAAAAATATTGCATATGAATCGATGAATACAATTATGTCAGATGCTATATTCTTGCTTGACAGTTAATCATAAAACTTCGATCCAACTTCCGGTATGATCAAATGTTGATGTGTGGATCGAATAACTAACTAGGGTTTCCATCAATGACAACACTAGATGACTTTTGTAGTGTCTCTTGCCAACATAGACATTGAATACAACATTCATAGAATCATGCAATTATTCATGAGCAACAGGAAACAATTGTTATAACAACTCATGACATCCAACCACATACATTATACTTAACTTCTTGATTGTAGCATATGCAACCATCCACACACTGCAACTTTGCTGACACAAAGACAACATCATCAAAAAACAACATGCTACTGACATCAATGACAACTAGCAAACTCCATACTATTAACATCAATGAAAACACCTACAACACACTTGCAACAATCTCCCCCTTTGGAATTGTTGGTAACACCAAAAGGATATGCAACATCTCCCCCTTGCTCTATCTCTTCCCCTTTGGCATTAAGGACAAAGGGCTAATGGTCTTCAACCAAGCTTGTTGTAGCATACAAGCTCCTCCTATCTGTATAAACCACATCATCCTACTACCTCCTCCCCATGAGAGGTAGCCTTCATCAATCCATGGATAAAAATGTTTCTTGAATTTCTCCCCTTGGATAGATGCACCAACTATGCATCTAGTTAGAAGAAGGAAGGGCAACAACCCCTAGATTTTGTCTGAGATACTCAAATGTATCCTTTGAAAGTGTCTTTGTGAAGATGTTTGTAATTTGTTCCTTTGTGGGCACATACTCCAGTCTTACTTCTTGATCCACAACTTTCTCTCTCAAGAAGTAATATCTGATAGATATATGCTTGGTTTTAGCACACATCATGGGATTCTTTGAAATATTGATGGTGTTTGTATTAACACACAGAATTGGAATCGGTTCATCATACATCACCCTAATTTCCTTAAAAGTTTTCTTCATCCACAACACTTGGGTGCAACAAGATGTTGCATCAATATACTTTGCTTCTTCTATTAATAGGAACATTGAGTCCTACTTCTTGCTAAACCAAGAGACCAATCTGTCTCCCAGAAGGAAAGCTCCACTATTGGTACTTCTTTTGTCATCAACACTACCAACCCAATCAACGTCAGTATATGCATTCAAAGAAAAGTCATTACCCTTTTGATACCACAATCCATAGTTTGGAGTGTTGTTCAAGTATCTGAAAATCCTCTTGATAGCCTTTACATGAGTTTCTTTTGGATCAACTTGAAATTTTTCTACCAAACAAACAACTTGCATAATATCAGGCCTTGAAGCAATTAAGTATAGTAGGCCCCTAATCATAGACCTATGCAAATTTTGATCAACGTTAGGTGAAACATCATCCTTACTCAAATGGAAACTAGTTACCATTGGAGTACTCACTCATTTACAATCTTCCATACCAAACTTCTTGAGCATCTACTTAACATACTTTGCTTGAGAGATAAAGATACCATTATCTGACTGTGCAATTTGAAGTCCAAGAAAGAATGATAACTCACCTAACATAGACATTTCAAATTCTTTGTACATCTCTTCAGCAAACCTTTAACACATTTCAACATTACCTCCAAAAATTATATCATCAACATACAATACAATAATTAGAAGCTTTTCATCTTCTACTTTGATGTACAAATTAATGTTTGTGGTACCTTTCTTGAAGCCTTGTTCACATAGGTACTTGTCCAACCTTGCATACCAAGCCCTAGGGGCTTGTTTGAGACCATATAGTGTCATCTTAAGTCTACATACCATTCCCAAATCTACTAATAGTTGAAATCCATCAAGTTGTTCTATGTATACTTCTACTTCACCATTTAGAAAGGAAAATTTCACATCCATCTAATAAACTTTTAAAGTCTTGTGAACAAAAAATGCATGAAACATTCTAATGGCCTCCATTCTTTCCACTAGAGAAAATGTTTCTTCAAAGTCAAATCCTTCCACATGTGAATTATCTTTTGCAAACCGGTCTTTCTTTATTTCTCACAACCTCTCCATCTTCATTCAGTTTGTTTCTAAATACCCATTTTGTTCCTATTACATTCTTTTCTGCAAGCCTAAGAACCAATTCCCAAGTTTGATTCTTCTCAATCTAATTTAGTTCTTCTTCTATTGCTTGTATCCACCCTCCATCTTTGCTAACATCAACAAAAGTCTTTGGTTTTATTCTTGATACCAGAGAAAATTCTACCTGTTAATTTTTTTTTGTAATTCTTCTTGTCTAAACTCCATTCTTATCTCCAATGATTTGATCTTTTGAATGATTCCTTTGAACATACTTGGTAGGAGTCTTAGGTACTTTCTCTTGAGCTTCCTCTTTTTTCTGTAATATCTTCTTCCTCTTCCTCTGTGCATGTAGATTCATTGGACCAACAATCTTCAAGCTCTTGTGTGCTTTGATGTGACTCTTCATCCACTCTAACATTTGCACTTTCAATAATCTTCCTCAATATTTTATTGTAGCATTTGTAGGCCTTGCTCCTAGTTGAATACCCAATAAAGATTCCTTCATCTGATCTTGAATCAAAATTTCCCAATCCCTCTACATCTCTCTTGATAAAGCATTTGATTCAAAAAATTCTAAAATATTTGACAGTTGTTGGTCTCCCATACCAAACCTCATAGGGATTTTTGGTGCTATCCACCATTATCTGACCTTTGTTAAGGATATATACAATAGTATGGACTGCTTCCTATACACATCAAGAAATTTGGCTTCATTCAACATTGTTCTTGCCATCTCTTGAACAATTCTATTTTTTCTTTCCACCACTCCATTCTATTAAGGAGTTCTAGTAGTAGAATAATGTCTCTTTATTCCATGTTCTTCACTAAATTCTTTAAACTCACTTGATGTGTACCCACCACCTCTATTTGACCTTAGACACTTGATTTTGTCATTCATTTCATTCTCAACCGTTGACTTGAAGATCTTAAATCTATTGAAGGATTCTATTTTTCTTTTAAGAATATAACCCATGTCATTCTAGAGAAATAATCAATGAGTAACATGAAAAAATTCTCACCTTGAAGACTCTTCATCCTAGTTGGTCCGTATAAATGAGTATGAATTAGTTCCAAAGGTCTTGTGGAAGAATACTCTTTGGTCTTGAACCTTATTCTTGTCTCCTTCCTAATATGACATTCTTTACACATGGTACTTGAAGGTTTGACAATCCTTGGCATGTCTCTTACTTCTTGCATGGAATTGATCTTCCCAAGTTTATTAAAGTCGATGTGTTCCATCCTCTTGTGTCACAACCAACATTCATTTGTCTATCCTAGAAGACAACTTATTCCATTCATACCCTTAAGATTGAATAAGTCTCCCTTAGTCCTTGAACCTTTTGCCACTAATTTTCCAAACATTGCTTTTTTGATTTCACATCCTTGTTCATTAAATAGGAGATTGTATCCTTTGCTGCACATCTGACTTACACTGAGAAGATTATGTTTGAGACCTTCAACATAGAGGACATCTTCAATCTTCAATTTTCCATCAATACTTACAATTCCCTTTCCACAGATCTTTGTTGAGGAATTATATCCAAACTTTATTGATCTGCCATTCCACTTTGCTAACTTTATGAACTTGCTTTTGTCACCAGCCATGTGACATGAGCACACATTGTCTATTATCCAGATATTTTTTTTTCCCCAAGCATGAAATGTTGTTTGGACAACTATTGAATTTTCATTGTTTGTTTCTTTGACTTGCTCAACATCATTTGCCTTTTGAATTTCTGATTTTGTAAAATTTTGCTATATTTCCCAACATTCTTGCATATTTGACATGTCACATTTACATCCAAAAAAGGAGCAAGATAATTTCTACTTACAAAATTTCTTCTATCCATCTCAGATTTGTACTCCATAGCTTTATGTCCATACTTATTGCAAATAAAATAGTAACCAAAAAATACATGATTATACCTATTTGCATAGGGTCTTTTGTGTGATGAGATATTTCTTTAAGTCTGATATCAGCTTCCTGAATTCTGGACATAACTTTCTCCAACTCCATTTTGAGTAACAAGATCTTCTTCTCAAGCTTTTTATATTCACTTATTTTGTCTTATATCATGGCCTTTTTTCTTTTGTTCTCTTTCCTTGCACATTCCAAATCTTCAAGAGTAGAGACAATTTCACCTTCAAAATCAAGTTCACCTTCTTCATCCATAGATTTTCTTGAAGTTCCAGAGATCACAGTGGCCATAAATAGTGATTCATCTCCATCATCACTTGATGTATAGTGGCCTCCTTCATTTGAGGAGAATTATTCTTCTCTAGAGAGAAGGTTCTTGAAATTGTTCCTCTTGAAATCCTTGTTGTTACTTTCATTTTCTTTAAAAGGACATTTAGAAGTATAGTGACTAATTCTACTACAATTAAAACATTTGAATGGTAATTTACCTTTGTATTTTCCTTATCCTTTCTTTAGCTTTCTCATAAAGTTTTCTTCTTCTTCCTTAGAACCACTAGGTGATCCTAAAGCTTCTTCTTTCTTCACAACTTTGAATTCATCTTCTCTTTTATGTTTAATTTTAACTTCATTCCTCATTTCATATGTTGTGAGGGATTTGGAAAATTCTTCCATGGTAAGATTTTTTAGATCCTTGGCTTCTTCAATCACAATTTTTTTGAGTCAAACTACTGAGGGAGAGTTCTCAGTACTTTATTTACTACCATAGAGTCAATTATGTCTTCTCCAATACCTTTGATTCCATTCACAACTTCATCTACCCAGAGCAGATAGTTGGCTATGTTCTCCTCTTCTTTCATCTTCAAATTCTCAAACAATGTCCAGTAAGATTGCAACTTTGCTTGCTTTACATTGTCATTTCCTTCATAGAGATTCTTGAGCTTATCCCATATCTCCTTTTCCATCTTGCATTGCACTACCTTGAAAATTTTAAAATTTTCTAACCTACTTAGGAGAACATTCTTTTCTTTAGCATTGTTCTCATGAGCCCTTTTTGCATTTAGATTAGAGATAGTATGGGCAGGTTCAACATAATAATCTTTAGCAGTTCTCCAAACATCATAAACTAGAGATGAGAGATAGGAATCCATCCTTACACTCCAGAAGGCATAGTTGTTCCCATAAAACTATAATGCCTTAGAAGAGGACTCCTTCTGAGCCATCTATTCTAAACCAATATCTACCTTCAACTATTAGGCTACACCAAGGAACTTAGCTTTGATACCAATTGTTAGAACACATAGTTATACTGAGAGGGGGGGTAAATCAATATATCCCTCAAATTGATTCAATTTAACTTATCAATCAAAACTTATAACTGCCTTAATAAGATAAAACATTCAAAGAAAAAATCACAGAACCATAACGCCAAAATTTATGTGGAAAACCCAACAAGGGAAAAATCACAATGAGAAACTTTCTTGGAGATATTGTCCAAATCTAGTCTCAAAAAATGAAACAATAATTATAATAGATTTCAATATCTTTAACCCAAGGAAGTTTACAACTCCCTACTCAACACTTACAAAATGAGGCTGCAACCTCAGAATACAACACTTTGATGAATCAGATGATCAATTATAACCGCAACACTTCTACTTCCTCTGAATCATTTCCTTCAACACTTACACACCTCTATTTTTGGCCCACTACATCTAGCATCCACACTTGCAATTCTACCTTCGGGCCATTGCCTCCAGGAATCGCACACTTCGGTTGATTCACTGCCTTCCACACATCACTTATACTCTTCTACTTTTGTCTCACTACCTCTAGCATACATCAAACACTTCTTTGCAAATTCACGCATTCCTATACCTTCAGTGCACTACTTTAAACAAATTACATTGATCACACATTGTACACTTCTACTACTTGATCACACACTCGATCTTTCATTTATACCTTCTACAAGCTTCAAAAATTTTCTCCTTGTCAGCCACACTAAAACGTATGAACATGAAACATGCAACAACCATATTGAGTTAGCTCAAAAAAATCCATGAGAAATGGAAATTCAATTTGGTCCAAGCCAGGAGATAAGCAAGACCAAAATCAACTTTGCACACATTCCGATGTTGGGACACACCACTATTGATGACAATTTTACTCACAACAAACAAGGTGAATAAATTCTTCACAGACAAACTGCAAAGAGCCTATCCTTCTTGAAAGATATGGAACAAAGACAATCTAAAAGGGGATTATGCTTTAACAAGAAAATATTTGCTTCAGTTCAATCCCAAGTCTTCAATAACCAGGTCATGAATGCACTAGGGTTGCTCTCGGGTATGATGCAATATTGCTGTTAATCTCAAAGGAACTACAATTATTTCTAGTTTTGTTAAGAATCATAAGCATTTCACACAAAATTTCCACTTCATTCATAAAATAACATCATGAAATCAAAAGATTTGCAATAATATTTCATGAACATCATAAATTCTTTGCTATCACTTAAGTGGATTTAGTATTAAACATTCAACAATTTCATAGAAAACGAAAGATTTTCAATAAAATTCCATTCATTCATTTAATTTTTGGAACATTTTCAAGAATTTAAACATTTTCTCTAAAATAAAGCATAAAAATATTGAAAATTAAAAGTTTCTCTTGGTTATTCTCCATGCATGCCCAAAAGAATCAATTAAAACAGAGCAAACTACTTTATACTTCACCAAATTGCTTCACAACTACATATAAAATGGTGTGAGCATTTAAAGAGAGGGGTTTTATTTCTGGACACCGAGTAGGTCTTGCATGCACCCTAAAATGGCACAACATACAGTCTTGTTCAGCTAAACTAACAAAACCAGCTACAAAATATTCATGAGATAGGTAGCTATCTAATTGGCCTAGATATTAATCAATGTCTACATGCATACAAATTTTTACACCAGAATGATTCAAAAAACAAGAAAAAAGAACAAAACTTGAAAAAAATTTATGCTCTTCTGACATCTACAAATTTTGAACTTAAAATAAAAAAAAGTAGGAAACAACCTTTTATAGGAACAAGGCCCCAAGAGTTCAACTTAAAGTCTATCTAGAGAATCATAAATAACAAATTAAAATGCAACACGTGGCATACACCAACTGTCATCAAAATATTCTAGATCAAGTCAAAGCTTTGACTTCATCAGCAACAACACTTTTCACTTCATTCTCCAACACACAACACTTCGCATATATCGAGGCTATCAACTTCTTCCAAAATACCGAAATGGGGAACATATACCGGGACCAGGATCAACCTGCAAACTCAAAATTGCAAACAAAACAAAAACCTCTGCCACACCTTCCGTGTCTGGTATCCAATTCTTTGTCTCATCACTCAAGGTTCGGGCTTTGGGATCTTTTCTTCACCTTTCTTCAACTGGTACTCTCAGAAAGCATTTAATACTTGATGCATATGTTCCTTTGAAATACCTTGTACTGCCCTCCAAGTGAGTTTGAGCCTACTGTATTCTTCAGATACCTGGAGTAGAATACCATTCCTCTACACTTTATCTGCTTCATATTTAGCTATAGTGTTCCTGCACTGTATAATTTCAACAATGACCTTTGAAGTCAATAGCTGAATAGGATATCTATTTATTTTTTCAATCCATTCCTTGAAGGATTTAGCCTCTTATCCTAATCTTCGGGGATCAGAACCTTGACATTCTAGCATTTCAATAAACTCTCGATCTTCATCAATCAATTTTCTATATTCCATGGTGAAATTTTCAAATTCTTCAATACATTTCATTAGCAGTTCACCTTCCCATTTCAATTGTTTCTTCCATTTTTATGGAAATAGAAGTTCTTTTTCTAAGATTACTTTTCCCTGTATGAATTCTTGGATATCTACTTTCTTGAGAATTTCAATATTTTACCTTTCTTCAATAACTTGCTCCTGGCGAAATATGCATTCACTTTCAAATCTTTTGGATTTGTTTGACCGACGGTATGCTTCCTAGTGCTTCCCTATTGCATCTGTAATGAATTCTTCCCCCTACTTTACCCAGTACTCAATTCATTCTTCAAATATATTCATTTTGTGGTGAACTGTTGTGATCGCATCCACCTGTTCTTGTGACATCAATACTGGATGTTGGGGCAATTCAACTTGTGTGTGACCAGATAGGGTTAGTGAATTTATAAAATGCTCTAAGGTAGCAACCCATTCTTTCAATTCTCTTTTCTTCTTTTTATATTTCAGCACTCTAGCAACAATAGCATCCAAATTCACTTTTATTTCTTCTAACTCTTACCTCCAAGATGAGTATCCAAGATTAATAATCATTATCTTATACTCCTTAGGTGTTATTTCATGTTTTTATTTATTCGATGTTGGATTAGCTATATGAATGGTTTTGTTACCATATGCATTTCTTTGCATGACATGTTTTGCTCTTGCTCTGCACCTAGGCTTAGGAGTATCTACTTCCTATATAAAACTGTTAAGACTTAGAGGTAATACTTCTACTTCCATTGGGGAAGCCAACTCCCTGATCAACCAATTAGGTGCATCATCACCTTGCTCTACTTTTGTAACATTTATTTGTTCCTAGATTCAGGAACTTCTTCTCTTTTATCTATCATGTCCTCTGAAATGGGAATTTCCTTAGTGATTTCTAGCATAGATTCAAGATTACTAGGGTTTGGAATTGTCTCCTCTATTTGAAAACTTACATTTTCCTATCTATCTAAATGTTCAACATCATCTCTATGGACATTACTTTCTTTATTCACTGCTACACTAGGGTTTTTCTCATTTTCAATTCCATCACTTGAAAAATATGTAGCTTCCTCCTTCTCAAGTTTAGTTTCAACTTCAACATGGCCTTTCTTTGGTTCCTCAAATACCTATGACTTTTCATTAACATTTGGAACATTCCCGAGTGAGGGATAGGAATCAAAAGTATCTTCAACAATTATTTCATCAATAGGGCTCTGCCCTGTAGTCTCCCTTGTTTCCATCTGAAGGATATTAGGGTTCCCCACTTCTGAAGTGAGTGTTCCTTGTATAAATTCTTCTTCAACATTTATAGGATTAGACCCTATATCCTGAATTTCTTCTATCACTGCTTGTACCATAGGTTTATCTTTTTTATTTCTTTTCTTTTACTTTTTCCCACATGGCACCCCATCTATCAATTTGTTCTTTGATTCTGGCTTCATCATCCTCAGAAATGTCCTCCAAAACCATAGGAGTTCCTCCTAGTGCTTGTTTCATACTAGCCATGTTAACAAAAGGAGGAGAAGTAAATAGTGTTGTAACCCTTTGAGATGCAGACCTGATTTGTGTGCAAAAATTTTCTTTTACTCCTACTTCTTCATCAATAATTGGTTTAGTTCTTGGTTTTGTTGTAGAGGAAGATGCACCTTTGGGTCTTACTTTTGATTTATCTTTACTTGTTTCTGCATCTTTCTGTTTATCAGATGGCTTTATCAGAATTTCTTGTCTTGAAATTTTAGGGGTTTTTTCTTCAATTCTTATACCAGGAGCCACCTTACTAGTTTTCCATCTCTTCTTAGTAGGCTCTCCACTCTCAAATTTTGTTTCATCTCTTTGTTTTCTTCTTTTTTCTTCTAAGAATGTGGGCTCAATTCCTCTTTCTCTCAAAGCTTTACAAAAATCATCAATCTAGTGTGGAGTGTCTAACAAAACTGGTCTAGAGAACTCATCAATTGATGTCATGTCTTCATCATCATAACCTAGGTCTAGGATGGGTTAATCATATACCCTGTCTTCATTATAGACTTTATTCAACACTTTTCCATCATCCTCTTCCAATTGATCTAGAATGTGATGAAGCTTGAGAATCCAGGCATATTTTAGAGACAATCTTTCATATTTTCTTACTCTTACTCTATGCTCATCTTCACAATTAAGCCAATATTCTTCTAAGTGATAGACATGAGCACGATAACCAACTATATTCTTGGAAATATTTCCCTCAATGTCATAATATATTCTCTGAAGTGGGAAATATTCAAAATTATATGTTCTTAATTCTTCTTCACACAAGTCAGCCACTCTAATTGCATTACACTTATAATTTCCTATGACAATGGGGAATTTGAAAGAGTCCTTGTGAGTATTTCTATAAAGAGCCTGAGATGGTTTCAACTATCTCACCAATTCTAATAAAACAATTTTTTTTGTTGGGTACCTGAGCAGCATGAACAGATGTCCATTAAATCCTTCCATCCTAATGTAGGAGTAAGTGGAGAATTGAATGTACTAGCCTCCCATTGGTCGAATGACACTTTGTGCTTCTACGGAAAATCTTTTGGATTTATCACCTTCCATCATTCTAACCAGTTTCATGGAGAACAAATCATTGACTCTCTTGTAATTCTCTTTATATCCATGGACGGTGATCTGAGGTAAATGAGCATATAACAAACTGTTTCCTACCTTTGTGCCTAGAGTACCAATCTATTTCAACCCTTGCTTGTTGGCTCTCATGATACGAGAGTAAATCACATATGAAGACATATAAAAGCACCTGGTTTTGGGAAGTGTTGTTATCTCTTCATATAATTTGTCACTTATAAAATTTTTCCAATGCATTTGCACAGGACTTTCCATCAGGCTGGATATTATTACAAACATCCAGGGTTCAAATTTACTTGCATCCCTTAAACCAACTATCATACTTAGCAAAGTTATAATGTCTTGAATATCTTGGTTGAGCATAGACCTCTAAATTAGTTTGGTCTATATTGTAATCGGTTCTTGGCACCATTGGGTACTCATAATTTCTCTATTGTGGGCTTCAACATTTTGATACATTTTTCCCTTTGCTTTCATAACAACATTATACATTTGTATGTAGATAGGGAGACCAAATGTGTATATAATTCCTTTATGTGAGAGGTCTGCATAAATTCTCCCTTCTTTCTCAATGACTCTTTTGGCTGGGTTGTAGTAATTCATACATTGCATAACCAATTCAAGGGCCTCCATTGCTAGTAGAAACCCTCCTGCTAAAAGTAACCCATTTTCCACAACATTTTTGATACATTGAGAGGCATTTTCTTGTAGTGTCTATGAATGAATTTCAATATTAGAAGACCATCCCATACAAGTATCTATAACTACCATATTGATTGGTATGGTTTGCGAATTGTAGTATTTGAATTCATCTTCTGCCCTTGCGTCAAAAGTACTCATTTTCTCTGGTGTGTTCTGCATTTTCCAAAATGTGTGTCTTGTGTGCAAGTTAGGATTAAATTTAACCAAATTTTACAATTTATAAAACTTTCATTTCCTCTTTTGGTTAAATTCAAAATCAAAGAATAATCAACATTTCAATTTCTAAAGGGGAAATACCATGTTTGAGACTTTTCATGCTTGAAAATGACTAAAAAAATATCAGTTATCCAAAACATACCTGGTTTTGGTCGATGATGATAATCTTTCAGAATGAAACTTCAAAACTCTTGGTAGTTGTGTTCTCAGTTTCTTGAAATTTACCTCTCCTTGCATGCTAGTATTATTTCATTCTTTCAATGTCCTTTACAAATTTGTAGAATGACACGAAGTGGAGTGTTACAAAAGAAATTGCTTGCTTGAGGTGGTGCCAAGTACACAGGTAATTCACCACCTTCATTAATTACCTGTTATTTTGAATTAATTCCTCGAATAAAGGTGCAATCATTACGAATTAGGGTTCAAATTATGAACACCTAGATTTCTGTGTAGGCTCGCTACTAGAGGAGAAAGACAATGCGATGATCATACATGGAAATCAAGTGTCATGCTAATTCTCTATAAGGTATATGTCATTAAAGATACGTGATTAATTTGTGATCACTGTGATTAAGACTTTCTAGTATTGATTTTAAGAAGAAACACCAGGATTCAGGAATTTACCTCCAAGCTTTAGAAAGAGAAAACCAGAATGAAAGAAAAGACCGAGAACCGGGTTCAATAGAGATTAAAAAATTTAAAAATAGACTCTTTAGTTTTTGACTTCCGAATAAGAAAAAGAAAAGGAAAAAAATTAAAATACGGACTTCGATAAAAAGATATTACTGGGATTGATGACTCTGGTCGATGAAATACTAGGCAGAGTTAGGACCAAATAAAGATACAATTCACATCGATGCAAATGTAGGACTTTGGGATTTTGGTTTCCGATAATATATTAAAATTTTATGAAAAGACCAAAACACCAAATCTGGGAAGGAAAAGGATAAAACAAAAGCCAAGCAAAATTGAAAATGAGACCAGCAACCAACCAAACCATAGAATGACACCAAAGCAAACAAAAGCGAAAGGGAACAAAAGGAGAAAAAAAAGGGGGTCCACATTTTTCCAAGGGGAAAAATGGGGAGTGTTGTGAGACCACACAACAACCACAAAACTTGGCACAAACAACTTAAAGAATTAAGATGACCCAACAAACACTTAACCCTCAAAACATTAACTCTAGACTACAAGTGGTACCAAAAAGAAAAGATAACATCACGTGGATTACATCACAAGCATCAAATGATATTCAAAATGATTTTCATGCCCTTCTTTCACAACTTCATGCATCATTGTGTTGGCGCAAGCACACTGATACAAAACCAACATCTATTGTAAACCCAAACAACACAACCTTGAGATGTAACTTTGAAAACTCAACTTACAGTACACTTCAACAACTAAAACTCAAAAAGTGACAACAGATAGACATGAAAAATACATCCTCAAAACTGAAGACCACAACAACAACTACAGAGAAATGCAAAACATTTCTCTGAAACTTCCATGTTTGCAATAACATAGTCATCACTCTTCTTACTTAGGAAACTTCTGCGATAACTTCTATGATATGAAAACTAGAACACACATACTTCACACCTGAATCTGTCTATCTATGGCAACAAAAAATGTACTCCCTTCTTGGGGATAGTACAATCCCTTGCCTAATTTGGACCTATTTTGGTACCCTTGCATTAAATACCCTTTAATTTATGATTAATAGGCCCCTAAGACCTATTATTTTGGATCTCAAGGCTTATTTCAACTAAAAACTCGACAAAATCATCAAAAACACTTAAAATTTTAACAACCCACCCCAAAAATCTAGGGTGGGACTCATACGCCACCTTGGGCGTATGAGTCCCCCTAGGTAGGACCCATACTCCAGAGGTGGTGTATGAGTCCCCCTAGGTGGGATCCATACGCCAGAGGTGGCGTATGAGTCCCATTTGGGGATTTTTTAGGGTTTGAGTAGGAAATTCAACTTTTTAATTCAAATTTTTGGTTGATGTCAACTTTTGAGATCTAAATAACGGTAAATTAGGTGTAAATGCATATATAAGCAAGCTTCTAAGTCATTATTTCATCTAAGTAAGAAATTTCAAGAGAATTTTCAAGATCCAAGCATTCAAGAGTCTTCAAGCATTCTTTCACAAGAGCATTCAAGTTTTAAAAGCAAGTAAAGTTGAAGTCTTTGGAGTAGCATTAGAGTGTTTTTGCAAGTTTTTAAGCTCACTTTCATCCAAGATCTAGCATTGTCAAGGGTTGATCATGGTTGTCTATGGTGAATCACGATGTATTCTAGGTTGGGGAGATGCAACTAGCCATCAAGCCAAGCCTAATGAATTTTTCCTAAGTGATTCCATCCTCCACTGTCACTATACTTTTAGCCTAAGGAAGGTATTTTTACATATTCAGACATGAAAATCAATTTTGAAGGAAAGAGAAAAGATTGAAGCACAGATTTGAACTTTGAATTCCTAAAAAAGTGGAACATGACTGATACACTAGAAGTGGTGTATGAGTCCCACTATAGGAATTTTTCTAGATCCTTGCAGTTTCATATATCCTTTTTCTAGAAACTAGTTTCTGTCTAGAAACCCTAATCTAGGACTAATACGCCTAAACTGGCATATGAGTCCCAGTGGGCCAAAATTTTAGGAGTTTCAACATTTCAGGCCTTCATTCAGTCTTCTTCATATTTCCAAGTGAAAACATTTCTTCTTGTAGCTTTCTATTTTGATTTACCTACATTTTTAGGTCATTTAGTGAAAGATTGCATTGCACTAGGTTTAACTATTCGGTTTTACATTTCATTTATCTTTCCAAGCCCTAGCTGGTGGTGAACCCCTCATTAGTTTACAATTAGACCCAAGGACAACTCTATTACAAGATCTCTTTCCCCTTTACATACTTTAGATTGAGATCTTTAGGATTTCTCTTCAATGAGACAATTGTGAAGTGGGTTTGCTCTATGTTCTAAGCGATAGGAAAATGAATCCATTTTCTTTTGTTTCACTATCCTTCAAACCATAAGGCCATATCGTAAAACATGGAGGAATGCGAAGCATTCTCTAGACCCTTTTAGAAAAACTTCCTGAGCCACTAACTATAAGAGATTCTTTTGTGCAACTTTACATCAAAAATTAATATAACATTCATAGAATCATACACTTATTCATGTGCAATAGGAAACAACTATTATAGCAACTCATGAATCCAACCTTATACATTATACTTAACTCCCTGATTGTAGCATATGCAACCATCCACACACTGCCACTTTGTTGACACAAAGACAACATCATTAGCAACCACCATGTTGTTGACATCAATGACAACCAACAAATTCCACACTATTGACATCAATGACAACACTTGCAACACTTTCTTGATTTACCATTATATTGTCTTACCAATTGTTCAAACATTACATATAATGATCCATTGTTCAACCTTCTTTGATCTTTGCTTACTCCCCTTTTACCTTATAGATTGACACATAGATATCAAGAAGGGACGGGAATCAAAGAAGGGATCATTGAGTATCTCCTTGATAGCATCAAATATTTCTCTATATCTACATCAAAACCAACTTTAGACATGTATTTCATTTTTTATCATATTTAAATTTTGAGAGTGTTGTATTTCTAGATTTTACTGTGTATAATTTATTTGCATCAACATCTTGGATCACACTTCGTGATCCATCATCAGGATGAGAAGAGATCTCTCTTTTCATCCTGATGATGGATCACGAAGTGTGATCCGAAAATGTTGATACAAATAAATTACACATAGTAAAATCCAGAAATGCAACACTCTCATTGATTATGGATTGTTGGAAATCTAATGTCTCTAATATTTAAATTTTATTAAATGATAAATTAGGTTAACTTGTTTTTAAAAGATTGCTTATCTTAATTATAATGATTTATTTATGTAGAAATTATTAATACAAAACATTAGAATATGATATTTAGCTTTTTCATTGCTGGTTTTTGTTTGCTTCTCTTAATTCATTACAATCAAAAGATCATGAAAGAGAAAGCTTTATGTTAAACACATTATGCCATTTTAAATTTGAAAAAAATTCAAACCTATCATTTTAAATCCCAAAGAAAGTCCTTTTAATAGGATTTCTTTTGGAAACCTCCAAAAATACCTTAGAGGAAGTTTGGTGAACTTTAATATAAAAGAAACCTCTTTCAATTCATCAAAAATAGACATTAATTTGTTATCTTAAAAAAATTCTATATGTTGTGATTGCTTGAAAATATTATCTTTGTTTTTAATTGTCTATGATTTATTTGAAAGATTATTTGTGTATTTAATTATGTACACAATTTTATTTATAAAAAAGAAACAATTTTCTAAAAACTACATTTAATTAAAGAATTTTGTTTAGTCGATTGGATAGTTTTTTGCTAATTTAACTAAGGGTTTTGGGTTCCTCACCCTTTTTTTAAAGCTTAAAAAAATATTTACAAATAGGGAGGATTATAGGAAAACTATAGAGCCTTTACTTACTTTCCATATATTTCCAAATTGATTCCATTTAAATAAAATGGGAATTAAATAAATTCTTATTTGTAATTTCTAAACATATATAATAGAATATCATTAGATAAAAAGAGATTCAAAACTATAAGAACATCTTATCCCATCAGTATATATTACAACTTAAATAGAAGACAAAACCAAAACATCTCTTAATCTTCTACTAAATTTACCACCATTGGAGCCACTCTACCTCCCACCACCCTAGAACCATTATTGGTATTCATACCTTTATGTTCACCTCCCACCATCATAGAACCATTACTTGTATTCATGCCTTTATTTTCAACTCCCACCATTCACAAATGATAATTAATATTATTGCCTTGATGGGTCTATTATTGTCTTAATGAGGGGAACTTGTGTGGAAAGGAGCTAGTAGATGGCATAAGTTTACCTTTGAGTTGAAACCTTTTCCATTTTCCTTTTGTATCTCTTTCAACATGCTTACCAAAGAAATAAACTTGTTCTCTAGTTTACAAATGGAGGCCATTGAGACTAGTCCATGATATTCCCATCTAGCTATCAACAACATTAGCATAGGACTAAATGCTACCACTTTTAGAGCTTTCTCCATGCCACCCTTATGTTCCCTTTTGACATATTCCCTTGTCATTTTCATCAATTGTTCCTTGTTGTTGATGTAGTCTCATTGTATAAAAGAACATGGAGGAAAAGTCAACATTCACTCTACTTGTTATATTTGATTCCATGTAGTCTACCCAAAGGTTTACCAAGATTTCCCAATGGACATACCTAAATTAGATGATGCAAAATTATTTTTAGGTGAATCTTTGTAATGAATCCTTGGAAAGCCATTCCCTCTTGTCACTATAAAGGTAAACTTTTGGCTTCTTAAGTGAGAAGTGTATAAATAAAGAAACACAAATCTTGTTCTTGCTTGTAGATGGAAAGTGGAATGTCACTTGTAATGCTAGGTGGAACCTTCATAAATAAAGTCACTCCCATGTATGAAGTGATGCCATTGATGGAGAAGTAGGTGGAAATTGTTGATTATCCAAAATACTGAGAGGGGGGGGGGGTGAATCAGTATTCTTTTAAACCATTCAATAGTAAACCATCCAATTATTAAAGACATATACTTGTAAACAAGAATGAAGACATTGAAAAGAACATGACACCATAAGACACATCAACATCAAATTTTTAGGTGGAAAACCCAAAATGGGAAAAACCATGGTGAGGATTAGCTCACAATATATTATATATGGATATAGTATATTACAGGGGCTCACTGCCAAGACACACTATCCTTAAAAGGCTCACAACCTGAAATGATTATAAAATGGTATGGCTCACTACCAAAACATGAGCTGATACAAAGTGCACCTATCTTGTGTTGTATTTTAGTTCCATTGAAGCTTTGAATATGAAGTACTGCCCTGCTTAATAGTCGCTCAACATTCATGCCCCGATTCTGAACTTCTACCACTAAACACCACTCACATCTAATATGTCATTTAAGTTTGCACATCCACTTATCTCTCATGCTTCCACACACCTTCTCAATTCCAAAATATCTCATGTATGTATATACCCAAATACACTTCATACATTAATTAGGTTGACCTAATTAGATATAAACAAAACAATCCAAAATAGCTCTTGTCAGAACCATACAAGATTTAAAACATCTTTTTGCCAAAGCAAAATGTGTAATACTCAATTTCAAGTCGCGTGGATCTTGAAATAAATTCAACTAACATTTGTAATGTATAATTAATCTTCTCAACACGTATCATGCATTAGTTCACCCAGGGATAGGACCTAATCACAAAAACTCCAATCCAACACACACTTCTCAAAACACTATCTAGATTTGATATTATTTTAGTTTCTCTTTGCATCAACATTAGAGAGACTATATTTAGAACCACGACATCAAAATAATCTTCTCAAGAAAATGCAAAGTCTCCTACACTGGTATACTAAATAGAGAGATGACTATAGTATACAAAGTTGAACTTTGTCATTGATAACTTTTAGTATACACCACAAAAATTCTTGAGAACTTGAATGTAGTTGTATGAATCAGTCATAGTAATAAGATTAAGAGAGCAGAGTTACATCTCTTCTTGTAGTGAAGTGCGGACCCAAAAACTGACACACTAGACCACAACACCATCAACAAAGAACACTTAACCAAACCTATGATAGATCAACTTCCAGTATAGATAGTACTATACAAGTAACACCAAAATATGCTTCCCACAATGTTGACATCAATGAAAACAATGGACCAGATGAATCAACCTATGTATGTACACCTCATGCTCATGTTTCCAGGTTGCATCAACGCAGACAGACTCTCAAACTTCCAACAATCTCCCCCTTTGGCATTGATGACAATATGCACATCAAAAACATTTTTCATACCGATACAAAATGACTGAATACTCCCCCTTTCAAAATTAATCTTGACATTCAATTTTTTTCTTCTTATTACTATCTATCTCTCCTCCTTTGACATCAATGGAAAAGTTCATGCAAGGGTCTAGTATATTTCCCTTGAATATGTGTATGAATGCATCAAAAATTGATCAAAAGGATATGAACATATTAACTTGAAGATGGAGATCCTTTGAGATTCTTCAGGATATCTTGCCATGTAGTTTTACCTTCTTCCCAAGAACCTTTTGCATTTTCAAGAGTCTTGTATAGTAATTCAAGCTTTGTTAAAGACTCTATACCTTCTTCCATAGTGTTGGGGCTAAGATTTATTTCTGATAGACTGTCAACACTAGCAAGGGCACTGGATATAGGAGTGTGCTTGATTTTTACCAAATATCTAAGTGCCACATACTGCTTGATCACCTCTATTCTCTAATTTTGTAGGCTAAAGAATTTGTCCTACAGTTGCATTATGTAAGATCATCTTTGATTGTCCCTATCATTTTCCAAGCTATAAACATCTACTTGAGTGCTCAACTAAATTTCATTTCTTGCATTTAATGTCTAGTTAGACCAATTCAGGTAGAAAGATACTAACTCCTCAGCTCCTTCTTCACAATCCTGAACATCCTTTAATTCCTTCAAAATTTTGCGGTGTGCATTTGCACATTTCTTCTTGATGCCTTCTATATTTTCTTTTGTATATCTACATTCTGACCCATTTCCTGTTTGCTCTTTCAATCTGGAGATGTATGCTTTCAATGAATCAACCATGCTCCTAAGATTTTCCAAAGTGGACTAGATGAATTAAAGCTGGCATTGGGAATCAATTCTTGTAAATCTTTTAATGCTTCATCCAGGTCTTGTATGTTTGTACTTTCATGCTCATGTTGGGTTACCTCAAATTGACTTCCTTCTTGTTCTGTGATTTCTTGCTTAATAACAACACTTTTTCTCTTCTTTCCTATTCTTTTTGTACTACCAGAGGCTTCAACCATAGATATTTATTTTACATATATTTTTTTGAGGTCCTTTGGGCTTTCTAGAATCACTTTTGCATAATGATCAATTTCTTCCTTAGTTACTTCATGGTCTAACTCAGAAATCCACACAAGTCTAGACTCAGCTACTTCCATGTAACAAAAATCAATAGAGACAAGGAAATTGATGTCTCTAGAGTATTTTTCCACCACACTTTCTGGAATTCTTGTCCTCTTATTCATCCTCATCTGAAACATTCCAAAGAATGTTGCAAGAGTAGTTTCTTGAGCATCTGAACCACCAAGATTCATCATGAGATTCCTTATCTGGTGTGCAATTGGCTATGTTTTTGTCCATTCAACCTTTCCAATAACCGATAACTCATTCATAAAGTAAAAGAGTAAGAAAACTGTTAAAGTACCATACCAAAATGTATTCTTCTTATTTTTTTTATTTCTTTCAAGTTCTTCATTAGGTGTTGTCGAAGTAGTTCACAAAGATCATAGTCTGTATCATTCTCAATCATATCAAGTGCAATATATGCAACAATAGTAGAAACTATATAAACATTACTAGGTAAGAAAATTTTATGTCCAATAAGCATTGCAACATATCGGATGACCAAATTTTCAATTATACTCAAGACAAGTTCTTTTCCTTCAAGAGTTGCGCAATTCAACTCTATTAATTCTTGATCATCAATAGAATTCCATCTCAGAACTGGTTTGAAGGACCATAAATCAGTCACATTCCTTATAGCTTCTCTGGTTATTGAGTGTGCACCATCAATCTAGATAGACTCATCATGAATTTTTCTTAATGTAATTCAAATATACTTCTTGTCAATTCAAACAGTGGAAATTTCTACCATACATCTAGTTTCTTTTCAACTAGGGTTTTATATGCATCATAGTTTCCTTCCAATTCACTTTTCCACAAAACACTTAATCAAACAGGTGAAATTTCCTCAAATTTTCCATAAATGTATGCATGAATTTCTTCAGTAGGTAATACTCGAAGGGGAATGCCAAAAAATGCACCCACCAAATCTTTTGACAATTTTTTTAGAGAATGCTTCTTAAATTTAATTTGCAGTTTTTTTGAAACATTCACTACCTTCGAACCATCCATTGTATTAAAATTGAAATTTTGAAAAATAATTGTTTGAGTAGAATACCTCTATAATTTTCTCCAGCGAAGAGTAGGGTTTTGATGTTTAGCTTCCAAAGCATGCCTTGAATCCACTTCCTCTTCTTCAATTTTCATTTCCTTTACTTCAAATGAATTTTTCTTCTCAAATATGTTTTAAGCTCCATGATTTGACCTGTATCAATAAATGTATCAACAATAAATGTTGGAGAAAAAGTTGTCAGACTTCGAGCAAACTACCACATCGCAATACTTCCTTCTGCAAATCTCTTAAATAGCTTTATAAATCATTTTTCCAAGACATGTCTTCATGTCATGACTTGACACCTAGTATTTTAGGGGGTTTTATAATTTTCCTATTATTGCTCCCCCTAAGCCATTGCATGGGATTAGTTTTTGACAGGATTTTCTACACTGGGAGATGACACATATAAGATTAATAATTAAGATTCTCCTTCCTTTCTCTACATCCTTTCCATTTCCTTCTTAACCTATGTCAGATCAATCTTGATGATTGGTTCATTCTCCTTACTAGATAGTCACTTTTCATGCTTTTGCAGTCTCTAGAAAAATTTCCTAGTTTGTTGCAATCATAACAAACAATATTCTTCCATCCAAATTGCCTTTCACTTAGTCTATATTAGCACTAGTTAGTCTTGTGTCCAAATAAATTGCAGTGGTAACAGTAGCCATTGAATGAATAAATTATCTTGTTCAGCTTCTGAATTCTACATTCTATATATTTATGTCCAATTCTCTTGCACTTAAAGCATTGACCAGAGAATGATAGTGTATTTCAATTCATTTCATCATTCTATTTCATTTTATTTCCATAATATTTTTCCCTATGTCCAAATCTATTGCAAGAATAAGAAACATCATTAAAGGATAAATACCTTTGAGCGTTAGGTTATCTGATAGAGATCCTTCTAGTATTTCTTCTTTGGTTTTTGAATTGTCTATCATTGATTTGAGTCTTCATATCAGGGGATTCATTTGCTTTCAAACTTTTTCCTTCTTCAAATCCCAAACCACTTCTGTCTTTAGAGGGTTTCTATCCTGCAATCAGTTTATCCAACATTGTAGAGATTGCCACAAATTTATCTTCATGTCTTCTTGCCTTCTCTAGATTTGATTTCAGAATTATCATTTCTTGTTCAAGCTTTGCACATTCATCCATCTTCTTTTGTATTTTGAATTTCTAACATTCTTCAATTTTTCTCTTTTCTTCTAGTTGTTCTTTCAATCTGGTGATGTCCTCATCTACTTTCTTTAATTGATTATTGATTTAACTATATTTTTCTTTCATCTTTTTAATGCACTCATTTTCTTCCTTTAGGCTATCCTTCAAGACTTTATTTTCTTCTATATTTTTAACAGATATCTCTTTTGGAGGAATAAGAAATATTTTATCTTCCATGTATTCAAATTTTAGGACCTTCCTCAAGCTGTTAGAATTTTTAAGAGGAACCAAGCTCTAATACCAATTGTTGATTATCTAGAATATTGAGAGGGGGGTGAATCAATATTCTTTTAAACCATTCAGTATTAAACTATCCAATTATTAAAGAACATATAACTGTAAACAAGAATGAAGACATTGAAAAGAACATGACACCATAAGACACATCAACACCAGATTTTTAAGTGGAAAACCCAAAATGGGAAAAACAACAGTGAGGATTAGCTCACAATATATTATATCTAGATATAGTATATTACAGGGGCTCACTGCTAGGACACACTATCCTTAAAAGGCTCATAGCCTGAAATGATTAAAAAATGGTATGGCTCACTACCAAAACATGAACTGATACAAAGTGCACTTGTCTTGTGTTGTATTTCAGTTCCATTGAAGCTTTGAGTATGAAGTATTGCCCTGCTTAGCAGTCACTCAACATTTCTGCTCTGATTTTGAATTTCTACCACTAAACACCATTCACATTTGATATGTAATTTAAGTTCACACATCCACTTATCTCTCATGCTTCCACACACCTTCCCAATTCCAAAATATCTCATGTATATATATACCCAAATTCACTTCATACATCAATTAGGTCGACCTAATTAGATGTAAACAAAACAATCCAAAATAGCTCTTGTTGGCACCATACAAGATTTAAAACATCTGTTCGCCAAAGAAAAATGTGTAATACTCAATTTCAAGTCGGCGTGGATCTGAAATAAATTTAACTAACATCTGCAAGGTATAATTAATCTTCTTAACACATATCATGCATTAGGTTGACCAGGGACATGACCTAATCACAAAAACTCCAATCCAACACACACTTCTCAAAACACTATCTAGATTCGATATTACTTCAATTTCTCTTTGCATCAACATTAAAGAGACTATCTTTAGAACCACAACATCAAAACAATCTTCTCAAGAAAATGCAAAGTCTCCCACATTGGTATACTGAACAGAGAGATGACTATAGTATATAGAGTTGAACTTATACATCACAAAATTTCTTGAGAAATTGAATGTAGTTGTATGAATCAGCCATAGTAATAAGATTAAGAGAGCAGAGTTACATCTCTTCTTGTGGTGAAGTGTGGGCCCAAAAACTAACACACTAGACCACAACACCATCCACAAAGAACACTTAACCAAACATTTGATAGATCAACTTCCAGTATAGATAGTACTATACAAGTAACACCAAAAGATGCTTCCCACAATGTTGACATTAATGACAACACTAGACCAACTGAATCAACCTATGTATGTACACCTCATGCTCATATTGTCAGGCTTCATCAACATAGACAAACTCCTAAACTTCCAACATAAATACCTTTCTTAATCAATCATATATCTATTTATACATCATTATGGTGATATGTTGGAGATAATTGTGATTCAACATCTTTTTCCATCATAAGGAATATGAGATATGGGCCCTCTTTTGAGTGGGGTCTTTGGATTTTGTTTAGGTTTTGTGTGTTGGAACTTCTAATAATACCAAATACTCTAATTATAACAATCCTTTATTCCTATAGATGATAACAATATTAATGGTCATTGAAAGTCATATTTGCTAGCCAATGTGCTACTTGTTAGCTTCTCTAAAGAAATAACCAAAAATGAATGATTCAAAATTTTCCAAGAGAGGTTAAACAATCCTTAGGATGCCTTCTATTTTTCAATTTGGTGATTATTTTTCTTAAAGTATTTAAAATGACTAGTGATTCCCCTTCACTTATGAGGTTTTTGATATTAGTCTAGGGTTCCATGTGAACACCCATAAGAAAAAAATGCATCTCTACTTCATTGTTGGTACTTGGAAGGAGTTTCGTTGAGACTAACTTGATGATGCACCCATTAGAGTCCTTGATAATTTAACATTCCCATTAAGATTTTAGGTTTCCCCTTAAGGCTTTGTCAAAGTTAAATCTCATTAAATCCTTTAGCAATGGAATCAACCTTTATTTTTCCTTTTGGTTTTGGAAGATTCAATTATGTGTGGCACTCCATGAATGGGGATTTTTTTTAGAAGTTTCTAGTACTATAGAATGTACCTACCCCAAGACACAAATATTGTGTTTCTTTGAGGAGATTCTAGGACTTGTGTCATTGCAACTTTAGTGATTGCTACCTTCATTTTTTTGGGAAGCTCATTAATTGATGGAATTTTTCTAAAGAATTCTCCAATTTTGTTCCTTCCATACATGTTAGATAATAAGAGAGGACATTATAGTCTAAAGGAAAGAATGAATACTTTTGGCAACATGGAGGGCCAATGCAAAAATAGTGGAGTATGGTTTTAGGGAGCACATATTTCCAACTAAATTTAGCACATAGTTCAACCCTATATTTTTCTACAAAAGGGTAGTTAATCAAAAAATTTGAAGGGGTCTCTTCACTATTCAAGCACATCACACATCAAGATGGACCTTTGATTCCTAATTTTTGTAATCTCTCTATAGTTAAAATATTGTAGCGCATAGTTGTCCAAGTGAAGAAACGTGCCTTGGTTAGACATTGATTTCTCCAAATAGTCTTGACCAACCAATATCTATTCCTAGTGGTTAATTTCTCCATGAGGTACCCAAGCTTATCCATGTATATAACTAATTTGGTATAAAATATCATTTCAAAATAGTCTTTGCTTCTAACATTGATTTTTCTATTCAATACTTTTGACATTTAGTTTTACCATGAAGACCATCTATGTAGAATTATTCTATCATATGTTTGTATTCTAAGTATGGTTTTGAAGAAAACATAGTTGCATACTTTCTCACTTGAAAACTATGCCAAGAAAATGCAAGCTTCCCAAAAATCTTCTTTATATCTCAAAACTTGATATCCATTTCATGAATCAAGCCAAAAGTGTCTTTAATATCCATTCCTTACCTCCCAAGATAGATGATTTGTTATCATTGACCTACATTGAAGCATGGAATTCCATATCTGTGATCGTATTGGTGGATTTAGCATTGTGAAGATTTAGTTGAGGTTGTCCAAGTCTAATTTTTTATTTACTCAAGTCTACCCCATTTTGAGTTTTCGTGTGAGCACTACCCCAAACCAATTTATCTCTCATCTCTTTGATGTGTCATTTCCAAACTTGGATTCTTGTACCTCTATCGTGGACCTTTTCTCAAGTGTTGGTGTAATATTCATACTTCACCTAGAATATTACTTTATCTTAAATGTGATCTTATAAAAATTTAAAAAGTTTACTTAGGATATACTTTTATTTTTTTATTTTCTCACTTTGGTAGTTTATAATCATATGTTTATAGCTTGATTTGAGGTATTCAAGTGCTAGGTCATTATCTCATCAATATTTTATTGATGATAGTGAAGTCTCAACTCTCTCTCTTTAAGGTCACCTCTATCTTAGTTAGATTGAGTTAACTCTCTTCTTGATTGGGCATGATTGAGAGTTAACTCATAACCTCTTGGGCATGTCCCTTCATTGAGTCATGCATCTAAGAGGACTATTTATTTTTACTTCATCCTCATTATCTTTTCATATCATATATATTGGAATAGTTCTTATTTGTATTTATCGTTGTTTTTTGTTTGTGTTTGTAAATTTTGTAATTCATCTCCAATCACATAGATCATGGATCACATGTTTAGATTCTCATTTTATTTTGCATAGTATGAAAGCTATTTGGAGGGTTCATTCTTGTTTATTTTATTTTGTGGTATTGGTGTGAAAACTAAATTTTAGAGCTTCTTTGGTTTTATCTAACTCCACCATCATGATGAAAAGGCCCAAAAATATAAGGATCAACTATAAAATCATTAATTTGGAGAACTTTGCTCAAATATTGAAAAAAATATCCCATAGCCATGTCATATAGATCATACCATTTATTGGCACAAGAATTTCATAGGGAAATCTTCCTCAGTTGACAAATCACATCCCATAGGCATCATTGTGGCACATGCATGGTATGGGAGGTAATATTGATTAAAAAATTCTAACAGTTTCAGTTTTTATTGATTGAAAGGATTAATACAACACACCTAATGTGAAAATCCATACCAATTCCATAAGTAAGGGTGATGTGTACTCTCTTGTACTATTAGGTACCAAAGCATTCAATGCCTCCCAAAAACCTCCATGGTCAAGAGTGTTACTAATTGTAGAACATAGATCTTAGTACCTACAAAATAGAACAAACAAACACATTAGAAGATTCAAATGCAAGCCAAGATCAAAGTTCCCCATAAAATCCATTAGCAATGCTCAAAATAGGAATAAAAACAAGAACACAATGAAAAAGCAAAGAGATAAATCAAATCCTATTAAAAACATGCAAACTCTTGATCTTATGGGGGAGTTGGTGCCAATTTGATGTGGAAATTGGCCCTTTCCCAACTCCTATGCAAGCTTTTGATGATTTGGTGATGATTGATCCACTTGGTGATTGCTTCAAATGAACTCTATGGAGAAAACCTGCAATAACCTAGCTATGCCTTGATGAAATGGATGAAAATGCTAATGCTTGAAGATGAGATTAAGTATAGTAAGTTTGCTCAAATTGTGGATGCTCAAATGAGGAGAGAAACCTCTTATTTATAGAAAGACAAGATGGAGAAATGCCCAAAATGAGGCAATGTGGGACTAAATTTCAACCAATGGCCAAATGCCACTTGTCAAGATGTGAATGGGCCAAGGATGTGCACATTTTGATGAATGTGCCCATAAATGCAATTAGGTGGAATTTGAAAATAGTGAAATGACATGTAAGAGGGAAAATGAATGTCTTAAATGCCACTTGGCTCAATGCAAAAGATGAAATAAATGTCTTGTTGGAAGGACAAAGTTCACTTGGAAGGATTTCAAATTTGGAAGAATATTCCCCTATTATGCCATGTTGAGAGAAAATAGGGATTTAATAAATGAATTAAATCTATTTTCATGTGCAAGTGGCAAAAGCTAGAGGATGGGACATGGATTAGAATTAAATTAATCAAGGGTTAATTAATTTAATGAGGGATTATATGATGTGACAATTTTGACTTTGATTTATGGGTTGATTTAAATCAAAAGATGAGAAGAATGTGATTTTAGAGATAGTTAAATAAATATTTTGTTTTATTTAACTAAAGGGGATGATTAGTTAGATTAAATTAAACAAGGTTTAATTTATTTAATTTAATAGATAGAATTTAGAGATTAATTAAATGAAATTGATTTATTTAATTAAATAAAGAGCTAGGGTTAATTAGATCAGGTTGATTGATTTAATTAACAAGAGAGAATGACTTAATCAGACAAATGATTTATTTAATTGGGGAAAATTGATGAATTTAATCAAATAAGGGTATTCGATTAAATGGTTAGACCGAGGGATGATTAAGGATGAAATGGTGTTAGTAATTGGGATCAAGTGTGTAATGCCAATCAGTACATTTTACATGTCTACATTTTTCCCCTCTTTGAAACAGTGCACTTGCTGCATTGATTCAAAGAATAATCTGTCTCAATCTAAAGCCAAAATTTTTCCAATTTCAAAACTTGCTCCACTACTACCCCAACAAGAGAAAAAATGCCAATATACTGCCCCCTCGAGAGATTGGACATAAATTCTAATTTTTGGGTGATCTCGCAAAAAAAAGAGGACAAGGTGTCCGATGGGTCCATAAAGGCTCCAAGAGGTAAAAAAAATGAGATAAATGCAAAAAATAGTACAAAGCAGCCTTCAGATGGACAAAATGTGATTGAGGGACCAAAACCCTTCCTAGACGGTTAAATAGGGTCAAAAAACCCTAAATTTTAAGCATAATTAGGCCTTGAGGGGCCACTTCCAATTCATTTTCACATTCAGCCTTGAGAAATTTTGCAACTTTGAGCTTTGACCTTCTAGAGAGATGGTGCAACAATAGCTTCCCATGCACATTTCTAACAAGGTATGGACACATCAAAGGCTTCCTGGTACTAGACCATTGGTGAGTCAACCTGGCCCAAGCTTGTTTTTCATTTTTTGTGTGCATTAAATGCCTTAGGAATCTTAGATTTTAGGAGTGGTTCTATATTGCACCGCTAAAAATTTCAAATAGCGCCGCTCGACATAAAACTACACCATCGTTGCGTTTAGCGACACCATAGAACAGTTTGGAGTTTGGTTTCAAATTCCAAATTGAGGCACCTTCGCAAAGTGCACCGCTGTAGTGCCCTTTAAAATTAGGATTTTTTGCTAAATTGGATTGCCTTTGCAAACTGCAATGCCACAGTGTAGTTTGGGAGTTTGAAGCTTCTAGTACTGTAGTTTGGAGTTTGCAAACTGCACCGCCTTCAAAGGCAGTGACACTGAGGTTGGTTCGAGATGCCTACAGGATTAGGATTTTGATAAATTTTAACACAATGACTTTTCTTGATGTAGGAGGAGGCGAGAGAGATCTATTCACATGAGCACAGGTCCTGAGAGCTTTTTGGGATTTTGGATGAGCTGACTGAGTGACAACAAGATCACCTAGGGAAGATTAATATTTTTTACATTGCCTATGCACCACCCGTTCAGACACACTTGGGGATGCTGACATCACTCACTGAGAGATGGTACAATGAGAATTCCTCCTTCCACCTCTCGACAGGTGAGGCTACAATCACACTCAAGGACGTGTGGTGGATCCTCAGATTTCCCATTCATGGTGAGCATGGGATCTATGATATAGATGCCAGGAGGGATGCCTGCTATGATGTCATGGGCATTGATCATATTATATTTTGTGAGGGGAAGATTGAGCTAGAGCGCCATAGGCCTGCCATGTTTGGATTCTGATTAGTTATAGTAGCTATTATTTCAGGTCTTGTTACACCAGATCAGCGGGGTTGTTATTTCAGTCCTAGATGGGGGCTTGCTTGGGAGCAGATGGTTCAACGACGAAATTTGTTTGCATGGGGGCCAGTTCTTCTAGCCTTACTTTATAGATACTTGCATGAGTTTGCTTACCTAGACGATCGAGCTCTTGGGGCAGGTGTTACACTTTTGCACATCCAGGCCTGGGAGCACATCGTTGTGCTTCATCCTCAAGTTGTTTAGGTTCCCATGGAGCTAGATGATTCAGTTTTCTGGTGGTATAGAGGGGGTGTCTCTTTCACCCACATAGGACAACATGGGATTCTCCACTAGTAGAGAGTCTTGGATGAAATGCAAGTGTTCATGTGGCGGCCATTTATTGGATGGCTCACATGGTTTGATGATGTTCAACAACTTTTCTTTGCCCAATAGGATAGGCTGATGCAGGGGAGAGAGCACACAATGATTGAGAAATACTTGCCAGGCAGGGTACAAAGGTAGTTTGGAGAGCCATAGGACAGGCCTGATGATCAGTACGTGGCTATTTTTCTGAGGACTATGAGTCAAAGTCCCTAGGGCTGCTTTATACTAGCCTAGGAGGTGGTTGATTCGTTCAGATAGCTGGTGGCTAGGCCATGGCCATATGACCAAGGTCAGGCGGATGTAGGGACTACACAGGCCTATAGAGACTGGTTTCAACCATCGTTGAGACTTACAATTCCAGGGATACCATATGCTCGATGGAGAGCCAAAGGCAAGGGAGCAAGGCGAGGCTGGGGTGACGAAGATTAGGATCATGGAGGTGGTAGGCCACCACCGTTTCATCAGTTTCAGGATCATGGACCTCAGGATCAGCCATGCCAAGACCCATAGGTGGGAAAGTAGAGACAGGATGTCCCCTAGCAGGACCAGGATCTGAGACGACAAGATAGGATCCTAACACCACCTAGGGATAGGGATTGAGACTAGCCACTTGTATAGCCACCTCCCCAACTAGACCCTAGGGATGGTAAGATTTTGCAACTGCAGGAACATGTATAGGCATTGATAGTTGAGAGAGATTAGCTACAGGTAGAGCAGGACTAGGTGGTCCAGTAGAGACAGGTAGTGGCCGAGATGGGCTGACAACAATAGTTAGAGGGTATGGCCGCATATTCCTCCTGGAGCACAATATCACTTTGAGCATACAAGGAGGCCATCTAGGAGGCCGATTATTACAGATTGTATTATTACCAGGCCATTCCATGAGTAGCCCAAGTCCCAGACTTCTCACAGAGGATAGGGCATAGACCTATAGAGGATCACAAAGAGAGTAGGTGGCAAGGGCAGTAACCAACAGGGTTAGGCCTATTTTTTTATCGAGAGAGGATTATTTTTGTGGCCCATGGGCTTGTTTTTGAAAGCCTCATGGGCCATTGTACTCATTGACATACACATGTACATTGATTCAATTTTTTGTACCATGACAATGTATTATTCTGATGATATATGAGATGATGATTATTTGATGATATGCGATATGTCCTATATTTACTTTGATGCATTATGGATGGATTTAATTTCTATATGCTATGTAATGTGATACTATGATGCTATGATGCCTTCTTATATGATGTATTTCTCCTTCAGTATCTTTTTTATGTATGCCTCTATGATGGTGTATGGATGCAATCTATATGATTTATATGTGGTGATGCAAATGTGATGAGATGCTTTCTTTTTCAATATATTTTTTGATGCACTTTCTATGATGTATGCAAAATGTTATGGTATGCAAATGCTTAGACTAATAGATCTATATTATGCAATGATGAATGATATGTATTTATGATGTTATGATGATGAAATGATGTATGAAATGATAATGATGATTTATGTAATAATGCATGTATGTTGTGTATTTATGACGGTGTGATGATATGTGATGATCTTATGCAAATGAATGGTGGTTATATATGTTCTATGGATATTATGGTGATGGTATAGTATGATGAATGCAAATGATGCTTATGATGATGCTACTGTTATGATGATTATAATATGATGGTAATGTTATGGGATTATTATGTAAATGATGGTTATGATATGCTTAGAATAACCAATCTATATTATGTAATGATGGAAATGCAATGTTATGATATGATTTAATATTTCATATATGATATGATATGCAATATGCTGATGGTTTGTGAATGTAGGATGAATTCAATGGTGATGATGATTTGTGATTAACTATCATGGTACCATGTTAGCATGGAAAGCAAGAGATAGAAGAAAGAAAGAGACTCCAAAAAGACATGAGATGTTGATAATGATGATGATTACTTGCTGAGGAGTTGGGATTTTCAAAGGGCCAATTACCTTATGTTTGATTACACACATAAGCACAATGCATCAAGGTATAAAGAATCAGGATGGCGTTGTACCTAGTGTGATGGACTTTGACTCAAAAATCAAATAGGAGTATTCTTGTTCACACCTGGCATACAAGACCTTATTCAAAATATAGTTTAGATATTCTGGACATCTCGGACCAAAACATAGAAAATCAAGCCTTCCTATGTGGTCAACAAGATACCCAAAATGCCCTCCCTACATCTAAACAAAGTATGCATGACCAAGGTTATATTACACAAAAATCCCACAAGCTCAGAAGAAAAAAGATAATGATTGTTGCCCCATTCCTATCTCTCTAAATCCTTGGTTTGGATATCATCGAGAGACCCTTGGAATGAGTGCAATAAGATAAATCCAAAGAAAAAGATAAAGTAAACAAACAAGTTGATGTTCTTCGAAACCGCTAGCCAAGACTAAACTACAGTGATGCCTGATGTTGATGTCCATGATAGGAAGGATTCCTCCTAGGAAATGATGATATCATATGATTGATTTGGGACTGATTGGATGATGAGCTATTGACTCAAAGAGTTGACCAAATTGTTTACATATTGACCTAGACTTGAGACTTTGACGCTTGAGTTTTCACTTTTGACCTACTAGACTTGTTTTTGACTGTTTCACCAAGGGTTTGAGGATGATGATGATTTATTATGAGTGATGTTTATTGCAGGTGAAAGCGAGATGATATAGATGGATTTTTTTTGGGTTTTTTGAATGTTTTTGAAATGTTTTGAGGCTATTTTTGGTATTTTTGATATTTTACAAATGTTTTGGTTTTCAATTTTCAAATGTTTTGGGGTTTTTTGAGATTTTGACCAAGAGACTAACCTAAAAACTTATCCTAGGGGCCTCAGGGGCTCATCAAAAGATTAGCCTTGCTTACGTTATACACGTAGAGACCATGTAGTTCGACTGACACAGACTCAATTATTGATGAGATATGAACAAATGGATTGTCAATTTATTATGAAAAACTCCTAAAGGACTGAACTAAGTGTCTTGGAGGATGATAAAATATCAACCTTTCCTATGTTCAAGGCTTAGAGACTCGTAGTTCGACAAGATGACTCTATTTTTGACTTTTTGACCTGTTTTTGGATTTTGATATGCTTTGAGTTTTTTGGGATTTTTTTGATTTTTTGATGTTTTTGGATTTTTTGACTTTTTTCGATGTTTTTCGGTTTTTGATTTTTGGGATCTCAAGAATATACACGAATCTAATCCAATGAGAACATGCCTCCAGTGTGATGCAATAGACTACTTCGATAAAGGCAAGACAAACTGACCTTGAGAATGGGCTGAGTAGTACTAGGAGGGATCATGGCACGAACACAAGACCAAGCTATGATGCTGATGATGGATGGAGATATGGATTGTGATGGATGATGGATGATACAAAACAAGCCATGAAGATCCTGGTGGATGGAAAGTGCTTATTTACACAAGGTGCCTATTTTCCAGGTTTTCACCAAGGTACTTTCCCAAAGCGCCACATAAGTGGTTTTCATTATAGGATGATTTTTCTCTTTACTATTTTTGATCATTTTTTGCTTTTTTGGATTTTTGTATTTTTGTATTTTTTTGTTGTCACTAAGACACTTGTTTTCCAGGTTTTCATCAAGGTGACCATTTTTTTAGGATATATTTTTTATTTTTTGATTTTTTTGGTTCTATACCTTAAAATATTTAGGCATAATTTTTTTTAAGATGGGAGTTGTTCATGGGCTCCTGCAGAGGCTCGCCTTCGGGTGTTGATAACTGTTATGCCCCTGAATTGTAGCTCGTTGTGATGATGAATGTTCCCAACGAGTTAGGTTCAAATTTTCCTTTGCTATCTGGATTAGAGATGTTCTTCTAATTCTCTTTTAATACTAGTTCTCCAACTTGGAAAGTCCTATTTTTGATCTTCTTGTTATAACTTCGCTTGAGTCAGTTTTGATATACTTGCAGGTGGTTCAATGCCTCCATCTGTCATTCATCTAACAGTTCCAGCTCATTCAATCTTGACACCCAATATTCCTCATCTGTGATGAGGTTCTGTAGTGATATTCTCAATGACAGGAGCTCAATCTCAATGGGTAATATTGCCTTTGATCCATAGACCAGGGAGAAGGGGGTGGCACCTGCTAGTGTGTGAATGCTATTTCGATAGGCCCAGAGGGCGAGATTTAGCTATAGATTCCAATCACGACCTGCGTCATTGACTATATTTTTGAGGATTTTTAGAATGGTTTTATTGGTGGCTTCTGCTTGGCCATTGCCTTGGGGATAATGTGGAGTGGAAAAGCAATGTTGGATTTTGAATTTTTCACATAGGTCATGAACATCCTGATTCTTGAAAGGTGTCCCATTATCTGAGATAATAACTTGGGGAACACCGTATCAACATATTAAGTAGTTCTGGATGAACTTCGATATCTACTTTCTAGTGATGTATGTCATGGGGATGGCTTCCACCCACTTAGTAAAGTACTGAGTGGAGATTATGATGAAATTGTGGCCATTAGATGAGGTGGGGGTTATTTTTCCAATGAGATCAAGTCCCCACTGCGAAAAGGGCTATGGTGTGATGATAATATGAAGTTCTTGAGCTGGAGCATGGATGAGGTCCCCATGCTGCTGACATTGTAGGCACCTTTTGACGTAGTCATGTGCTTCTCTTTCCATTGTAGGCCAATAATATCCCATCCTCAGCAATTTCTTGGCTAAGGTCATTCCACTCAAGTGTGAACCACAAATACTGTTATGCACCTTGGTTAAGGTGATAAATGCCTCCTCAACATTTAGACAACATAATAGGGTTCCTTCTATGCTCCTACGGTAAAGGGTGTTTCCTAGGATGAAAAACTGGGATACTTTTTTGACAAAGGTTCTTTTTAGGCTTGAGGGTAAGTCAACAAGTAGGGCCCCTATTTGCAAGTAGGTATAAATGTCATGGTACCAAGGATCACCGTGATGCACAATTTCACACACAAATTCTGACTCTAGTACCTTGAATGCAGGTACAAGAAGTTTCTCTACCAAGAATTCATGTTTTCGGACATTGTGAGGGATGTTGAGTAGGGATCCAATCATTGCCATGGCATCTGCTACTCTGTTGTTTTCTCTAGGAATCTACTCAAATGTGATATCAATGAATGATTCTTTGAGGCTCTCTACCAACTTTTTTTATGGAGTTAGCTTATCATCCTTTGTTTGGTACTCTTCATTCACTTGATTTATTATCAGTTGGGAGTCTCCATATACTTTGAGGGCCATGATGTGCCACTGCACTACTATTCTGAGACCTATGGTTAACGCCTCATATTTTGCAATGTTCTTAGTGTAGGGGAATGCCAATTTGTATGATCTAGGTATACAATCCCCCTGTGGGGTGATGAAGAAGAAACTAGCTGCTGATCCATGTTGTGTGTAGGAACCATCAAAGTAGAGTTTCCAGTGGTCGGATATGCTAAGATTGAAGATGGATTCATCCAGAAACTTTGATATGAGTGGATTCTTTGAATACATGGGTGCTTCTACAAGATGATTTGTGATCACTTGGCCTTTGATTTATTTTCGTTCCACATACTCGATGTCATATTCAGATAGAATCATGACCCACTTGGTCATCCTTCCTGTGAGCATTTCCTTTGATAATAGGTACTGGAGGGGGTCGATTTTGGTGATGAGTTTGATTTTGTGTGCCAACATGTAGTGTTTGAATTTTTGTGAAGCAAGCACTATTGCTAGACATGCTTTTTCGATGAATGAGTAGTTTAAATCATTCCTGACCATTATGGGACTGATGTAATATATGGCCCTCTCTATCCCATTTTCATTGTACTGAGCTAGGAGATCACTGAGGGCTGCTACTATTGCTGACACATAGAGGATTAGTGGCTTTCTTGGGATCGGTGGCATGAGGACCGAAAGTGTGAGCAAATATTCTTTGATTTTGTTGAAGGCTTCCTCACACTTGTCATCCCACTTGTTGCTACTCCCTTGTGAAGTAGGTGAGAATATGGGTTTTTCTTGTCTGCCAGTTGTGCTATGAATCTGCGGATGTACTGAAGCTTGCCTTGGAGGTCTCTCAACTATTTTAATGTTTTGGGTGCCTCCATCGCGCGAATTGATTTTACCTTGGTAGGATCTATTTTAATACCCCCTCATTGACACTATGTATCCCATTAGTTTTCCTAATTGTACACCAAAGAAACACTTCTTTGGATTTAAGCGGACCTTGTATTCCTCCAGCCTATTGAAAATAGCACTCAAGGTTGCTATGTAATCTCTCCTCTTTCTATATTTTGCTAGTATGTCATCAATGTAATCTTCGACAATTTTTTGGATCATTTCATGAAAGATTAACATCATGGCTCTTTGGTAGGTGTCCCCAACATTCTTTAGGCCAAATGGCATCATGTTCCAGTAGTAGGTCCCCCATGGACAAGTGAAGGCCATTTTGTGTTGGTCCTCTTTGACAATCATTATTTGGTTGTACCCAGAGAAACCATCCAACATGGAAAGCATTTCATGTCTTGTTGTCATGTCTACAATCATGTCAATGTTAGGCAATGAGAAATCATCTTTCATACATGCTTTGTTCAGGTCTCTGAAATCCATGCAAATTTAGATGCCCCCATCAGGTTTTGAAATAGGAACCATATTTGATACCCATTCTGGATAGTCAATTGGTCGTATGAATCCTGCATCAAGTAGCTTCTTTAATTCCATTTTGACTAGCAGGGTGATCTGAGGATGCATTTTTCTTAATTTTTGTCTGACAAGTTTTGGTTTGGAGTAGACTACTAGATGATGGACCATAATATCTGGATTGAGCCTAGGCATGTATGTATAACTCCATGCAAAGTTGATCTGTCTCTCTCTTAAGAAGGATGCTAGGAGCTCTTGTTCTTCTGATAGTAATGACTCAGCATAAAATGTGATGTGTGGTGTCTCCTCTGTTCCCAAATTGATTGGGTTGCATTTTTTGGCTAGAACCATTGATTTTTCCAGATGGGGAGCTCTGAGAGAAATATTGAATCCCCCATCCTCGGGCGGCTCAAAGAGGTTTTCACCATCAAATGCATCCTTTCTTTTTACTAATTTTTGGTCGAGAGTGCCACAATGTGGTTTTCACTCAAGGACCTAGAGATTATTCTCAATTTTTTGCTTTTGCGACTAGGGGATTCAATTGTTTCCCCATAGTATGCATGTGTATCCAGCTCGATGATGAATCCCACTTTATGATCCCCACATGGAATATTATCCCGCAGTCCCATGAATTATGAGATCACTTCATTGTTTTTGAATGTGTCCAAAATTGGTGGTCCTCATTGGTCGTAATTGATGAGTTAGGCGTAAACTAGGTGGATTTCATGGTTTTGACTGGTTGACTCAAATGACATGGTACTAAGCATAAGGATAGAGGAATGTTCGAAGAGCCTAGGTAAATCAGTTATGGAATCTTCCTCATCACTACTACTGTAGACATTGGTTATGTTGAATGTGAAATTATCTAAGGGTAGACCAGTGGAGATGGGAAATTGAAGGGAGACTATCGTTTGCTGAGGAGTTTTGACCTTCTTAACTAGGGGATTTCAGCCACGTATGGTTATACTCAGAGGGGTACATCTGAGGCCAATATTTTTTAGTCACATCTCAGGAATACTAGGTTTTAGAAGCACGTTGTCCTTTTGGCTAAGCTTTTTGTTTGTCATAGCCCATGGCGAGCATCATTTGTAAGCCCTTACTATTGTCATCCATAGGTAGATCAGTTGCTAGTCTATTGTCTTGGTATAGGAGATGGGATGGGTCCTCTTCTATTATCTCTTGGCCTAGATCCCCCCAACTTCAGAAGTTGGAAGAGCCTACTGTGAATGTTTGGGATGATGAAACATCCTTTGATTGTGGTAACTCTCCTACCATGAAGGCATTCTTTGGGATTGTATAGTGTCCACATCCATTATTCTAGGTAATAACCTTGATGTCGAAGATGGTGGGGATGGCGAGTGTCTTTGTCGTAGAAGTGGAGGGGAGAGTAGTTGGGTCAATGTATGGGGTTGATGGGACTTCATCATTCTTTGGCACTTGGGGGATTTTGTAATATTTGGCTTCTAGGCTCTTGCAACAAAGAGAATGGTTCAGGATCCCCATGTATAGTGACCTCCTGAACTTGGTATGTGAATTTGACACACTGGTGGAAGGTTGATGCCACTGTTTGCATCCCATGGATCCACATGTGTCCCAAGTGAATATTGTAAGGAAAATCAAGGCCAAGGACCTGACAAGTGGTTTCCATTATTGCTGGCCCTACTTGGATAGGGAGTTGGATAGTGCTATGAGACACTCTCTCTTGATCATCGTACACCCTGATTGTGATGCCTTTTCCTTTTTCAATGGAATCTTTTGAGATTCCCAGATTCTTTATTATCTTGAGGGAACAAATGTTTAAACCTGCACCTCCATCCACCAAAACCTTCTTGACTTTGTTCTTATATACTAGGACCTCTAGATGGAGTGCACGATTATGAGATGGTTGGGCAGGAAATTCTTGATTGAAGAATGTAAGAAGGTTTGGGGTAATGATATTTTTTTATCATAGTTTGGAATTGTTCGGTATCAAGATCTGTGGAGACAATGGATGAGGCTAATGCTTCTTCATGGATATTTTTATGGGTTTGATGATATCTTCAGTAACTCCATGATGGAGATCTAAGCCGGGGTTCTTTTTAATTGATCAATCAAATTATAAACATTGAAAGGATCTTGGGTTGGAAGTGGGTGCTCTAGGAGGCTGAGATGACCTTGCGATGGTAATTTTCCTGCCTCTTGTGGTGACTCCACAATCAACATGGGCTCCTTTGATGGTGATAACAGAGAAATACTCATCCAGGGATGTGATGATGGTCGTCTATGATTGAAACTTTTGAATGTTCCCTTCCCCTTATCATTATTATTGTTCCCTTTATTGTTATGATTGGGCATCATATTCGTGTAAATTTTGAGATTCTGGTTTTCCGCTGGCTGTTCCACATTTATGATTTTTTGATTGATGAGGTCCTGGATTATGTTTCTTAATCTCATGCAACTATTAGTGGTGTGCCCTTTGATTTTTTGAAATTCACAGAGTTGGTTTTCATTGTACCAGGGTGGTTTCACTTCTGGTAACTGGTAATTCTCATAGGTGGGAGCCTTGATGAGGTTTTCATTTATCAATTTCTTCATGATGACCTTGAGTGGTTCTCCAAGGGCCGTGTACTTCTACTTGGTGGGATTTTTGTTTCATGGGGGTGGTCCCCCTTTATTATTTAGGTTATTAACCTGATTGTTGATTGGTTGGTGTTGTGATACTACGTTGGTTTGGGTGTTGTTTTGATAATTGTTTTGTGGTTGTTGGTAGGTTTGGTTATTTTTCCTTTGAGCACTGATTACAACCTTAGCATTAACCACACCATCATTTGTGAAATTTTTGTTCCTTGCCCATGTGTGAGGTTTCTCGTTATAGCTGCTAGATGGGTGATTGTTTTGTTGTTCTAGATATGTGGGTGTCCCTCCTTGTGAAATAAGGGCTCATTCAATGTTAAGCACCCTAGGGATCAATTGATCGTATGTGGTGATCCATTGCACCTTGAGATGGAATGCCAAGGCTCCATCGAGGTTGGAGATGATGGTGAAAACTTGTTGTTCATCTGGCATGACCCATTTGCTCCTATTGGCCTTGGATCGCCATCATTGTAGGAAGGAAGCAAAAGATTCGTTCTTTCCTTTCTTAAGAGTTGATAGTTCCTCGAGACTGACATCCATACTGATATTAAATGCATAATTTTTTATGAATGCATCCACTATCTATTGGAACTTCTTGATGCCATGAGGAAGGAAAGAGAACCACTCCATGGCATGGCCAACCAAACTTCTAGGAAATAGCCACATCATATAGGTATCATCATATGCAACTTCCATGCAATGAACTTGGAATTCCCTGATGTGATCTTCAGGGTTTCCCATCCCACGGTATTTATCAAATTTGGAGATCTCAAATCCCTTTGGGAATGGTTTCATTAGAAGGCTCCTATCAAATGTGTAGGGACACAAGTAGTTGGGCATCTTTATGGTTCTCCCTGATTGAAGATCAAGTACTTGTTGTGAGAGTAACTTGATCTATGTTGCTACATTGTTTTGTGGATCAGGGGGTGGGATGAAGGTGTTCTGTGGTGGTTCACTTGTTGGAGGGATGGGTGGATTGATTGGTGTGTTTATGTATGGTGTTTACACATTCTACTACGCCACATATGCTTGTACTTGTTGTATCAACAATGCTTGTTGTTGATCCTGTTGTTGTTGCACTAATAGTGCCTATTGTTGAGCTTGCTATTGTTGTTGCACCAACAATGCTTGTTGTTGGGCTAATAGTTGGGTTGCTTCTTCCTACTCTTGGTATTGTTTCAGCGCTTGTTGAGTTGCTTGTTGTTGTGCGAGGCACTGTGCTTGCGCTTGTGCTTGTGCCTGCACCTATTGAGCTTGGTACTGGGCTTGAGTTTGAGCTTGTGCCTATGCTTGGGCTTGTGCTTGTTGGGTAGCTTACTTTTTTTGTAATAGGGCTTGGGCTTGAGTAGCCTTGTGCTTGTTGTGCTTTTTGCACTTTTTGTGCAGCTTGAGTGGCTTGCACTACTTGAGTGGCTTGTGTTGCTTGAGCGGCTTACACTGCTTGAACGACTTACGCTACTTGAGTGGCTTACACTACTTGAGTGGCTTACGCTGCTTGAGTGGCTTGAGCTACTTGAGTGGCTTGTGTTGCTTGAGCGGCTTGCGCTCTTGAGCAGCTTGCTGTGCAACTAATTATGTTTGCACTTGTTGAGTGGCTAGTTGTGTAGCTTGTTGGTTTTGGATTTTCTAAAGTGCCTTTTGATAGGAAGCTTGTTGAGCAACCTGTAATGTAATACTATATTGGCTTGATACATTTGTGTTTGGTGGTGGAGGTGGTGGTGGATTTGGTATAGTGTTTGTTGCTATGGTGAGAGGTATCGCCGTATTGATGATTGGGATTCAAGTGGTGGATGGTGTGATTGATATGCTTGGTCCTTGAGAGACCATGTTTTGAGATACTTGGGGGATGGTTGATGATGTGATGGTGGTAGCTTGCATTATTGGGATAGTTTCCATTTGTTGTTGCGATGTCGATGACAAGATGGAAGGATTCTGTATGATATTTTGATTAATGATCAAAGGGTTGATTTGATTTTGTTGATTGATATTTGGTAAAGGGGGAATCCATAAATTGAGAGGCAATGTGGATACTGATGGAAAGGGGGGAGTGGTGGAAATGTGAGTGGCATACTCCCTTGGGGGAATGATGAAGATGTAGTGTCAAAGATGCCCCCTGGTCAAAATAAATCTCCTTCTCCTTGTGAGGTTATGGGGAGAGAATTTTGAGGTGTTGCACAAGATGATGATGATGATGGGTCATTAGGATCATGGAAGGTGAGGGGGACATATGGATGTGATGGATTTTGTGGGATGGATTTCCCCATGATGGTGTTTGCATCCAAATCTTGAATTATTGTCACAAGGGGGTGTTTTTGTAATGCATTCAAAAATGTGCTCCCTTTGTTAACAATGGGTTGAGTTGGAGCAATGGATGATGTAATTTTGGGGATGGGTTGAGTGATGCTTTGGAATGGAGGCATGTAGATGAGATTGGGGGTATGGATCAAATGTGGAGACATGACCCCAAAAGGTGGTTCCACAATGGTATTCACATCGAAATCAAAAGGGAGTTTAGCCCATTTTTTTTCCAATTCAAGTATGTATAGTGAGGGATTGAGTTTCATCATGATGTTTATGATTCTATGATTCTCTAGATTTTGGACCATCTCAGTGATCTCATCTTGTGTCATTTCAAAGGAATTATTAGTGATATCCTCTACTCAACTTTCCTCTTAAGGATTTTGTGATGATGAAGGAAAGTTAGTTAGAGGATTGCTTGATCCAACGAGATTCATCTCAGAATTTGTTTGGATTAGGTCACTTGAAGTGGATGTTTCTTTGTTGGCTTCCATGTTCCTCTTATGTTGAGATCTAGTTTGCACCATAAAATAGGGATCAATTTTCAAGAATGTGGGAGATGAATCTCTAATTCTTTGGATTGACCTAACTTTAGGTACAAAAGAGAAAATTTAGGATTATTTAAGGATCAAAGGTATGATGGTGAAATGCGTGAAAGGTTGATGATATGAATGGTTAGAACTCTTGAGAAATATTGAAGGAGATGTTAAACTTTAGGATTTGAATTTGATGTTTGATTTTGATTTGGGATTAGATTTGATTTGATTTGGATTTGGATATTGAACTCATAAAATATAAGAGGTTAGATGTTGTCCTAAAATAGATTTGTCCTCAAGATGCTAATTTGACTAAGTGTGAGAAGAAGGATTCATCTAAACACACCTAACCAAAAAAGATTATTTCATTATTGGATTTTAATTTTGGATAATGAAATCCTAAACCCCAAGATGTTAGATGTTATCAAGGGATAGACTTGTCCACAAGGTTTGATAATTTGACTAAATATGTGGAGAAGGATGTATCTACATATACTTAATCAAACAAGATGATTTGGATTTGTTTCAAATGATTTTCCCAAAGTTTAACATAGAGGATTTTTTCCAATATTTTCAAAAGTTGATGGTGAGATAATTTTGGTTTGATGTTTGAAACATGGATGAAGGTTTGATTTTGATCCTATATGTACCTAAAAAGACTCTTTTTTATATGATCTCGGTTTTGAAGAACATTCTTTACTCTAGACAAGGTGTTCAAATTCTCGAAAAAGATTTGGATTTTGTTGATAAAAGAACTCATACAAATTAGGATTATTTTTTGAAGCTCTTCTATAAAAGTTAAAAATCAGTCTTCGTCTGAATTATTATAGCGTTGAGAGACACTTTTGATGATATTTTGGACTAAGAGCTTTTGACTTTGGTTTCTGGATCTTGATCTTGCATGAAATTATTTGAGACACATGTGTGGGGTTCAATTGTTCTTAGTCTTTGCTTAATGAATTATTTTTACCACAAACACTTTTTGATTAGGTTTTGAAACTAGATGTCTAATGTTTTAATTTCTTCTCATCCCACAAAGTGTATCATGTGGAAATCAAGGAAATCAAAGCAAGAGTTACCTAATGTTTACTTTAGTAGGAGAAAATTGAGATGAAATTAAAATGCCTAAAAACCTCTAAGGATATGAATCTCTAGGGCAAGAAAAGGCATGTGAATTTGTTCAAAGATATTTGCTTCTCCTAAAGGGTTTGAGATTTGATGCTCATGTTAAATGTTTGTTCTTCCAATGTTTTTGATCAAGAAAAGTGTTTTGATTTCAAGAACATGTACAACCCTATGGATATTTGAAACAATATTTATTGAGTCCCGACTTGGACATGTCCAGCTACGCCTACTTTCAGCAAATGGTTAGATGCTTGAACCCATTGGCTCCCCTCCATGGCTCAACACTTCTTTTTGGGGCAACCAAGAATCAGTACCCATGAATCTCCCATGGCATACTTTCCATCTCTACTAAAATCCGTAAAAGTGTGGGACAACTTCATAACGACTGTTCTTGCACCAACAAATAGATAGGGATTTTGGCCTTTCTACATAAGGGTTTTAATGCAAGAATTCCATTCATGGGGGACCATCCATGTGGTGAGAGACCATTGCATCCCTTCTCATTAGAATAATCCTCTTGATATTGGCCTTTGTTCCAATATCCACACTTATATCCTGGGTGGAAGTCGCTTGGCTTTAGCGTGTTCCCGGTTGGGTCATTCCCTTGGGTGAGTTATTTTTACCACAAGGAAGGCCCTCTAAGATTAAAAAAAGCGAGCAAACATATTCGTAACTCGATCAATATTTGTTGCGAACCAAAGAGAGAAATTGTATGCAATATGCTCCACTCACACTCACAATATTTTTTCAATTTTAAAATCCAAATTGAAGTGTGTGGGTAATTATTTACACAACTTAATGTCACCAAAAGACTTTTTGATTCTCAAGATCGTCGTGAGGAACGAGAGAAGCACATATGTCCTTTTAATGATATTACTTTGGGTAAGTAAATACACAACAAAGAAGCACTTGTTCATTTTAAGTCCACAAAGCAATGATTTGATTCTTTTTAGTGCACCAAAATGAAATATAGAATTTTTTTTGTTCAATTGTTAATCCTCAACCAAATCTAGTGAGTTTTTCCTAAAGTTCTTTTTAATCCCTTTTCTAGAAAAAATTGAAATGCTCTTTTTAGAGCCCAAAAGAAGTTTAGTAGGTCCTATGCTCATGAAATATAACAAATTTTTAAGAGAAATTATGAGTTCTCTAAGAGTGTTAATCAAACACTAAAATGTTTAAACACACTTGGTATCATGAGATAATGATGTCATTATGAGACCTCCACTAGATTTCCTTTATTCACCTTGAATAAGCCAACCTACTAAGAAACTAATTAGAACTACAAAAAAAAGGTTAGGAAATCAATTAATAACCCAAATGATTAGAATTTAAAAAAGCACATGTCATAAAAATTGAGAATTCACTTTTTCCTTACATCCAGCAGTGGAACCTGCACAGGCGGTGTAGTTTGAAAGACCCAACGGTGCTATATAGCACCACTAATTCTGCACGTGTTTCTTTGTAGCAAAATAGAGAGGGTGATGGCATCATGTTTCGCTTAGCGGTGCAGTTTGGAATTTGAAAACTCTAGTGCATGAAAATAGAACTAGTAGTGTAGTTTAGAATTTTGAATTCTAGGTGGGAACACCAAAGCGCTGTAGTTTGGAATTTGAAGTAGTGTTATATGATGACACTGGTGTGTTAGCAGTTTTGTATAGTGACACTGGTCTGCTAGTGGTGCACTTCCCTGTAGACACCAAAAAAAACACAAAAAACATGAAATTTTTGATAAAAAGCATGATTAGAAAATGAAATCTTCCCTCCTAGCACCAAAAAGTAGAACCTAGATCTTAGTACATAAAAAATACAACAAAAAAACACATTAGAAGATTCAAATGCAAGCCAAGATCAAAGCTCCCCATAAAATCCATTAGCAATGCTCAAAATAGGAATAAAAATAAGAACACAATGAAAAAGAAAGGAGATAAATCAAATCCTATTAAAAACATGCAAACTCTTGATCTTAAGGGGGAGTTGGTGCCAATTTGATGTGGAAATTGGCCCTTTCCCAACTCCTATGCAAGCTTTTGATGATTTGGTGATGATTGATCCACTTGGTGATCACTTCAAATGAACTCCATGGAGAAAACCTGCAATAACCTAGCTATGCCTTGATGAAATGGATGAAAATGCTAATGCTTGAAGATGAGATTGAGTATAGTAAGTTTTCTCAAATTGTGGATGCTCAAATGAGGAGAAAAACCTATTATTTATAGAAAGACAAGATGGAGAAATGCCCAAAATGAAGCAATGTGGGACTAACTTTCAACCAATGGCCAAATGCCACTTGTCAAGATATGAATGGGCCAAGGATGTGCACATTTTGATGAATGTGCCCATAAATGCAATTAGGTGGAATTTGAAAATAGTGAAATGACATGTAAGAGGGAAAATGAATGTCTTAAATGCCACTTGGCTCAATGCAAAAGATGAAATAAATGTCTTGTTGGAAGGATAAAGTCACACTTGGAAGGATTTCAAATTTGGAAGAATATTCCCCTATTATGCCATGTTGAGAGAAAATAGGGATTTAATAAATGAATTAAATCTATTTTCATGTGCAAGTGGCAAAAGCTAGAGGATGGGACATGGATTAGAATTAAATTAATCAAGGGTTAATGAATTTAATGAGGGACTAGATGATGTGACAATTTTGACTTAGATTTATGGGTTGATTTAAACCAAAAGATGAGAAGAATGTGATTTTAGAGATAGTTAAATAAATATTTTGTTTTATTTAACTAAAGGGGATGATTGGTTAAATTAAATTAAACAAGATTTAATTTATTTAATTTAATAGATAGAATTTAGAGATTAATTAAATGAAATTGATTTATTTAATTAAATAAAGAGCTAGGGTTAATTAGATTAGGTTGATTGATTTAATTAACAAGAGAGAATGACTTAATCAGATAAATGATTTGTTTAATTAAGGGAGGAAAATTGATGAATTTAATCAAATAAGGGTATTCAATTAAATGGTTAGACCAAGGGATGATTAAGGATGAAATGGTGTTAGTAATCGGGATCAAGCGTGTAATTCCAATCAATACATTTTACATGTCTACACTAATAAAATAAATCCCTTGATCAACAACCTATAATTATCATCATAGGTAGTACAAATAAGTTGACATTAAATATTTGGGGTATATTCCCTACTCAAACTACTCTTCCATAATACCAACCATGCCAAGTTTGATGGTTTCAAAAATTTGATTCAATGCATCCTAGTGACTCCCACAATCAGGAGTGCCACTAATTATAGAAATCCATAGAATGATGACCTTTAATCACTATTACTAGTAGTAAAAACAAGTTATCAGTGCATCCTTGGAGTATATTTTGTACACACAACTAGACATCCACAATACCATCCATACCTATTTTGTTGGTTTCAAAACTTTGAATAGGGTAATTTCTATGTACAAAAATAATTTTCAATCATGCCATTGGTGATTTGCACACCTAGAGGAAATCCCTATAATATTATATTTTTTAATCCAGTGGTTTCCCAACAATCCAAAAACATTTGGTAGGATTAAAAGGGTACTTGTCTACTTTGTTTGGTGGTTTCACAATATGGTGTAGCGATTTCCATTTACTTTAATGGAGTATTCTCTTAATTATTACATTAATGGCTTCTTATCAACCACCTCCCTACCATGTCATCCTATACACCACCAAAACATATCCATTATCAGACTAGCTATTTAACACCCTATCAATGACATGCCAACATGATCACATACATTAAGTCACTTGTGCAACCCCTACATCCATAAAGACACATCATCTACTGCACATACCATTAGCAATCATAGTAGCCAATTATCAAGTTGATATCAACATGACATCAAGGTGATGTTAAAATTTCCCCTTGGAAGGTGGTGCCCCTCTCTATTAGCATTTTTAGTTTTGATGTTTGACTTTAGATGCTTTTTCTTGCTCATATACTAATTTTTTTCAAAGTATTTATTTTTATTTTTATGTAGGATTAAATTTTGATGGCTTTGAAGTGGTGTTGGTTATTTTTTATTTTGATGTTTATTTTTTTCATAAATTAAGATTCTCACAAAATTTGTTTCATCCTCCTTTTGTAACTTTCACAAGTCTATTTGAGCTCTAACAAAAATACTCTTAGGTGTATTTTTAAAACTTTAATTTTTATGTACTCCTCATTGATTTAGTTTGATTAATCTCATTCTATCTAAAAAAATATTTTCAACACATTAATCTTTTTGGAATCTATAATAAAATCAAGACTACTTTATTAACTTATCAAATATCAATTCTATTTCCATTGTTTAAAAAGTACCACTTTTTTCTAGGGGATAACATATTGAAAGCTATGGGGGGGGTCTTTTTATTAGTACCATTTGTAATCACTAACTATAAAATGACACCATCATGCTTTGCTAGGGAGTCCCTTGATTGCTCTATTGTTTGACTGATTTGAAAATATTTTTCTTATTTGTGATGGGTTATGATAGTTCATTCAGATATTATATTATTACCTTGGATAGCTCATTGCATTGAAAAAGCTATAAGTAATAATGATTAGGAAGTATAAATCTATACAGATAAAATAAGCTCTTTCACTATCTTTATGGAATTTCTTGAACTAAGTAGAATAATCAAAAGATTGAATGAGCTAAATGGTTTGGAAATAAAGAACATCTCTTATGATTGAATGGTTGTATTATTGATAATCACATAGGATGGTTCATTTGACACATATAATATGCTCACACTCTTTGAACCAAGTTTTGGAAAATTTATGCAAATACTAATGATCATTCAATCCCAAATAATCCTTCTTTGAGAGTCTCACACCCATCGACATTCATGATTCATTTCAAAATGGAAAAGTTTCCTATCAAAATGCATTTTTTTAATCACATCAAACAAATGTCTATGCATTGTAATGAATCAAACCAACACTTGAAGAGATTCATAAGATGTTTTTTGTACCTCATTTATTGACAGTGCAATGGTATCTTTCAAGTGATGTTTCATAGGGCCTCTTACAAAATGGTAGATATGGATTCAATTTTGTTGTTTTTTCAATGTGAGGATTGGAGAACCATGTCTTTATTCAAGAGATAAAAATATAATTATTTTAGAAAAAGAAATAGAAAAAATAAATGATGAGGGTTGCATACAGATTTCAAAAATAAAACTCACTAAGACCATGGCAAGTGACTTACCTCAAGATTCTGCACAAATCATGTTGTGTTGCCAACAATAACAATGAGAAATAATGGATAGAGTTAGAAAGAAAAATGTATGAAGCCCTACCACAACATAATTCATTTTAAATGAGACAAACCAAATACAATCTCCTTACAACCCTTGCTACAATCTATTAACAGTAAACAAAAAGTGGATAAAAAAATATTCTTATAATAATAAAATTTTATATGAAACTACATTGAGATTGTATGAATTCTTTCCTTGAATAAAGTGTTGTGTTATAGAAAATGATAATTTTTTTTTTTAAATATTTCTATAGTGTATATAAGGAAATTGTATTTTTCTGATTTATTTATTTTGCTATGAAAGTGCCCTTTACCCTTTCTTGAGAAAGAAATGGGATGCTAAATAAAAATAAATATAACACATAGTATAAGCATATATAATCATGACTATACGTAAAAATCTAAACCCACATCTCTTGCATATAGTATGGCTTACATTGCTAGAGCATTTAATATAATGAAATAAAAATGGTAACCAAAGCTTGGAAATGAACATGTATATTCTTGTATATATAGGTGGAACCAAGCTTGTTGTAGGAACCCTTATTTACACTAAATAGATAGTTGTGTGAATTCTTTAAAAGGAAAGAGAACAAATAAATGATCAAGGAAGCATAAAGATTCCAAAAAAAAACTCATTGAGACCATGGCAAGTGAATTACCTCAAAATTATGCACAAATTGTGTTGTCTGTCAATGATGTTGATGAGAAAAATGGGTAGTTTATAGGAAAAATTTAAGAAGCCCTACTACAATATATATTTTTAAATTAGACAAACCAAAACCAATCTCCCTACAACTACTACTTCAATCTATAGACAAAAAGTGGATCTAAAAAATTAGGGTTTTAGGGCTCATGGAAATCTGATTCGATTAAGAGATTTGCATATTAAATATGAGTCAATAAAAATCAGATTTGATTTAGAGATCCAAATATTAAATGCAAGGCCTGAAGTGAGGAACAATAAACAAACACCAAAAAATTGTTTTATGACTAGCTATTTCTAGTGTGAGATAGGTATTTGGTTGAAACTTCAAACAATATGTAGCCTAGGATCAACTAAATATATACATGAAAAATAAATTACATCATTTACCTTAAATGAATAGTCTATAAACTTTTATTTGAGCTTCTAAATGAGTAGAACTCACTTGACCCTTTAAATATACAATAATCTTCACGTTTGTAATTTATTAGCTTCTTATGTACCAAATAAAAATATCTATGAATTGTAGACTTACCTTCACTACATGGACCCATTGTAGAGTTACACTATTTGATGATGGATGCTACATCTATTAGATTTGCATTTTTTTTGTACTTCAAATCTTTCCACACTAAGACTCTTTTAATACATGCTCTTGCACCATCATTCTCCCCTTTTCCATACTCAACCTTAGGTAAATTTTATATATGGTGAATGTTCCTCATTTTATGTGTCATACTCAATCGATAGAACATCAATGAGTTATTTAATTGTGTTGTATAATTATCTAACCATATGATATGTTGACCCAATATAATGTTCCTAATACTCAAATTACCATATAATATCTATAATCAACCTTGCATAAAAGTTGTAGAATGCATGTGATGATCACTAATATAAAAATGATACTCCTTCAAGATATTTCCATCTTCATCTATACTATCAAGTCCATGAATGAATACTATGTGCACAAATATAGCAACTTGATGTAGCTATAGTACTATGATTGAGCTTTATTTTATGGTCAAGTAGTGCATAATTATCTTAAAAATCTACAATTGAATGATGGCATGAAGAGTAAATTTCTTTGCATAGCTTGAATTGACAATCTAATAGTTGAGATATATGTAATGTCTTGCATACTCATACACTATATTTTCTCAAAATGTAGACATAAACTAATATACCAACATTTTTCACTCACCAATCCACACTTATTTACCTCTTTACCATATTTTAGAGTATATACCACAAAATTATATTTTAAAAAATTCTAGTTCATTTCCAATCACATGTGTATTATCATGTTTACACAATTTATCAAACATTTCAAACCACTATAACAATCACATGCCTCATCCAAACTATAACATAGGAAAAAGGGAACCCTAAGTTTTGTGCATAAAACCTAGGATTTCCTTCACTCATTTTTCAAAGGTACATTAGGATGCAAATCAACAAGGTTTTTAGATTGAATTTCAACCATGAAGGTGAGTCAATAAAACCTAGATTTGATCCTTTTGAGCCTTAGAAATGATTTGGAATTGATCTGATATGATTAACCTAATTAAACTATATGACGTAATATGTAAAATGCAATAATTCAATAATTAACAGACTGAAATAGTAACTTGCAGGTAGATCTGGGAAGTGCAAAGGACTATGTACTTGTCCTAAAATGTTGGTTCTAATCACCATATGAGGAAAAATTCCCCTATGGCATATGTGTCCTTAAGGGTGCCTCTGTCCTTATATGCCACTTTTGCTATGTTTTTGAGGTCCTCTGATGATAGACCCGAGCTTCTGATTTCTAGTTGCAGAGTTGTCGGAACACTATCAAATAATTTTATAGGTGAGTTTCTATGAGTTGACAAGATGTAGGGTTTCAATTGAAAAAATGAACAATTTATCTTCAAACTTCTTTCAATCTTCTTTAAACCCAAGATCTGCACATTCACAAAGAGAAGAGATGTGCCATTTAGGGGCTTGCCTTAATGAAACCTCGTGTTAGTGTTTCCACTTTTACAATGGAAATTTCAATGATTGATAATGGATAGGAAGGAATGATGAAATTAAAAATTGCTACAACTCACCACCCTTCAATGGCTTCCTTGAAGGACTAAAGTCGTGCATATCACCTCAAGGTCTTGGATCTTGCTTTCTTGATTTGCTTGAATCCTTTGGAGACCTACAAAAGTGTTAGCCTTCACAAAACAATGATAACATAAACGTACATAAAATCACATAGAATTTGACATGATGTTAGGATCTTGAATTGTTGCAATAAAGCTCTGAAATATTGCTCTTGAGTTGCTTGATAGTGATCTTGATCATAATTTCACCAATAGTTTTCTAGACATATTTCTATTTGATTTGAAATGATGCAATAACTAGGTATTTCACTAATTTCCCAAGAATTAAATCTTGATAGTCGAAATTTGCAACTTGAATTTTGAATGTTAAAATACTGACATTGACATATCCAAAATTGGTCCTCAAAAAAATAAGGAGACCCATATGCCCTAGGGCGAATGGGTCTTGGCTCTATTTTTGAGGACATTAAGTGTTAAGGGTAAAATATTAATTAGATGCATTTGTTCAATGCTTGCAATTTCTCAGAAAGTGGTACAAATAGGCTATATAATGCATAATTTAGGGAACTAGGGACCCAATTAGGCTCAATAATTTAGGGGGACAAACATAGCACAAAATTGTCAAGGGTGACAATTTACAATTGTACATTTAGCCCCCACTTTAGTGAGAGTATGAACTTACATTTAGACTTACACTAAAGTAGAAAATCTATGTCAAGAGGGGTCCAATTGTCCAAATGTTGAAGAGATAGGATGACTAAGGATCTAGGGAGGTGATCAAACCCCCAAGATCCAAGATCCCATATAAACCAACACAAGTAAAAAGGAACACACATATGTATGATTTTTAGCTAGAAAACATACACGAACATACAATGTAAACATGAAATGGAAAAGTAGGGTATGGATACTTGCAGTCTAGCAAGCTATGTTATGTTAAGATCCACACCAAAGGTGTTCATGACTCACATAATAGAAAAGTCCAATATTTTCTAGGTGAATCACAAATAGGAAGGCACATGGGCTAGTGAAGTCCGATATTCACTAGGTGAGCCCCCAAGACAAGGTAGAAAAATGAGAAACACACTAGGTCTAATGAAGTCCTCTATTCACTATGTGTGCACTCATGTCAACCATACCAAGAGTTAGAATATCTGATAACTCTAATAAGGTGCTACAAAATGATCAAAATGTTATGCCAACACAACACTAAGATCAATGACTATGAATAAAGTGAAACAAAGATGCTAATGTCAATGCCAACATCAGCGCCAATGCATCACTAAGTCCAACGCCTATGAACAAAGTGAAGGAAATAATGTCAATGTATGCCCTCACCTTAAACCATGCTATGATCAATTGATTTAAGGTAGAAAAATGATAAATGTCATGTGATAACAATTCACAAGAGATTATTTGGAAAGCCCTATGCCAATGATATGTTTCCAAATGAAGCTACATCATGATAAGGGGTTTCCCCCAAATGCAATGCAATAATAGAATATGAACACATAAGGGATCCATGAATTTGAGGTTAGTATACATCTTTGCGACAATGATATAATAGAGCTTGGAATTGACATCATTCCCCAAATACTTGTAGAACAATAGACACGATGGATGAATGAAACACAGAGAGAGAAGAAAAACACAATTTTGGGTCAACATGGAAGAGACCTAAGTGTATCAACACCTTGCGCTGTCCCCAAAAGAAAAAAACAAGAAAAAAGTAAAAGCCAAAGTTTATGACATATAGAAGAATGAAGATACAAATAGAATAATGTCATGACAAATTTGTTTCCTTTGTATCCAAAGAAAACTCACAAACACAAAGGAACACCAAGAAGCACAACATGAGAGATCACATCACGTGCAAGAAAAAACAAAGAATACATGAAAAAAACATAAAGGAGCACCACATATGCAAGAAAACACAAAGAATACATGAAAAAAACATAAAGGAGCACCACACATGCAAGCCAAACTAAAGCAGGTCATCCACATCCCAATCTTGCTTATCATATAGGGAGGGAAGACAAATAGCTAAAGGGACTACAACAAGTGTCATACTAGGAGCATATGTAGGTTCAACATGTGGTGGGTCACTCTTATTAGGAGGATCATCATGGTTTACCCCCTCTAAATTCATTTTCTTTGAAAACAACACATTAACCTCATTATGGACTTGTTCATTAATTTTAGCAATTTCATCTTCATCATCCAAATTAATCACAATGGGAGGTTTTATGATAATTTCCATTGTATGTTCTTGTTTCACTTCCTGTTTTAGTTCCATATCTTGTTTTGGTGAAAGTTGTAATTCTTCTTGCTCATTGTTTGCATAGATTTTGGATTATCATGCACTGTTTTATTATTTTCTTCCATTTGAAGAGAAATAGCATGATGCTTACACCTATTCTCTTTAGCATTTTGGTTTCTTCGTGCACAATTTTAAATTTGTGACGGGGTAGGATCAAGTTTCTCGACCATTGGTCTCTTTTCTACCCTTAAAGGAGGAATTGAAGGAAGCATCGAGGGTTGGGAAACCACTATCTCTTTAGGTATATATACTTGTTTTATCTTTGGAGGCACAAAAGGAATCATTCGATTGTCTCTTGGTATTTTATATGATATGGGTGGAGGAAATGTGGCATACTTACCTTGTTTACTTGGAAGGGTATTTTCTTGGGGCATGGGTTCATCCATAACTAGTGGAGGAGGAGCAACCATGACCTTGTCATTTTTAGGAATATTGGTAAGAGATAACTTTGTTATGCAAGTTTTCATTTAAACTTTTGGTATGACTTGAAAAAGAATTCCTCACAAGGTTTAATAGGTTCCATAGGTTGAGGCCAAAATAAATCTAATGAAAAATTCCCATGAGAGGATAAAGGACTAACCCATTATGATGCATTGTGAATATCTCATTTTCAAAGGGGAACTTTATGCATGTATGAATAACTAATGGAAAAAATTCATGGAGTGTAGCCATGGGTAACCTAGCTTCACACATAATTGGTCCGACATTGAGATGATAGAGAATGCTACATATAATTATTTCGGTCCAAATTTAAGAGGAAGAGTGATCGAACTTATCATAGGGTGAGCAAAACCATCATGAGTTTTCAACCATGCTTTCGATTGTTCATAAGAATCTTGATAAATCTCATACACAAACAAGAATTCCTCAGTGATCACATTCTCTACACACACAAGATCAATGAGTATTCCTTGTATAGGTTTGTCATTGATACATTTGGCGATATAGAGAGGACCATTAGGTGCATGCATGGATGCCTCACTATTAGTGAAAGCAATGTCAAGTAACATAGTGGTTTGGCCCTTATGAGGTTGAACATCTATTAAAGAAATCATGCTATCTACTTCCTTCTCATCATTATTGTCATCATCATTATCATCATTCATATCATCACAAGCTTGCACAAATTTGGATCAATGGTTTGGCATTGGATTGGTAAAAATTTGCAAGTTTTGGTTAGGCGAGGTAATAGACTTATTTCCTTGATCATTAATGCCACCCAACTAGATGTGATTAGGACCAATGAGGTCTTGAACTTGATGTTTAAGATGCATGCATCATTATGCATCATGTCCACTTGTGTGATGATATTGAAAAAAAGGAATTTCGATTGTAACTTGGAGGTAGGGGTTTGGTTATGTCCAAAGGTCTAACAAGAGGCAATCGGATTAAGTTCTTGTTCAAAAGTTGTAACATGATTGAATGGAGGGTGTTAATTAACTGGGCGAATTGTCTATCTCTTGGTCAAAATTGGTACAAGGTTGAATTTATGGCAACAACTTGAGGTTTAATGTGGTTGTTTGAGGTGTATATAACTTGAAAAAGTTTTTGTTTTACTTCTTGAATTATTGATAGTTGTCTTGTGGTACAAATTTAGATTTCCCAACATGAGTAGATGAATATGTCTCTTTATACTGACTAACTGAGTTTTGATAATCACGAAGAGCCATACACAAATGTACAAAGGATGGATATTTCATCAACAAGATTTAATCCCTTATGTCTAGTTGTAAATTTTTATTGAACACTCATTGAACATTTGAATCAAGAAGAGTAAGATTAATTTGTGAATAAACCAATTGATAGTTCCCTATAAATTTTGTCACTTTTTCATGTTTTCTTGGTTGCATCACACTAGATCAATTATTGTAATTTGAATTCCAATATTGACTTGGCAATGGTGGAGTAATACATCAACATGTTCATTGAAGGAGTGGATTGAGTTATTTGGAAATGAACGAAACCATTCTAAGGCCATGCCTTTCAATGACCTAGGAAAGAGCTTAGCCAAGAGTTTATCTTCAAAAATGAAGTCACTACACAAGGTTGTATATGCTGATATATCATTGTTAGGGTCTCCTTTACCATTATACTTGTCAAATCGAGGTATCTCTATGTTTTGTGGCATTGGTGTTTTCAAAATTATAAGTGAAAATGGGCTTCTCTTAACATATTGCAATAGTTGTGTGTTTTAGTTTTGGTTCAAAGTTGTGATTTGTTGAACTGGAGTGAGGTTAGGTTTTACAAAAGTTGGTCAATGACATAATCATTGGTTGACATGTTTTGGAAATGTGATGAATATGGTGGGATTGCGTATGTGTTTGGTGGAATACTACGTGGTAAATTTGTGAGAGGGGATGAAACTTGAGATGTTACATGTGAAGATCCAAAACCATAAGGATTTCCAATGGAAAGGCCTAATGTTGGAGTTGTACCAATGCTTTTTTGTATTGTTGAAGCGACAGTTGAATTTGTGTATGTAGAGATAGATGCTAAGGGTGTAGGGAGGGATACTTGATTTCCTCCTTGAATTTGAGTGTATCCCAAAGCTTGAGTGAAACTAGCCATTGTAGGTACATTAGCATAAACTATATGGGCTAGGCTACAAAAAACCTCTAATCCTTGATCATCATTAATTATTTTCCTCATGTTATCTATTATAGGGAATGTTGTACCGGCTAGATATTTAGTACTCACAAAGTCTTGAAGTCTTTCTAAATCCTTGTCCAATTATTTTAGTTTATTGTCTATAACATGGGAAACCATAGTCTCAACATCTGTAAAAATGGGTGATTGTAAAGTTGTCATTGGTATGGTAGTGTTAGGTATAGTCCAAAATGGGTTGAGTATTAACAACACTGTGCATGAAAGAGTTGGAAGACTCGAGATCCACAATAAATGCAACAACAACACATGATGCCATAAGTATACAACTACATCTCACTGAAGTATTGTCAATAGGACACTAGGTTGTGAAGCTCATGTGAGTTTCAAAACACTAAGTGTACCCAATATGAACACTAAATTATCAATTAACCACAACAAAATATTCAGAAACAAAATTCAAACAACAAAAGAAGATAGAGAATACAACAAGAAAGATGTATGCAAAAGTTGATTTAGTCAACAATAGAAGGATAGAGACACCCTAGGCATCTATGTCCTAGGCTATTTTTCCAATAATTCAAAAGCTAACTATATGTGATTTTGCATAAGGATTCTAGGTCTGGTTGTAGATAGATTTGACAATGCATGTTTTTTTAGATTTTGTTTAATTTATGCCAAATGCAAGTATGTAATAATATGTGAACAATAAATGATAGTTTTGAATGTAATTTTCTAACCTAAAATGTAAAGATTGAATAATTATAAGATGTCTAAATCTGAGAATGATGGTTTTTCATGCAATTTTGAAACTAAACAAGGTAATTTCACTTTTATCACTTTTCAAGATAAATGAAAGATGCCTAAATGAAGGAAATTAAGAATGTCAAAACAAATATCTGCAAGCACAAATAGACTAAAATCACAGAGACAAAGGAGTGTGTAAAAGTTTGTTGATGCAAGTGTACAAGGATAGATGCACCCGAGAGTGTCTGAGTCCTTGATAGAGGTTCTAAAAATTAAAAAGTTGAATGTTTATTATATTGTCTAAAGGTTTTTCTTCCATGTGAAGACATGTTAGCAATTGAGTATTTTTCCATAATTTTCTCAAATTAAGACAAGGTGATGCAAATGAAAATGTGCAACAATAAGTGATAATTGTGAATGCAATTTTGAATGCAGATCCGATCTAGGTGATTGAAATGAACCCTAATGCAACCTATTATTGAAAATGATATTCATTTTTTTGAATTTTTATGTCTTTTATGATGCAAAAGTAAAAACCTAAATGAGAAATGCAGAAAAATGCAATACAAAACCTATATCTAGGGTTGAATTACTTTAGATTTTAGAAGGCTTATTATGTCAAACTTCAACCTCATCAAAATGTAAGATAGGAAAAAGGGAACCCTAAGTTTTATGCATAAAACCTAGGATTGCTTTCACTCCTTTTTTGAAGGTACATTAGGATGCAAATCGATAAGGTGTTTAGATTGAATTTCAACCATAAAGCTGAGTCAATCATACTTGGGTCTAATCTTTTTGAACCTTAGAAATTATTTGGAAATGATTTTCTATTCTTAACCTAATTAGACTGGATATGACCTAATGTGTAAAATGCAATAATTCGATAATTAATAGACTGAAACAATAACTTGTAGGCAGATTTTGGAAGTGTAGAGGACTATGTATCTTTCCTACAAAGTTGGTTCTAATCACTGTATGAGGACATAGTCTCCCTAGGGTGTTTAGTCCTTGTATGCCACTTCTACTTTGTTTTTGAGCTCCTTTGATGACAAATCTGAGATTTTGATTTCCGGTTGCTAAGTTATCATAATACTATCGGATAATTTTTAGGTGAGTTTCAGTGAGTTGAAAATATGTAGGGCTTCAATTGAAACAATGAACAATTTGTCTTCAAACTTCTTTCAATATTCTTCAAACCTAGGATTTGCACATTCACAAAGAGAAGAGATGTGCCATTTAGGGGATTTCCTTGGTCAAATCCCATGTTAATGTTTCCACTTCCACAATGGCAATGCCAACGATAAAATGATAATGGATAGGAAGGAATGATGAAATCATAAAGTGATGCAACTCACCACACTTCAATGGATTTCTTGAAGGACTAAAGTCATCCAAATCACCTCAAGGTCTTGGATCTTGCTTGCTTTATTTTCTTGAATGCTTTGGAGACCTAAAAAAGTGTTAGCCTTCACAAAAAAATGATAACATAAACATACATAACTCACATAGAGTTTGACATGATGTTAGGATCTTGAATCTCTACAATAAAGCTCTAAAATGCTACTCTTGAATTGCTTGATAGTGATCTTGACCATAATTTCACTACTATTTTTCTAGATAGATTCATATTAGATTTGAAATGATGCAATAACTAGGAATTTATAGGCATTTCACTAATTTTCGGAGAATTAAATCTTGATAACCGATATTTGCAACTTGAATTTTGAATGTTAAAATGCTGACATCGACATATCCAGAATTGGTCCCCAACAAAATATGGGGACCCATAAACCTTAGGGAAAATGGGTCCTAGCCCTATTTTCCATGACATTAAGTGTCAGGGGTAAAATTTTATTTGGATGCATTTGTTCAATGCTTGCAATTTCGTGGAAAGTGGTACAAATGGGCTATATAATGCATAATTTAGGAAATTAGGGACTCAATTAGGCTCAATAATTTAAGGGGAAAAAAATAGGGGCAGGTACATGAAGTTGGGTACCAATTTTGTGGCCACTTTCTAAAAAAAGTTTAAAAATGCAAAAAGAAAATTGAAAGTCTTCATTTTCACTTCGACTGTTTTCTTCTTCTACCTGTGGCCAAAACCCCCAAATTTCACGCTCGCGTTCTAGGAGGAGGTATTGGGCACAAATATTCAACAATAGTTGCTATTTATTTGCAAGGATGGTGCCACGATGACAAAGAGGTGGGAGAGGTAAGTATTTTTTGTTGCTTGTTTTGAATTTCTTAGTTTTAGGTTGATTTTGTTATTTCTAGGTTAAATTTGATATATAATTTTTTGAATTTGTAGGAGATGCAAATGAACCCGCAAACCCAAAAAATCCTCAAGAAGAAGAGCAACTAAATCTTGAAGAAAAAAATCCTCAAAAAGAAAATAAACCTCAACAACAACCTCCTCCACCAATCCCTCAACACCCTCCACTCAACAAAATTTAATGAGTGAGATTGAGAACAACAAAAAATAGATTGAGGATTTTATTAGTAGGTTGAGTGATCCAAATGGTTCAACTACAGAAAGAATGAGCCTCACAAATTCATTGAAAGATATGTAAAAAAATGTAGATTCAATTAGCAAACAAATAATTGGATGGCAAGATAGGAGGCAGGCGACTAGGGCATATTATGCAGATAAACTATCATATAAACAAGTAAATGATTTAAAAATTACAAAAGGTGATTTGTGCTCATTATTCACTGACCCACACACAAATCAAAAATATTATCCTCATTGCGAAGAGGTTTCCTATTCATTGGTGCCACCACCAAGAGATTAGGAACCATTTTTATGATAGGTGGTACATGGTCTTTGATGACCGATCGTGCAACAATTGTGAAGTCCCCTAGTATTTTCTTAAGAAACTATATAGTAAGTTCATAAAAAAATACAAAATTATTTTGATATGAGGGACTTCTAGGGGAGAGGTGGGGGGTTGGCTCAGGATAGGCTCGATGCACAACCGAATCCTACAAGGCAAGGGAGACGAGCTCTCGCTAGGATCCCTCATGAGCATGTTGTTATGCCTACAGTCGCGAAGGAGAGTGTAGACATAGAGACATTGTAGGTGACCAACACTTTGAACCAGAGTGTCATCCATCATACTAGCCCTATTCTACAACGCCATCCAGGGGAGTCTTTGAGTGGTGGCCTTCGAACCCATGTGTGTCAATCTTGCAGGGAAAATTGTTCATATGAACCCATTGACACTCAGGAGGCTGCTGCAGAGGATCCTTATATAGATATGGAGATGGAGAGGGCAGCTGACATTTTGCATGATGCGTATGGAATTGATACTCGGGTAAAAGTTAGCATGTTCATTGAATTTAATTTATTAAATTTTGATTTTAAAATGCAATATTAACTAATTTAGTTTTATGATTTGAATAAAATTGCAGGGTCATAGTGTTGAGATTGGATACACTGGCCCTCCACCTACTTATTTTTGCAGTACACCTATCGGCGGGGTATGTAATTAGTAAAAATTTATAAATTTATTACATGTTAATAACATTATTTTACGAATGGTATTTTAATATGTGATTTTGGATGTTGAATAGGGTAATATTGGAGGTTTCGAGGGAACACCTCCCAGTGCCAGTGGATTTACTCAAACCTTCACACAGGTAATAGAATAAAGAGTTTAACTAATGAATTGTACTTAATAGATTTTTGTAGTTTATATTCATATCGTTGGTTACGTTGCATTGCACATCATTCAATCTCAAATCATTACTTCACATTCCATAACTAATAACTAGACGTTTATAGATGACAAAATTTTAAAAACAATATAGTTGTTTAGAAAGTCAACATAAGCAGTGATGCAATTTCTTCACATGGAGGCATGTGCTTGCAAAGGTGCACCTGCACAACAAACTATGGATGCTTGGAAAAAATTAATGAAACCATAATAGTAAGCAATAGCATAGATAAGGTAGTTAGTAGTTTTAAAAAATGCCTCAAAGAAATGCAGTCTCATGGTGATGGAATTCCATTCCATCCCATCACCATGAGACCACATTTCTTCAAAATTCTCACCACCTTTTCTATGATACCACATTTTTCATACATGCACACCAAAGCATTTTATCAAACTACTCGTGCTTCCTTGCTATTATGGCTAAAAGCCTAAAATAGGTGTTTTCCAACAAACTATGGATGCTTGGAAAAATATTTATCAAAGCATAATAGTAAGCAATAATACTGGTCATAGAGAAGGCAATGAACTTTTTGAAAAAATTACTGAAAGAAATGCATTCTTATGGTGATGGAATACCATGATATGCATTTTTTTGTAATGGCATTCCATCACCACGAGACCCCATTTCTTTTGAGGCATTTTTTCAAATAGTTCACAGCATGCTCTATGCACCACAGTTATTGTACATGTCTATGAAAGCATTTAATCAAACGATTCAATGGCTTGTTGCTATGGGTAAAAGCCTAAAAACATGTCCTTTCAAACAAGATATGGATATGGAAAATAGTAAGCATGATAATAAAAAATATATAGTTTAATAAGTACTCAAAATTTTGTTCATTAGATCTCATACACTATAAGTCACGATGTGTCCATCGCTATTGTAACTTTTTTGTGATTAAATAATTTTTTGTTTTATTTTCAGATGTTGGTTGTGGAAACACCTCCAAATGTTACGAGGGAAATGGATATTAGTGTTTCATCCACTATAAAATCCTCGATGGCTTTGACAGGGGAGGTATGAGGAAAATTACTAAATTTCAATTTACATTCATTGTTATAGATGTTAGTTTGAGTGAAAAATCAAACCAAATTATTGATTCATAGTCTAATTTCTATTTGGATGGTTTATATAGGGCTTGAGCAAGCCTCAACATTAGCGTGCGAATATTTCCCTCGAGGAGAGTGATCGTGAGATGGTCGTAAGTGATTTAATTTTTTAAATATATCATTTTTTATAATGTAATTTCTATATATTAATGTCTTTACTTCTTATTGTAACAGCTAAAACTTCACCAGGAACTTAACAGTAGTAGGAGGAGTAGTAGAAGCACTCCTCGAGTGTAGCAAAAATGAGTGACAGACCTATCACCATCTGATTGACCAGCAAAGGGCAAGAGTTTATTTTGAGAGCTTGGAGAGCAATGACTTTTGATTCCAGAGCCCTTTGTTGTATGCCTACATGGTAGTTTTGTACATATTTTGTATTGGATATATTTGACATTGTATGCCTATATGACATTCTCATAAGCCTATATGGCTATTTTGTACCTATATTTTATACTTATATCGACATAAATTGATGTATGCATACTATTATGCCTTGCATAACCACCCCATTTTATTCTGGAACAAAATGGGTCCCCCTTCTTTTATTTGTTTTTTTATTGCTTTTGGTTATTTGCTTTGCTCTCGGGAGTTCTATTTTCCTCCTGAGTTTGTCTTCTTTGTTTTGTCAAATTTTGGTTCTATTTTAGCTTGAGTTGGTTTTCTTCTTGCCAAGTACTGAATGACATTATCATGGACAATAGTGTATCTTAGGATAATATATCTTATGTGCTTTTGAGGACTGATGGGGACTCTATTTTGCAGGATCAAATCACACACATGATGATATTTTCTAGGGGAGCTCAGTTGGAGTGTATTCCTCAATCCAATTGGTCATAATTTTCCCTCTAAGAAGAAAGTCGGAAAGACCTTGCAGATGTCTTGCCGACTACCAGTGCATTTGATTAATAGGCGCTTGTGTTGCCTATCGGCAAGACCTCAGGGATGTCGTAGCGATCGGAATTCACATGCAGATACCTATCGGCAAGACATCAATCATTGTCCCGGCGACTAAGAGTTTCCCATCGGCATGAAAGTATCCTTCAGAGAAAGGTCTTGGCGAGATCTTTGTGTCTCACCGACCAGAAACAAAGGGATGTACATATCGGCCGAAGATTTTCCTTCGGGGAGAAGTCTTGGCGACTTCTTAATGTCTCACCGACTAGCACGTAAGGAGTAGACACTTCGGCGAGAGTTATTCCTTCGACGGGTGGTCTTGCCGAGTGCCTTGTTTCTTGCCGACCACCGATGAGGGTATACATCTCGGTGAGAGGCTTTTGCATCAGAGAGATGTCTTGGCGAGTGCATCTGGTCTCGCCGACAAAGCACAAAAGGATTCTTCGGTGTGAGGTCTGGCAGTCTTGCCGACCCATTTTGTCACATCGACATATTGAACTTATGAAGATTCCTCGACGAAACATAAGGTGTCTATGGGACATCTCCCTGATGAGAGAGTGTTACACCAACACATGTCAAATGAAAGAATACATATCGATATGACTAAAGAAATGTCTCCCCGACAGAAGAAGGTCCCACCAAAGGTCTGAGCCCGGCAATAATTTTTCCTTTTGTAGGAGGTCTGACCAAAACGAAAAAAGTCTTACCAAAGGGTCAGTCTTCGATATGACATGAAGGGCTCAGGGAAAGGTCTCCTTGATGTGGGATTGTCTCACCGACATGAAATGAAGGCATCGGCAGAAGGGGATTCCATCGCCATAAGGTCTTGGTGAGATCTTTATGTCTCACTGATAGGATATGCCTTCGGGGAGACTGGATGCATTCGGTGTGGTGTTTGAGAGACTCTGAAATGTCTCACCAAAAGAAATTTGAGCTTGGAAGGAGCTCCCTGAAGGACTAAGGGGATCGGAAAAACATCTAGCCGACAGTGAGAGGTCTTGTCAAAACAAAGTGAGCCCGGCGAGAATAAAGAAAATTCGATGAAAGGTCTCGGCAACCCGGGGATCTCTCAGCGATAGGATGCTAGGTTCGGGGTAAGATCTCCCCGAAACGATGCCATCTCCCCGACATGAAAATGGGTTCGCCAAAGGATTCTGATGCCTTGCCGTGACATCCCACCGACTTCAAGGAGCCTTGCCCAAGTAGGAGTTTGAGCTCGAGGAGAAAAGAAGGCATCGGCATGGAGTCTGACCGACTCAGTAGGGTCTTACCGATATAGAATGTGCTCACCAAGAAGAGAGGGGATTCACCATGAGGTCATACCGACTAGCGACGGTCTCGCTGATGGTCTTTGTGGGCTTGGTATAACTTCTACAGCTCGCTGAAAGGTCTCACTGACTTCCACATATTGCGCCGATAACTGTTAAGAGGAAAATCGCATCAGGGAGACATAATTAGTCTCACTGACATGCGATTCAAGGTGGACCACTTTTGACCACCTGATAATCTGGAGTGGCATATGTCTAACCAGTAAGGAGGAGCTAAGAGGGCTGACTGGCGACAGTTTGACTGACTAACTTTTCCTGTGAAGGAAATTTGTAGGATGCAAGTGATATGGACTCCTTCTGAGATCTGATGGATCAACTCGGGAACGATGGTATCCAGATTTGAAGGGGAAGCTCGATGCTCTGCCTCTAGGGATGGTCAACGAGCAGAAGGGTCCAGAGCACTAAGGGGGCTGAAGAAAAGAACCATGACTCACAGGGACAACTATAGTGACCATTGGTGAGAGACAAATTAGTATTAATGGTGATACTTTGGAGCATTCAAGACAGATTGCAAGTGAGTTCGAGTATGGACACGGAGACAGAGGAGTAAATGTTGCAGCTACAAAAGATCTAAAGGCTTCTCTTCAGGGCATAAATCTTTCATCAGCATGGACAACAGGGCTTCACATTGAATGCAACATTGACTCTCCTCAAAAGATCTGAGGGCTGACCCTCCTGTAGGCGGAAAATATTTTGTAAACCCTAATGCAAGGGGACAACACATTATTTTTGGTGCACTTTGTATATATGGCATTCTAGCCTCTTTGTAAAAGGTTAGAAAGTTGTAGATAGGGAACTTCTAGCTGGTAGTCAGTAGAAGTAGGAGTAGAACTTGTAGAGAGGAACTGGTAGTTAGAAGTTAGATTAAGTAGAAGACTAATGTATCTTTCAGTTTTCTTAGTGTAAATGGAAACAATTTGGAGCCACAGATTTTCTGTACACTGGTGATTGTGCCAGATTTGTAAATGTTGCTTATCTGTTTCATTAACAGTAGAAGCAACCATATTAAAATCTACTTCATATTGCATTTTAGAATGTTGTTCATCTTGGTTTAATCATTTGATTTGAGAAGCTTTCAAGGAATGAAGTTTTATTTTGTGTTTTGTTTAAATGATAACTTGCAATCTGTTATTGAAATCTGCACTGTGAATGAATGAGACTGTGTGTTAGTCACAAGTTAATTTTGTTCTACAGTTTTAGTTAGGAATTCCTTGGAAGGTGACAGGTCTGGTTAATTAGGATGAAGTGTCATTCTTTTCTGTCTCAAAGCGCTGATCCATCTTTTAATGTTTCTTTAAAAACCCTGGTTAGAATAGGTTTTATGTTTATGTTTGATCTCAGAACAATCCTGAATCTCAACACCAGCAGGCCCCTTGAACATTACTGTTACATTGACCACTAAGGGACATCAACATAGTTGAGAACCAACTACAAAGACCTTGGGAGCTAAGATATCCATGTGTTATCTTTCTCTTTCAGGAGAAACAGAATAGCAATATTCTGTTTAACTGTTGTTGTGCCATCAGACACGTCAACACGTACATGGCTATTTGGTTAATACAAATTTTTTTTTATCGATGGTGTCCATATTTCCATGTTATAAATACATGGTTCAATAAATATGAGTTATGTGTATTCAAGTGTTTACTTTACAACGTACGTGTATACTTTGTGACTCACGTGTGTTCCAATGTATACTTTGCAATTTAAGTGTTTCCATGCATATACCTTGTATTCATGCATATACTTTGTCTTAAGTTGTGTATACTATGTATTCATGTGTATACTTCAAGGCATATGTGTTTGTGACTACTTGTGCTTCCCTTATTCACATGTACATGCTTGAATTATTCATGTGTATACTTATTAATTGGTTAGCCATAACATTGATCATTGCTATCCTTCATGGTTTGTCTTGAATAAATTAATTGATTGATAGTAAACAACTTTATCTAAAAGAAAAAAACATGTTTTCAATTGGTATTCTATAAAATTATTGATAAAAAGATTCCAATATATTTAATCCTTTGATTGGAACAACTCAATTAAGCAAATGATATGTATAAAACTTTTCTTTTTAGATTAGCAATGCATGGAAGTTTCAAAAAGTATCCTTGATATTACAAAAAGATATATGTTTATACACTTCAACTGTGCACTCACCCTTTGGTTCTTTGAAAGAAAAATTTACCTATGCCATTGTTACACTATACAGGTGAACCAAATTTTGTATTGTGAAGCTATATTAAGCTACCAATCTCAAGACCAATGTAACAATGATACAAAATAATGTTTGAGATTGCAAGAAGACATCAAAATGGCTAGTGTACTAAACAAATTCTTATGATTTATGAAGAACGCTAATAACTCTGCTCAGTTGGCTTCTTTTTTCAAAATCATACAAATTGAACCCTAGCATCAATAGACTTTGTATATCAAGCTACCACAATTCATGTTTCAAAGATGAATATTTATCATGCATGTTTTAAATGACATTCAAGTTTATGGTGGTTTTGTTGTTTATGTGATGTTATGTGATATTCTAATCCTAATGCATGCTTCTAGGCTACATATATATTTATATTTTGTTTTTACATGATTTTTGTATCAACGAACCCAAAACAAATTGAACCCCCCTCCAAAAAAATTTGGCCCAACTGGAAATCCGAACCCTCAAACCTGAACCCAAACCTCAAAACCTATTCCAACACTCTTCATTATTCTTGCACAAACTTAATTGACCACCAAATTATGTTGCCTCTTCACTTTACCCACTTTTACTCCCTCAAACATCTCTTTTTCATTCAAAACCCCTGTTTTCCCAAGTAGGGCATCATGCCATAACATAATTTTGACCTCCCCTGTCCTTGTAGACCTTTTGAACACATCAAACTCCACAACCTCACCCTATTTCCAACTTATTCTAACTTATTTTCAAGCAATTTCTTCTTTTCACCTCTTCTAGCCTTACTTTTAACGGGCCTCAATTTTGAATTTTGAACAGGGGAAACATTAGGAATCTCTTCCAATGCCTTTACCAATGCTATTTTCTTATTCCTACTCCCTATCCTACTTACATCAGGTCCATATCATCGAGACACAACCTGAGCAATAGGTGGAATGGCCTATTTCAACATATTACACTTGAACCCTTAAGGGATCGATTTGGTTGAATGTAGTTCAGAGCAATTCCGCATGTTTGGGTGCGAAAGAGGACCATTCCTAGCATAAAAATACCTATTTGGATGCGTTGGAATAGTTTTTTTGGTCACACGAGTTGCAAAATGAAAGTTGCACCACTTTGCAATTTTCCACTACTTGCATTTGACACTTTTTCCATCAATTGAAAATTGGACACCACAGGAAAAATACTCTGAGATAACAAAAACTGAGATAGGTTATTGTAGAGGGGTCCAACAAAATCCCATAGGATTAGACGAGAAGTTTCTAAGCATCACAGTATCTGAGTAACAACATGATAAAGTTTACAACCATTTTGCACTTTGGACCCTTAAGGGATCGATCCGGTTGAACGTAGCTCAAAGCGATTCCACGTGTTTGGGTGCGAAAGAGGACCATGCCTAGCGTAAAAATACCTATTCAAATGCGTTGGAATAGTTTGTTTGGTCACATGAGTTGTAGAAGGAAAGTTGCACCACTTTGCAACTTTCCACTACTTGCATTTGACACTTTTTCCATCCACTGAAAACTGGACACCATAGGAAAACCACTCTAAGATAAAAAAAATAAAGAGAGGTTATTGTAGAGGGTCCCAACATGATCCCATAGGATTAGATGGAAAGTTTCTAAGTATCACGGTATCTGAGTAACAACATGCTGAAGTTTGCAACCATTTTGCACTTTGGACCCTTAAGGGATCGATCTTGTTGAACGTAGCTCGAAGCGATCCCGCGTGTTTGGGTATGAAAGAGGACCATGCCTAGCATAAAAATACCTATTCAAACATGTTAGAATAGTTTTTTTGGTCACACGAGTTGCAGAATGAAAGTTGCACCACTTTGCAACTTTCTATTGCTTCCATTGACACTTTTTCCATCAACTGAAAACTAGACACCACAAGAAAACCATTCTGAGATAACAAAAACTGAGATAGGTTATTATAGAGGGGCTCAACGAAATCCCATAGGATCAAATGAGAAGTTTCTAAGTATCACAATATCTGAGTAACAACATGCTGAAGTTTGTAGCTATTTTGCACTTTGGACCCTTAAGGGATCGATCAGGTTGAATGTAGCTCAGAGCAATTCCACGTGTTTGGGTGCGAAAGAGAACCATTCCTATCATATACATACCTATTCAGACATGTTGGAATAGTTCGTTTGGTCACACAAGTTGCAGAATGAAAGTTGCACCACTTTGCAACTTTCCACTACTTGCATTTGACACTTTTTCCATCAACTGAAAATTGAACACCATGAGAAAACCACTCTAAGATAACAAAAACCAAGAGAGGTTATTGAAAAGGGGTCCAACATGATCCCATAGGATTAGATGAGAAGTTCTAAGTGTCACGGTATCCGAATAATAGCATGCTAAAGTTTGCAACCATTTTGCACTTTGGACCCTTAAGGAATCAATCCGGTTGAACATAGTTTAGAGAGATTTCATGTGTTTGGATGTGAAAGAGGACCATTCATAACATAAACATACCTATTTGGACACATTGGAATAATTTTTTTGGTCACATGAGTTGCAGAACAAAAGTTGCACCACTTTGCAACTTTCCACTACTTGCATTTGACACTTTTTCCATCAACTAAAAACTAGACACCACAAGAAAACCACTCTGAGATAACAAAAACTGAGAGAGGTTATTGTAGAGGGGCCCAACACTATCCCATAGAATCAGACGATAAGTTTCTAAGTTTCATAGTATCTGAGTAATAACATGCTGAATTTTGCAGCCATTTTGCACTTTGGACCCTTAAGGAATCGATCTGGTTGAACATAGCTCAGAGCGATTCCGTGTGTTTGGGTGAGAAAGAGGACCATGCATAGCATAAAAATACCTATTTGGATGCATTGGAATAGTTTTTTTGGTCACACGAGTTGTAGAACGAAAGTTGCACCACTTTGCAACTTTCCACTACTTGCATTTGACACTTTTTCTATCAACTGAAAACTGGACACTATAGGAAAACCACTCTGAGATAACAAAAACTGAGAGAGGTTATTGTAGAGGGTTCCAACACAATCCCATAGGATTAGATGATAAGTTTCTAAGTTTCATGGTATCTGAGTAACAACATACTGAAGTTTGCAGCCATTTTGCACTTTGGACCCTTAAAGAATTAATTTGGTTGAACATAGATCAGATCAATTCCACATGTTTGGGTGTGAAAGAGGACCATTATTAGCGTAAAATTACCTATTCAGATGTGTTGGAATAGTTCGTTTGCTCACACGAGTTGCAGAACGAAAGTTGCACCACTTTGCAACTTTCCACTACTTGCATTTGACACTTTTTCCATCAATTGAAAACTAGACACCACAGGAAAAACCACTCCGAGATAAAAAAAAAATAGAGAGGTTATTGTAGAGGGGCCTAACATGATCCCATAGAATTAGATACAAAGTTTCTGAGCATCATGATATCTAAGTAACAACATGCTAAATTTTGTAGCCATTTTGCACTTTGGACCCTTAAGGGATCAATCCAGTTGAACGTAGCTCGGAGCGATTCCACATGTTTAGGTGTAAAAGAGGACCATTCCTAGCATAAAAATACCTATTCAGACATGTTGGAATAGTTTGTTTGGTCACACAAGTTGCAGAACAAAATTTGCACCACTTTGCAACTTTCCACTGCTTCCATTTGACACTTTTTCCATCGATTGAAAATTGGACACCACAGGAAAACCACTCTGAGATAATAAAAACCAAGAGAGGTTATTGTAGAGGGCCGCAACATGATCCCATAGAATTAGATGAGAAGTTTCTAAGTATCACAGTATCTGAGTAGCAGCATGCTGAATTTTGCAGCCATTTTGCACTTTGGACCTTTAAGAGATCCATTCGGTTGAACGTAGCTCAGAGTGATTCTACATGTTTGGATGCGAAATAGGACAATTCCTAGCATAAAAATACCTATTTAGAGGCGTTGGAATAGTCTGTTTGGTCACACGAGTTATAGAACGAAAGTTACACCACTTTGCAACTTTTCATTGCTTGCATTTAACACTTTTTCCATCAACTGAAAACTAGAAACCACGAGAAAACCACTTCGAGATAACAAAAATTGAGAGAGGTTATTATAGATGGCCCCAACAAGATCCCAAAGGTTTAGACAAAGATTTTGTAAGAACCATGGTATCTGAGTAATACTCTGTCAAAGACTACTACCCTTTTGCATTTTGGGATTTGATGTTTAATTGAACTGTACGGTTCCGTACAAGGTGATTGTGCTCTCTTTTCGATGGAATTCGATGGGCAGGAAACTTAACTCTGTTTTAGTTTTAGTTTGGTTGGATTTTAAGTGATTTTGTGCATTTTAGAAGCCAATTATTGAGGGTCGGTTTGTATACCCTATTTTAAGGGTTTTGAGTGCATTAAAATGTCATATTAAGCCTTTCACCCATTGTATGCTTCTATAACTCAATGTAAAGGCTTAGTTATGGTTATAAAACGTGTGTGCAAAATTTTGTGCATAAGGGAGGTGAATAGAGGGATTTTAGGTGATGCCCTAGATGTCAAATGGTGCATTTTTGAGTGAAAAATGGTGGTTTACTGCTAGGGTTTGAAGAAATCTTTGGGGGAAACAATATCTCTTGAAATTTTAAGCTTGTGCAGAGCTTTTTGAAGGTGTTTTAGGCTTTGGTTGGCTATGGGAAGGTTTTGAGTATGGGTTTTCAATAAACCCTTGCCTAATTTATAGTCTCCAAATCTCATCAAATGGGCTTATCTTTTAGAGAAGGTCATCCAATGGCCAACCAAACATCAATCAAGCTTTAACATAGACCCTAAAACAAATTCCCAAGAGATCATATCATGTTTCTTTGTACCATCATTAAGATTCAATAGACCACCTTGCATAAAGGCTACTAAATTAGCCCTATTTACAAAGAGACGACCTTTTAAACACTAGATATTCACTCAAACTCCTCAAACAGAAGTATGTTATGTGTCAAAACCTCCAATTCCATGATTGGTTTCTAGATCCAAGACCTCTAGACCCCTAATACACCAAAACCTCTATTTCAAGCAAAATACTTGGGGTTTTAATGAAAGTCCTATCTCCTGAACCTGCCATACCCAAACAAAGCACCAAACACACTTACCAGACCCTACACATGGTGAATAATATATTACATGGACATTCCTTCCCATATTTTTTCAAAACACCACTTGAAACCCTCATTTTCATCATGAAAATACCTTGCTACAACCCTAGAACATCATCCCAAACACCCAACCTTGAATCCACAACATTCTAAATAGGTTAAGAATGTATTTTACAAGTTAGAGGACCCATTCCACAAGTTACAATAGGCACAAAAAGTGGAATGGGTCAAATTACATCATGAAACCCTTCAATCCAAGAACATTGTGAAAGTAGGTAGGTGCAATAAAAATAAGATAACTTTCACTATACAAAGAGTTAGAACCTCTAAATAGGTGAAAATGAAAGCTAATTCATCAATATACAACATCCAATAGGTTTTAGATCATCTTAGTGTTTGTACAAGTTGTATAACAACAAGAAAAGTGAGAAAAACTAGTAAATTTCTAGAAAATAATGTTCTTCTTAATAAAAAATGGGTTACAAATCAGCCAACAACCTCTCCTTTGAGGAATTGAAGGTTATTATACATGTTTACTATAGGAATGGTAAAAGCAGAGGCTTTGAAAGGAACTCCATGAAAACCAAGCTCTCTAAATGGTATATCAAACTCTAGTTCAAAATCTTTTAGATGAGGCTGCTCCCATAACTCTCTTACTTGCTTGACAAATCCTTGAAACTTTGTATTGAATTTATTTTTCCTGTCCCTCTCTTGCTGTTCTTCCTCAATTTCATTAGGATCATACATTGACCTTCTTGCCCCTCCTAAATTTTGGACCACATCCATTACCTCCACATAAAACTTGACATCATTGGTCTTCTTGGTTCCCACGCCTTGATATGGCTATGCAAATGAAGCAAAGTAATCATCTCCTTCTTTTCTGGTTGGAAGAATGCATGCTTAATTTTTTGATACATGATATCAACTCTCTCTTTTTCTCTCATGGTTGAATATTGAAATCTAGTATGGTGGGCCTCTCGAGTTCCAGTCATCTTTCTTCTTCTTCCACCAAATGTTGGCCTGATCCAAACGTCTGCCAACCTAATTGGCTTTGTTTTGGAAAGCTAAAGTTTCCCCTGAGTCACCAATGTAGCTCTCTCTACCTTTTCAAAATATTTCATTGCTACAAATCATCTCTGGGATTTAATCATCTGTACCACATGGTTGATGTGCTTTGAATCCTTGCATCTAAATGAAATTTCCTTTACATAAATATTGCTAGGGAATTTCAATGTTGCCATTGTAGTTGGTATTAAAGCTGGTACCTGTAAAATGAAGAGTGATTTTGATTCCTCTTTTACATTAGAGGGTTCATATCCTTGATCCGACTCTTCTGAATTATCAGAATCAGAATCACTAGCTTCCATATTCAAAAATACCTAACCAACATCTTCAATAAATTTATTTGGATCATCAGTAATATTCTTCAAAATTGGCTACTAGTACAAGTGCATTTTTGTTTCATAATACTTTATAACCATGGAGTTCAACCATTCCTTGATGCCATCAAGTTAAGATTGAGGAATAACGTCAATGCGGAATACACCCTGCTTGAAGTCTTTGAAAGCAATAGCCATATCAAATTCCTTTTGCCCAAGTACTACTCTCTCAAGGTTAACAATCTAAATCTCACTAATAGCAATTACTAAGAAAGGTAATTCCACCAACTCTACCAAAAAATTTACCATAAGAACTATAAACACCTAAATTTGGACACTTAATTTATCCAAATTTATCCCCTTTCGTCTAAGCATCCTCTTATTTGCATTAATTAAGTAATATCACTATTATTTAATTAATACCTCTAAAGTTCTTCTAATCCCTAAGGTATCTAGTTAAATAATTAAATACCTTCCCTCTTTCATCAAATGAATTAAATAAATATGCCATTTATTTAATTCCTCATATGTCACATCCTCCATCATTTTTATCTAATTCTAATCCATCTTCTAATCTCGTCATTAGGATGTGTCACATCCTCCAACTTTTGCAAGTTGGCCTCTAATCTCTCTTAGCCACCTAACCCTCCTCTAATCCTTCATTAACTAGCCTAATCAACCTCTCAAGGAATTTTTAATTCCTTTTATCTTTCCAAGGAATATTAAATTCCTTTTTCTTTTCCCCATGTGATCTTTGACTTGTCACATCAAGTCACATGTGAAATCTAACCCTCTTCTAACATGTCATTAATTAGTCTAATCAAATACTTGCACAACCTTAATCACTTAATTAAGTCAACCCTATTAAAAGCTTTCTCTTTTTGAACAAGGCATCTCCATTCCCCATGTGAATTTTTAATTCACATTTAATCCCCCAATGCATTTAAAAGAATTTTAAATTCCTTTTCTCATCCCCATGCTAATATTTGATGAATTTTTAATTCCTCACATGCCCTTTCACCCACATGGGGACAAGTACCTTCTTTATCAGGAGATCTTATCCCAATCCCAAGGTACTATGTACCCCATCCATGTCATTTACTACCACTCCACCTCATGTCCACATCACCCTTTTTAAGCCATATCACATGCCACATGTCAAGATGTGAGGGATTGTGAGTTCTCAACTCACCTTAGCCCTACATCTTGATCTTGGTCGTTCAATCTTGACTGTCCATTTCCCTAGAGATTTCCAAAATCTCTATAAATACCCCCTCTTTTCTCTCATTTTGGGGAGATCATGCATTGTAGCCAAACTCTTGCAATTTTTTTGTAGGAGCCATACTTAGCCATTTTTCACACTTGCATCCACTTTCATCCATTATCATATCATCATCTAGCTTTCATCTTGTGCCCTCCAAGGAGCATACAACACCGAAGATCGAAGGGCCAACCAAAGGATCGATTTGACACAAAGTAAAAAGTTCTATTTGTTGCTTTTATTTTGTATTGAATCCAACTAGGCTAATCTTGAGGTGTAGGTTGTTTTTAGTGTTATTTTGCACTTTTTTGTTTGTTGTTCATTTTCTAGCACATAAATTTGCCCTATCACAAGAACAATAAAAGCAGATGCTTTGAAAGGAACTCCATGAAAACCAAGCTCTCTAAATGGTATATCAAAATCTAGTTCAAAATCTTTTAAATGAGGCTTCTCCCATAGCTCTCTTACTCGCTTGACAAATCCTTGAAACTCTGTATTGATTTTATTTTTCCTATCCCTCTCTTGTCGTTCTTCCTCAATTTCATCAAGATCATACATTGACATTCTTGCCCTTCCTAATGTTTGGACCACATCCATTACCTCCACATAAAACTTGACATCCTTGGTCTTCTTGGTTCCCATGCCTTGATATGGTTATGCAAATGAAAATGAAGCAAAGTAATCATCTCCTTCTCCACCGGTTGGAAGAATGCATGCTTAATATTTTGATACATGATATCAGCTCTCTTCTACTCTCATGGTTGAATACTGAAATCTAGTATGGTGAGCCTCCAAAGTTACAATCATCTTTCTTCCTCTTCCACCAAATGCTGGCCCGATCCACACATCTTCCAACCTAATTGACTTTGTTTTTGAAAGTTGAAGTTTCTCCTGAGTTACCAGTGTAGCTCTCTCTACCTTTTTAGACTCTTTCAAGGTTAAGAATCTCAACCTCACTAATAGTACATTTACAACCATATTCAAAGATTTACCTTCAAAAGGCTACAAATTCAAATATTGACTTAAATAGCCTTCAAGAGGCTTTAAATAGCCTTTACAAATGATTCTACATCTTTCCAATCATGCCTAACTATTATTTTTGTAACTAACATGACATATTACATTATAAATCAATTGTGGATGTGTTATGACCTTATTCAATTGACAAAACTCAAAACACAAAACTAACTTAAAAGACTTTTGTGAACCAAATTTGCTCAATAACCTTGGTGCCCCTGCACCAAATTTCAATATTTCAGTAAATGTCATTACAAGTAAATCTCATTACAATGCCTTAGGTACTTTGTTCTCATAGATATTGTACAATGTCACTCATACATTCAAGATTCTCTTATAATCTCTACATCATAGGTTCTCATTTAGAGGTTAACTTAAAATGAGTAACTTGAGATTCCCTTGCAAAGCTTCACACGTTTTTTTATAATGGCTTCAAATTAGAATTGAGATTTGTCAAGATCATCAAAATAAGGATGTTGCATTGCTTTTTTGGCTGAGATTCTCTTCAATGGCTCAAAAATCAATATTTTTTGCAAGGAGAGACCAATCAATTTTTGCTAGTTTAGTTACAGATACACAGAGTAAAAGAATAAAAATAAATAACTCATCCAAAATAGAAATGAAATGAAAATAGATGGAAGACACTTACAGATAGGCATGACAGTCTCTCAACTTAGTCACTCCTGGCCATACATCTTCACTGGGAGTTCCAAGATACCTATTGCACACAACACCTCTCATGAATAGAATATCTTGAAATTCAAGATGCTCTTATAATGTCTACATCACTAGTACAAAAACAACAATATATGACTAAATAAACTACTAAAAATTGCATATAAATGACTAATTTTGGTCACATGACCATTAGTAGTTTATTGTTGGTCATTTATAATGCGATTAAATTTATGACTAAACTATTTTAGTCATTTATCTAGTCATTGATTTAGTTATTGATTTGGCCATTAATTTAGTCATTGATTTAGTCATTGATTTAGTCGTTAATTTAGTCATTGATTGTTGTTAACTAGTCACTTATTTAGTCGTGGTAGTGATTTATTTAGTCATATATTTAGTTATTAATCTAGTCATATATTTAGTCATTAATTTGGTCATTGATTGTTGTTAACTAGTCATTTATTTAGTCATAGTAGTCATTTATTTAGTCATATATTTAATCATTAATTTAATCATATATTTAGTCCTTACTTTAGTCATATATTTAGTCATTATTTTAATCATGGTAGTCATCTATTTGGTCATTGTATTCATTTATTTTAGTCATAGTAGTCATTTATTTAGTCATGGTTTAGTAATTTATTTAAGTGAATCAATGATTCAAGTTATAAATCAAATCTAACTTAATTAATTCTCACAATTTTATGCATATAAACTTCAAATATCATAGATATTCAAATGTTTTTTTTGTATTAGGTTAACATGAAAAAAAAATATACAAACAACAAACAACTTTATGCATATAAAGCTCAAATATCATAGATATTCAAATGTTTTTTTTTGTATTGGGTTAACATGAAAAAAAATATACAATTAACAAACAACTTTATGCATATAAAGCTCAAATATCATAGATATTCAAATGTTTTTTTTGTATTGCATGAAAAAGAAGAATATACAAACAACAAATAGCTGCATAACCAAAGGAATTACAAACAACATATAGTTGCATAAACAAATCCTTCACTGCACTCTTGGTTGCCATGGAAGACAAATCCAAGATACGATACAAATTCTACAAACATTGAAGGGAGAAAAGACATGAAAATACATCCAAGAAACAAGATCCAATAAATACATCCTTCACTGCACTCTTGGTTTCCATGGAAGATAAATCCAAGATACGATACAAATGCTACAAACATTGAAAGGAGGAAAGACATGAAAATATACGATAAATGTAGTTATATTATTTGTGGTGCATATATTTCCCGATTCAGAGCAGCCTTGCCCTCCCATTCCAATCAGACAACCCTTGAGAGAAGATTGGAAGGATTCAAATGAGAAGGATGGAAACTTCCTATCTAGAAATCTCACTGGTCATAGTCGGATGAAAGTAAAGAGTGCATGTTCACCTCTCCAATTTGACGAGTCGCAACTTGAAAATAAGATTTCAATGAGGGTTTTAGAATATGTTTATTAAAATGAAAATACAACCAAGATTTAATAATGAGCACATTTAGATTTTTACAATATGGCATCCTTTACCTGTTTCAACAGTTCTGTGAGATTTCCTAGGACAACAAAGATGATAAGAACACTTGCTTAAATATTTCTTAAGACAATAGAGATGATAAGAACACTTAAATTTTTCTTAGGACAATGGAGATGATAAGAACACTTCCTTAAATATCCATCAAAATCTCAGCTGAAAATTTAATTATGGTGAACTATGCCAACAAATATAATATGGAAACAATAAATTCTTTAACCATGCAGACATGGTGACATCAAATAAGGTCTTATCACTTGGCATAGGAAATTGTAGTCTTTTCCTCAGATACATGCATCCTTTGAATTATTGCTGCTCAAATTTTGTTCCAATCAAATAACCTCATGCTTGTTATGGAATTAGTATTCTCAAGTTTTGAACCCTCTAAGGTACTACTTTAAACTATTAACTTGAGAATAAAGGATACAAAGAAGAAATTGGTAGACACTATGCACTGAAGCATAAATTTTTTCCTGGTAATTTCACTTGGTCATGATTACCCCCATTCATTTGATGGTTTAGATATTAAGCAGGTTTTTGTGAATATAGTACCATGTTACCTTCAACATAAAAAATATGTTATACGAATTAAACTTGACATTTTTAGATGTGTGCACTACCTACACAAGGGATCTGCAACCATGAATATAATGATAAACAAGTAAATTGTGTTCATTTCCATCGTGTTCTTTACTTTGTATTGATATATTAAATTCAAACAACATTATTATTTGGAAGCATCTAAGAAGAATTCAAATGTATGATAATGCTTAAACCGAGTTTGGATGATCATCTTACAAGGGGAAGATTTTGAAAATATTTCTGATGGAAATGTTGACACATTAGTAAACTCCAAAGTGTTCTTCCCTGAAGTCAACAACTTAGTTAAAGGAAACCAACAACTTATATTTTAAGTGCAATAAATAAAAGGAGAAACTGAATCAATGCATGATGATCCTATGTGGAGATTTATTTGCTATAATGCTATTGAAAAGTTAAAACTTAAGATATATAGCAAAAAAATACTATGCTCTGTGATAGCATGTCTGACAAACAATCCTTGACTTCAAAACAATAACTATTGCATTAAACATGCAATAAATTGTTGGTTCATCTTTGAAAGATACTTACTATCCCTTGAATAGAAGCATATTATTGGACCTGGATATACAGATTTGTTAGTAATGTCTTTTTTCTTAACTTCTTCCTCCTGTGCTAACATTTTTTCCAAATGTCGTATGTTCATGATCTCTGTAAAAGCATTAACTTCCTTTTAGTGCTCCAAAGAAAACCAAACAGAAGATACTTATTTTTCAAATATATGATGCTCTTAATTCTATTCATAAAAAATCACATCCTTTTTGTTTAATGTAAAAAAAATTATTAAATACATGACAGACAATAGGATGGCATCATCAAACTTCAAGTGAAGTCAAAATTTTGTTGCCCTAAAATAGAAATCTTACTCAAATAATTTTAACGAGATTTGTTAAATACTGAATCATTCATGTATAGGTAGGTCTCAAATCAAAATGATCGCTCACTAGTCAATTAAACATTTATAGTAGGGTGTGACATTTTCTTTTGGTAACAACCTTGTTTGCAAGCCTTTAGATATATCAAGTGACATCTTGCATCTAAAAAGAAAATTTTAGCTATGACTAGAGGTTGTTTTGCAAAGTGTTGGTTCTCTAGAGAAATTAAGATGTTTGCTAAGATCATACATAATTGCAGAATTATTCCCTATAATTACATCAAGATGTCCTTTAAAGTACCTAACACTCAAAGAAGGGCCTAATCAATCTTAGGTAATTTATTAAAGAGCCTCCCTCTTCTTCTATTAGATTAAGATTTCATATAGAAACCCAAGACAATATAACATGTACTACCCTTTTTCTCAAAAGAAAAGGTCATACTCTAATACTCATTCTTTTTGATGAACTATTTTACATTCTGTATTTTATGTTGATTCCCAGGAAAAAAACACAACGTTTTATATATAGAACCTTTAAAATGGTTTCTAAATCCATATCATAATATAACTCTAATTTGAAAAATGAAAATGCATTTAAGAATCCAGCTACATATAGCGCCCTCTACCATGTCTAGAAAAGTGTCCCACATTATAGACTGCATGGTCCTAATTAGTAGAATTTCCATACAGTTGTTAAAGAACAGAAAGAAAAAGAAGAATCTCACCTGTTTGTGCAACTTCTAGGAGCATTTATTCTTGTGTCATTCACCTATCCTCTCCCTCCCTTTTCCTTTTCAGAGGCTGAACATTTTTAATAACTTAAATTAGATCAAAATATATGAGAAAGAATTTTACAAATATGGCAGTTCAACAATTTCATGTTTTTACTACACCCCAATGTCTAAAGTAGAATTTGCAGCACAACTCCTCATAGTTTCTAATCCTCCAGCACCTACCCTGAATTTTATCATTCTTGAGACTTTACATCCCTATTCAAATTGAAATAGTTACATCTAAAGAGAGCATAACATTCTCATAAATATTATTTGAAAGTGTAAACTTTAATACATGTACTCAAGTGCATTGCATAAATATGCATATGGAAGAATCAAATATTTGGATTAACAACCCTAAGTAATGTTAATTTTGCATGTTCTAAACAAATAGGTCAATAGATAGGGCATGCCTTCTCTTAGTGCACACAAAAAAGGAGCCTGTCTGTCTTCCAATATGCTAAAGAAGGTACAAAATTGAATACAAAATTTAGAGGATAACTAAGTAAACAGATCACTAAAACCTCATGTATGGGAGAAAATTGACTATTGTTCACTCTTCAAGTAGTGCTAGAAAATATAAGCCTTGCATATAAGTGGCTCAAATTTTAGGCTTTGATCTTGCCAACTTATAATTAAAATTATTAGGTTCAAAATGGATAAGAAAAATAAACTTTAAAGAAAAAAAATTGGAATTGACACAAGCCTGTGACTAGACAAACCAAAAATATAAAGCTATATTGGTAATTGTGTAGCAACCAAATCGATCACCCTACTAAATGTACTGGATGAATGCAATATCAAACTTAAGAGAATATTGTGCATAAAGGCCACATCAAGCAGATGGTTTACAAATTTGTCACTTTTCCAAAACCTTCATTCTCACCTTGGCAAGTCATACAAAAAGACAATTTTGGCCTCCAATCAGTCATACTCATGAGATTCACACTGTGACTTGCCAAGTTTGTGTCAGTATTAAGACAAAAAATTCACACTACTATCCCCACTAAAAGGAAAACAATAAATTTTCCATTTACCTATTCCTTGTGTAGGGAAGGAGTACAGGAGACCCTAGGGCACTGAAATTCTGCTATGACATATTCATGTTCGGCACAACTTTCTCTCATTTGCACAAGTGAGCAAGAGTTAAAAGTATTTTCTTACCAATACTCACCATGGAAATTATCAGACAAGGAGTTATTCTCATCAATCAAAATGAGCATATTTACTTGGAATTCACATGCATTTCACTATATTAAAACTTCCCCTGCTTCGTTTTCCTGTAAATAAATTCAACATTTATTTACACTAAGGATTTTCTGCAACTAGTTCACATTCATATTTTTGTTTATTCTACTCTCAATGCTACCCTCTTACTTAAAGCACTAGTGGACAATGGGCCCAACATGACTAAGATTAGAGATCAACAATTTTTGGTTCCACTTAGACCTATCATCCAATGTTGCAAGGTCTCAATATGTACCAACAAAGGTCAAATCCTTTGCAATTTGTGGATTGGGGTTCAAGCCCCAATAATTAACAATATCAGAGGGTGATGCTGAATGAATCTGTAGGTGATGTAAACAAATTTATTGAGGAGCAAAGCCAAATTAGGCAAAAAGGAGCTGCTCAATGTTCTTATTGCTTCTGCATATAATGCTATCTTTTAGCAATTTGTTGACAACTCATAAAAGATAAAACTACAGATTTGACATGTGATTTATTGGAGGAGGTTCTATTAGAGGAGGGCTTACAAAATGATCTCCAAATAATCAAAGAAGATGTTACTACTTAAGCAACTGTTGAAAAAATTTCTATGATAAGTTATTAAATAGTAAAAATTATATCATATTTTGAACTCCTTTAGTAACCCATGGCATAGATCTTGTGTTGAAGTTGCAAAATGCAAGTCTAGAAAAGGAAATTAGATCTTTAAGAAAGCTACTAAGACCATAAACAAACACTCTTACCTTGCTTCCTACACAACATTGGGACACAGTTCTATAGCATATTGCACAAACTCACTCAAACAACGAGCCCAACGACTCTTGTCATGACTCAAGGGTATTTTCTCTCTTATCAAACCCTTTAGAGATCTTTAATTTAAGCCCATTGCGATATATGTCAACATTTAGCCTCTCGCTTCACAAATCAAAAAATAAAATAGTATTTGTGTTGATGTGAGTTGTGACCATTCATTACATAAACAATTGTAATTGTACTCTTGTGTTGACTATATTGTGATACTAGATTGCTTTATGTATTCCACCTCAATTATTCAAGTTCATATTCTACATTGCACATTAGGAATATATCTTTCTTGTTAAGTATCAAATATTGTGTTGAAACATTCACAACTGAGATAATTCTTCCTATTCAGGATTCTTCCCACAATCTTATTTGGATTTCCCTCATATTTCCTAGATCAATATTGACTTGATTAAGCTTGCTTTTGAGCAGATGAAATTCTAAATGCTTCAGCCTTTGACATTGCTCTATTCGTTAAACAATTGGACACAGGTTTTCAAGGAGATAAACCAAGGTAAAGATAGCAACCATTCTCTTTTTTGGCAAGATGGAACTTTTCATTGTCCTTCTTACATGGTGCTATGTGAAATTTGTTAAACATTCCTCAAAGATCTGATTTTGACACAGGGATATAGCAAATTGAAAGAGTGTTGAATGTTTGATGGAGAAAAGTTGAGTGAGAAGGCCACAAAAGAGGAAGAGTGATCCTCCTCAAGTAGGTTAGATGAAAGACAATAGCAGTGGAGAAGTGATTGCTGCTTCCAATTGATTTGGACAAGTAGAAAACCTTTTCATTAAAGTGGGGTGAATCTCACTTATAATGAAAAGTACTTAAATCAAGATTAAAAACTTGGTAAAGCAATCCCACTAAAATATGTTGACAATATACACATGCCACATACAACTATTAGTTAGATCTCAAAACATTAAAATTATGAGAGAATTTTACACACAGTATTCAAAGAAATGACAAACAAACACATTATGCATACAAAGTAAAGAAGACACAAACCATCTATTGCATCCACCTTAAATATTTACAAAGCAGAAACATATCATGCCAACAAGGCATGAATCCAAACCTTGGACATGCCCAACTCTATAAGAAGCTTATTTGTTCTTCCTTTCACTTCTGCAATTTCCTGTACAATTTTAAATAATATATAATCAATACTTGAGGAAAAAATAAATCCATCGAAAACATTAATATCATGTTGCCTCTCTTTTCTCCTCCAATATATTCACTTCCAAACCGAGTGTGAATTCTTACAAACTTTCCAACATGATAACAATGAAATCCATTTAGTTCATCTAGTTATGTCAGATGCTAACTCAAAATATAAAATTAAGAATTTGAGCTACAACTATCAATAAGTGATGATGAAGAAGCCTCTAATAATATTAATTTTTTTTAATAAGCCATTCAAATTCCTGGAACTATCATATCAGACTCAAAAATGATTATTTCCTTACATTAGTTTGGAAATACTACTTACCTAAATTCCTCAATGACAAAAACATTGTTTGGGTCATATATGTAGTTTAACAGAATGTGGAAAACAAATGGCATGAATTTTTTAAATCTGATTTTAGATTTTCATTTTTTTAAAATGCAAACTCAGGGGAAGAAAAATGATGCCATAATTATTCTTTGCAATTGTATTCCATTTCATGCTTTTCAAGGAGGCTTTCACCATGGCATACAAGTAAGTGCATGTTATGTGCCTCATGGTAAAACTAAATTGAGAACTACCATCTTGTAAAAAACTATTCCTAGTATAATTTGTTGTTAGATAAGATAAACATAACATGAGTGACACATGGGTGATCTATCATCATGGATGGGTAGATCAACATAAGGGGCCAACCGCTCATTAAAGTCATAGTCACATGTAAATAAGTACTAGTCATAGTTTTTTGGAAAGCACAAGGACATCAAGTTTCAGTTGCAAATTATAAGAGATGCTATTAAAGAGATTGGATCTTCCAATGTAGTGCGACTAGTTATAGATGTGTGTAGGGAAATAGGGTTGAGGCTACCTACAAGCACCTCTACTGGACTATGGCTATTGAATTTGTATCCTAGTATTCTTCATACTCCACAATGAGCCTTCATTATGACACTGTGATGGCTTGAGTGATAATCTGAATAATTGTTTTACAATCTTCAACAGTCATACAAGGTGTAAAATTAGGATGTGGAATAGTTACTAATCCCAATCTTTAATAGGTTTATTTTGTTTGTTATTATTAATGTATGAATGCATGTGATTCTCTTTACTGACCTTTACATGTGTTATGGTGTCATGTTCCCCTTCCCAATGTGCTGGAAAAAGAAACATTAAATATTGTAAATATTATAGGTAGCCAAAAGATTAAAAAACAAAATAAAATACTTTAAAAAAACAAAAAAAAGCTGACAGCTTGTCATAATTGATATAATACTTATATTTTAGGCCAAAAGGTGGCCACCAATCTGTCATATCTGATTTAATACTAAAATATTGGTCCAAAAGGTGGCCTCCAACCTGTTATATCTGATATAATATAAAAAAAATAAGGGGGCGAAGGAGGGTGGTTGCCTTAGAAGTTGCCACCCTAGTGTAGGAGTCTTTAAACAAATGGAAGCCAAAAAATGCATCCATTCAGTTCATATTTCTTCAAGTCCTTGTTTAGAACACTTGTTCATCTAGTCCAAAGGATGAAAACCCTAAGGAAATTTTAGGAGATTCAAGCACAAAATATCAAAAACTCTTGAACTTCTCAACTTGAACTTCTCAAGTAGAAATTGGGGGTTAAAGCCCTCAAATTTCTATAGGCAATCCAGCTCTAGAATGCTCAGAACTTAAGGAATTTCAGTAGGCAGTGTAGTAATCAAGATTAGCATCATTCCATTTGTAGCACAATAGTTTTACAGAGTTTGTAGCCTGCAGTGATACAATATACTGTAGTAGACCACTTACACCACTCCATTATTTTGAAGCAACAATGTTCAATAAAAGGTTTTCAGTTTAGTAATGTATTTCTGGTGAATACCAGCATCTATTTCTACTCATAAAAACCTTATTACTAGTTGTTATTGTAAGTTGTTATCGTTGTACTAAGCAAGGAACTATGCATTATTGTTTTAAAAATTAGCTTATATATTTATCTTCCCTGAATATATTTATATTTTTTCAAATCCGATCTAATATTGGCTGTATAATTTCTAGTAGCATCCTGATCTCATATTGCTTGTAGGTTTCTTGTAAAACCCTTATTGGTGTAATAATCATATTATGTTGTTGAGTTTTGTTCTTTTCTTAAATATTCAGTCATAATTATTAGCAATAATCAGGAGGTGATTGAGATATGGTCTCTTTTTCTATATTTTATTCATGTTAAAGAAATCCTAAGTGGTTGATATGAACTCTGCAGCCTCTAGTTCACTAAATATAATTTCCTTTTCTTTTCCTTTGACATGAGATATAAAAACTTATAACTGAGAATTATGGATTAGGCAAGGAATGCTTTTTAGCATTGTTCCCCTTGTCGTTGTGTTGAGATATTATAACTGTCATACCACTTTTCTAGTGTTATCATTTCATCGAGTAAACCCTTTCTAAGGAAAAACAATATTAGAAAATAAATGAGTATAATAGTAAAAAACAAAATATCATGCAAAATAACAAACTACTAGGTCATCAGATTCAACAATAGCGAAGCTAAACCTACCAACCAATGCCAACACAAAAATTGGGAGAGTTTAATAAGCAACTATCCATCAAACCAAAAAAATGAGCCACTAAACAACTAGCCAACCAAGAGGCAATTTGCAATATGATATTCCCTACAATGCCACCCACCAAAATAGCTCCCACATTCTTAGATACATGCACCCCATCTGCCCACACCACTTGAAGGAAACCTTTCCAATCTATTGTATCTTTCATAACCATCTCATCATTGCCACCTGCAACACCTTTATAATTAAAACCAGAGCATGAAGCTGCCAAACCTGGAAATTCCACTCAATGGAAGATTTTTGCTCATTGTTTAGCTCAAACCACATCTACAAAGCCCATAACAACCATAGTGAAAATGCTAGACACCTCTAGGCAACCTTGAGAGTTGTGTTGATAATATTTCCTTGACCAATGGTTTAAATAGTAATCCTTCAATAGCTTTACTTCTATTAAGATGGTAACAATATCTTTCCTTTCTAGGTTCAGGTCTGTCAAATCCATCAAATTAAAATCCACACGGTTGGTGGTGAATGAAACCCTAGCCCTTTTTTAGCCACCTCCATATCAGAGAAAAGTGAGGGAAAAAGATGGTGAAGAAGTCATAGAAAGGCAGGTATTATTGTCTCCAACTCACAAATAAAGTTGCCCTAGACGGATGACTTTGAGCAAGAACTGTCCTAGCCTACACTAATCTCACCTAACATAGACTTGAAAAATCCTAGGGCCACACTGTCGTTGTAGTTGAAAATAGTGCTCAATTAGCGACCAAAAATTTTACCTCTAAAGGAGGGATCTCACTTTGCAGAACTAAAATTCCTGGCCATAATAACACATGCCATGCCAAGAATAGACCACCCAACACTACCTAACTCCACATCAATCAACATATGTTGCACACAACAAAAGTGAAACATATCATGCTACCAGTAGCATGCCCAAGTGAAGGAAACACAAAAAATGAAATCATGAGGCCACATGATAAGCTTAAAATGAGTTGAAGCCAACAATACAAGGAACACAATAAGCTTAAAATGAGAGTCCAATAGATAACTCCACATGAGCTACTAGTGGTAAGTACATAATTTCCAATTATGAAACAAAAAGCCACCATGTGGCAAAGGTAAAAACAAAGAAAGATCTAAGCAGGCTTGAAGGCTAATTAATAGCTTAGATCTTTCTAGGAATCGAGTGGCACTATCAGCATAATTGATAACTATCACTCACGGTTTATGATATTGACCCCTATTGTAGATGACATAGAGATTATTGTATTCATAAGACAATCAACAACACTAGTAAATTCTAACATGTACACAAGAAAATAGAATAGTATGCATTCACAAGATGACACAAGGCACAAAGATTTATGTGGGTAACATTTTTAGGAGAAAACCCACCATCAAAAGATGTTCATTCAAAATCAAAATGGATTCATACAACAAGGTCTATATAAACTCTTACAAAGTCTCAATCTACAAAATACCCATCTTCTACGATTGCTCTAATTATTATACACCAAAAATCAACAATGTACATAACATATTTGTCTTCAATGTTCAACCAAGTGAATAACAAAAGTGAGTAACCTTGGCCCATTCACACAAACTAATATATAGACGTATTCATGGAAAACCAACTGTCTAGCTGTTCAACTAATATATGAAATACCAAGAGTATGCAATTATAATCTACCAATAATGATGTATGCTTATTGCATAAATATCTAAGTGTGTTGTCTCCACATGGAAAGTCATCCTATACATTTTTCCATTTCTACACACTATGAATCAATAATTACATCCTTTACGTTGTTGGTGTACACATATGTTTTCAATATAAACATCGCTACCAGTTCCTCACTATTGATAACTTATTCAAACATAACATTGCTCTTGATTGCTTGTGGTATCAAGTGTTATCTTCCTTTACATTATCTTACCCTCAAATCATGTTGCATTATCTTCAATGTTGACACATCCTCCTGCATTACTGTTCATGATCTAAAAACATCGAACACATATGCATTGTGAGTTCTTCTAAATGCCTTGTTGTTGCTGCCACAACATCCCTACATGTGAAACAACATATATGATATACTGCAACACTTGCAACATCATTGTCATATGTAAATCACCATGCCTATTGTACCGCAATATTTAATAACTCACCACATTTCATAACTTTGTAGGTGAATATCGCCTAAGTCCCAATACTTATAATGACATCAAAGACCATTGATTTGTGCCCAAGTTGGCTAAAAAATCAGCCATCACATTCGCTTCTTGAAAATGATGCTAGAACTTAGAGGTGGCCAAGGAAATCCAACAACTACACCTTCCCATTGTGCTTCATTATTTGAACCACCCCTTGGAATTAGAGAGTCACCATGAACAAAGAAGCAAAGAGGTTCCATTTTTTACAGATATCTCTTACCACCAAGGTACTTGCTACTATTATTAATACCTTATGGGAAATTAGATTGGAGCTTCCACTATGATGTCTCTAAGGAATTAAAAAAATGGCAACATCTTTTATCTTGCTGCAAGTTGGGGAAAAGTCCACCATGATGGGTCATAATATTTAGTTTGTCATTACTCTTAACCTCCAATTTTGATATTAGATTTTGAAAATCATCCTTGTTGCTTTGGGTTTCTTTCTCTTTCTTAGCTATTTAGTCATTTGTATGGTTGTTTTGCATGGTTGGATAATATTCTCCGCAACAAGTGTTTTTTATTTCATTTTGAATACTAGTAATTTCCCAACAAAATTGATTGGCCGAGAAGTCTTCAAAGAGCTGGACGACAATAATTGGCCTTGGTATGGGACTGAATGGGTGTGGGCCATGGTATGCACATGGGGAAACAAGGTTGTGCCTTGGCCAGTCCTAGGCTATTCCCAACACATCTAGGAGAACCCATGGCCAAAAGACATTTTTAATTAAAAGCATCAATAAGTTTTATCAAATCTGCACTTTTGAAGAATAAGAAAGCATTTCTCAACCCTAAAACATTATTGAAAACCTAGAATACTCCATCATTTTGATGTTAATTTTGTCTCTATCATTTTGTGACAATGCATATGTTTGTAGAAACTTTCATAGTAAAGGTTGGTGATTTAAGAAGGATATGCTAAAAATTGAAGTGTTTGGAGGACTCTTGGAGCTTGGTTAAAAGTGATAAAGTTATGAAAAAAGGAATGGACCATGGAAGGAATACTAAGCAATGTTCCTATGACTGTAGTAGCATTTGCAGACTCCAAGATACAAGCATAAGGCTCCACATAGAGCTACTGATGTTGGAGAGAGTGATACAAGCTCCTCTCTACCATAGTTCATGACTCTCTCATGCGATTTTAATTTTTGATTCCATGGATATCATAATCCGTGAGTGTTGTACACCTAAACACTTAAAGAATATTTTATATATTTCAAAATGTTGTTTCCTTCAACTTAAATTGGATTTTTTATTCATTTGTTTGTTGTATAATTGTATATATTATCAAAGTAGCTTTTAATTGAGAAAATTTGTCATTAATTTGATTTATTGAAGGCTGTACAATAATTTTTTTTCCTTTATTTTGTTAATTCACCATATTTCATGGTTTTTTGTATGTATACAGTCGTACTCATAACAAGGGGGAAAAAATGTCATATTGGCGTAACTGAACCCATATTCGTTCCTATATTTGTACTGGGAACTTAGCCTGTTGTTGGTTCTTGAATGGGCCAGATCTTTGAAAAGGAACTTTTGGAAGTAACAAATCTTATATGTTGATTTTATTTGTTGTCTTGAGTTTCTTCAGCACTTTTGGTGATTTAATAAATAGATTTAATGCTTTTTCTTTTGTTATCTCTGTTTACTTCTCTCTTACCATGTTTGATTTATTTTCTTAAGCTTTGACAGTAGACTGATGGAACTAATTTACTGCCGGATTGATATTTAAAATTTTCCTATCTATTTAAGAGGGAGTGTGCTTATGTTTTGGGAAGCAAAATGTAGCAGTAGTGTGTGGAAAAAAATTTACTGTTGCCAAGGTAGGAAAAGGAGTTAAACTGATGCAAATTGACATTGCCACAAAATTATTAATGTAATTTGCATGCATGGTTTTGACCATGATTATCAAGATAACAATATATACAGAAATTTCATAATCCCTATTTTGTATATGTACAATTAAATGAAAATCTGATTTGTCAACAAATAACATATAACAAATCTTATGTTGCTTTGATGTCTTAGGAACTCAAAAGAAAAAAAATTCCTTCATATGTCAAAGGCAAAGAGGAGATAGCATTGTGCATTGTAACATATCCTCTAAGACAATTTCCTCAACATATAAATGATATCAACATAATGTATTTGAAGTTGTGTAGGGTTTTCAAGTTACTGTGTATTGTCAAATGACAGTGATCAAATGACTTGTAGAAGCCAAACCCTCAATTTCTTGCACACAAAAAACCCAGATAGCCACGGCCATAATGCTATTCTTATGCATGAAATGTATGAAGTCTTCAAAATGGCGAGTATTTTGCTAAGAAACTGTTATGAGAATCTATAGAAAAGTGTGAATAATCACCAGGATATGCATAGAGATACCAAAGAGTTTCCATAAATGCTTGAGAATTCTAATAAATGGAAAATGCAGAGAGAATGTCGTGGCCTAAGAGGCTCATAGATCAATAAAATGGAGCTTTTTACTTAGTTTTTTTTTCAAAAAACAACTTACCAGCTTTTCATAGAGAAAATCGACAAGAAATTGCAAGGTAAATTCCCTCTCAGTCTGGAAAATCTGCCATGAATGAAGCTTTGCTCGAACCCTGTGGCAGCTAGGAGGAAGACTCTAGAAGTTTGATAGTGGAAATGAAATTAATTTTTCCTTTTTTCCATCACTTTGTGATTAGGGTTTCAAACCCTAGTGAAGGCAAATGGCATAAGGTGATTTTTCACCTTTCTGTTTTTTTTAAACTAGCAATTGCATCTTGGTGTGCAATGGGTACCCCAAAGTGGTTTGGAAAATCAATTAGAGAAAATTTTGGTTTCTTTGATATATGTGAGGTCAATTGGTAGGTCATTTGTGCAACAAATATCTCAATATAGAAGTGATAGTTTCAATTATATTAATAATATATAATGATATAAAGTTTTATAAATAATATATTATATTATTATATATAATAAAAAATATTATATAACTATATATTGTAAGAATATAATATTATAGTATATACAAAAGAAAGAGAGAAAAATAACTTGAAAATTAAAAAACATTACTACTGCACACCTTTATTCATTTTTTTAACAATCTACTTGATAGATCAGAATTGTATTACATCAAGATAAGGGTTGTTTGCAAATCCTAAAAATGAAACACATAAATCTCATAAATTATGTGAGCAAATATCAACTCCTAAGCACCAAATCTAAGATGAAGAGTGGCTTTAGTGGCAAATAACAAGTATAAATTGAATCAACTTCATTATGAAAATAAGTAATATATAAGGTATAAAGTAAGCATAAGCAAATCAATCTCCACAAATTTGATAGAGAGCTCTCTCAATCATATACATTAAAAAAACATAAGTATTTCCAATGAAAAATGAGTGTAGGTTTATTTGATAAAACATTTACTAAGTAGCTAATTAATCAACCAAAAACCCTTTAGAATAGTGTAATAACACATGGAACATAAACTAATATAAAATCTTTGGACCACTTTTGTAAATAAAAGAGGTGATGGTAGAGGGAGAGAGAGAGAACACCATAAACTGAAAGATATCTATAATGAAAAATACTATGAACAAAAAAAATACATATGAAAACAATACAATCCTCTATGAATTAATGAGGACGTGTAAAAAGCAAGAGGTACTTTTACGATAAATAAAATACATCATGTATCTTTTTATTTTATATTGTTACATTTATATATTATATTAAGCTATATATAAATATATTAATATTTATCAACTTGTTAGTATATGCTCTTTAATTCTATTATATTATTATAATAGTATTATTTATATACTATTTAGTAGATCTAATATATTATTGATTATATTTGTTTTCAAATTATATCATATGTAAATAGTTTATTAATATTTTGTATATGAATTATCTATATGTTTATATTAGATATTATTAAATCGTATATAATATTATATCAAATAAATATATATATACTTTAGGCACAAATAAAATTTGCATTTTTAAAACTTTATAAAATTCATTCTCATAACAAAATTATATGTGTTAGTTTAAACCAAAATAAATATTTTAAATGAAAAATAATTTTATATTTTATAAGCCAATACAAGAGCTTTAATTTTTTTTGAGTACTATGGAAAACAACACATGTATTTTATAAAGTGGTAAAAAAGTGTAGCGAACAATTAGGGGAGAGGACCGAGTAGTTGAGCACCCTAACTTGGCACTTTTCAAGATCTTACGTGGAAATTTCAAATATAATGCCACATCAGCATGCTTTTTGTCAAGGTGTCCAAATAGTTCCAAATAAAAAGTCAGACCAATACTTACATCTACATCATGTTTTATTGGGTGCTGATGTGGCATCACATGATTTGTTGCTTTTTAGATCTAAGAAATACATTTCATCATCATCAACACTAACAACTTTAAATCACAACTATTGATCTAATATTGTTAGAAATATTGCACATTATATAAACAAATGCTATTGAAAAATGCTAGCTATATTTTTCAACATGTCCTCAGTAGTGTTGTTATCTAAGTCATTAAAATATGTGCATAATTAATATTGATTTTAATTAATAGTGTACATATTAACTATGTGTAGGAGAAAGGGCGGAGTTTGCTGGTAAAATTTTAAAACTGATGAACACTAAAACTAAAATAAACGGCGATTACAGAGAAGAAATTGAATGGCCATCACATTTTAATTGTCTTGCACCATCGCAAAAATGAACTGGGCTCTGTTCAAATAGCAAACAACTTTCATATATGGTATGGATTAAAATGAAAAGAAACATAAACAAGATTATGCTTTCATACGAAGTCAGAACATGAAGCTAAAAGAATCGAAACCACACTAGTGAAAAACGGTAACGAAAGAGGAATGTAGTCATCGAGAAATGTGAAAAACAGTTTTGAAAGAACAACGGTCACAATCCGAACGACCGTATTGGATCTCTTGTCCAATAATCCATGCTGTCCATGGACAAAATGAGGTCCGTCAATCTTAAATAGGATATGCCTTCGGCATAAATATTTCTATCAGAACAATGCACCTGTGGGTTTATTTTAGTTTTATGCGTTATATTTTCAATACTCCATGTATGCCTTAGTGAGCTTTTCTAGGAGTCCTTTGGACTTAAATTTCTTTTTGTATTTGATCACATATGGTCGATCCTTGTATTCATATGATTGAAAGGAAATGAAATCATAAAGGAAACAATGCAATTGGATGGTTTAAATCATCTTTTACTAGTGGCATTGACCACAATTTCTCTTTGATACATTTGACATGCTAACACAACATGAAAATCAAACTGGCTTCAAATCATAGTTAAAAAAATTAATGATTCATTAACATAATGAGTAATAAAAGTTAAAGAATGTAAATGTTAATTTTTTTTTAAAAATATGTGAAGGCCTTAAGACTACACTGAGAGGCAATGCCTTCCACACAATAGGTATTTTTGGTGCACCAAGCAACCTAGGCATCCAAATGGCCCACTTAGGTAGGGGTCCCATGAGGGGGGCTTAAGCTCTATGGTTTATGATCAAATTCGAAAGAAAAAATAATAGAGGAGTAATAGTCATTAATGTAGTAATTTATTTAGTCATTTTTTATTTGTCTGATATTAGTCATTTATTTAATCATTTTAATTTGTCTGATATTAGTCATTTATTTAGTCATTTAGTTGTGATTTTAATCGATGACCAAATTAGTCACTTACAAATGACCAAATTAGTCATTTAGAAATGACCAAATTAGTCATTTATTTACCAAATACTACTAGTGTTAGTCACGTGACTAAAGGTTTTAGTCATTTGACTAAAAATTTTAGTCACGTAGTCATTTATTTGCAAAATTCTACTAGTGCATCATAGGTGCTCATGATAAGGTTAAATTCAAATGAATAACTTGAAATTCCCTCACCAAGCTTTGCACACACTTTTATAATTTTCGGCAAGGGGACACCAATCAATGTTTACCAAGTTACTTATAGATACACAAAGTAAAATAAGATGATAGCATTGGCATCAAACAAATTAACGTGGATACAAATATAAATTAATAAGAACCATTGTGCATATACTTACAAATTAATCCAATGAACCATCCGGGTTTGCTCTACTCTTTATTATGTCAAGTATTGCCTCATGGTTAGACTCACAGACCTTCCACAAGGTCTTGTTCAAAGGTCTACCCCCATATTTGGTCAAACAAACATTGGATGCCACAACAAGGTTTGAGTAATGAAGAATATTACGATGCATGTAAAAGTCCTAAAACAACCAATGTTTAACACTCTTATGTGGGTACCTTCTAAGCCACGTTCTAGTAACAACAACTGAGCCTATAGGGTATTCGATGTTTTCTCCATCTATAATTGGGCCTTCCAATTTATTTTTGGCCTCAAAACAATGAAAAAAGTAATAGTTTGTTCCCTCTTCATTCTCTTCATCTGCAATAACTGCATAAACATGCCCTACATTGATATGTGTGGCATATCTCTTCAAATTAGTCAACATTAGGAATACAGTTCAAAGTAAGATAACAATATGGAATTTTAGAAACTAAGCAAGTAGATATATTACCTGGTTGAACTAGATATGATAGGTGGTCAAAGTCGACTGATGATTCCATCTATGTTAGTTCCAATGTCGTTAGAGGGAGATACATGTGAAGTGGGCTAAGATAACTTGTCAACCATTTGTCAACCCACTCCCTTGACTCACAATCATTCCAGGCTTGCATTGTACATGAAGAACAAAAGCATGCCATCTTATGTGTATTGATACTCCATGAACTTGCATTTGAGCTAAGGAAAGAGTGTAGCTCACTCGATCTTGTTAGTGTACAACAATCCTCATATGGTGCAATGTTAGTATCATCCATCAACCAAAAAAAATCTATGAACTGAAGATGTACCTTCATTACCTGGACCCATCGAAGCATTACACCACTCAATGATTGATCTTGCATCTATCAACTTTTCACTATCTTTATACTTTAACTCTTCTCGTGCTAATGCTCTTTTCACGCATGCTCCTGCACCATCATGCCCCCCCTTTCCATGCATGACCTCACAAAAGTTCCACATATGCTGAACACTTGTAGTGAGATGCATCCTGCACAACCAGTAGAACATGTGTGTGTTCTTGAACTGTGTTGCACAATTATCCAACCATATTATATGTTGACCATATGCTATACCCCTTTGAGCCAAATCACTGTAGAACATCTGGAAGCAACCTTGCATGAACTTTGGAGAATGTGTGCGATCAGCACTAATATAAAAGTGATACTCCCTCAATACCTTCCTTTGGTCCTTTGTACTATTAGCTACATGAATGAATGCTATGTGCACAAATATCGAAACCTGTGTGGAGTTGTATTACTATGACTTCACCTCACACTGTGGCTATAGAGTGTAGTTCTCTGCAAACTCAACTATTGATACTATGTTGCCAACTAGAAAGGTGTCCTTGCATAGCTTGAATTATGTGTCTAGCCATCAAGCTCTATGGGTATGCCTTGCATACTCATACTCTAGATTCTCACAAAACATGGACATAAACTGATACATTGGAATCTTCTCAATAACCAAATCACACCTTTTTGCTTGAGACCCATATTTTGTAGCATATGCCACTGTTTTATACTTCCCAAAATCTACTAGTTTCTATCCCACCTCATCTGTGCTATCCATATGTTGACATATTAGCATTCGTTGCAAGCCACCACAATGCTCACATGAACCATCCAAGCATGCTGTCCTGTAGAATATTTGGCCATCCTCTATTTGACATAAATTTTTTTATTAGAACTCTCTTGAAGATTTTGGTGGGGCTTCTATGCCACAATCCTACAAAACATCTTTAGTATGCAAATCTAAACATATAGAATGATAAACATCATAATGGTTAGAGAATTCAATATGTAGTCTACAACAACAAGTAGTGTGTGTGTGTGATTTATCTTGACATAAAATGGTTTAAGCATTTCAAAAAATATTTATGAAATATTAATGAGGATAATAATTTTGAAATTTATGAAAAAATTGGGTTTGAGTTGTATCCAAAAAATGCTTTGGATCTGGTTCACGGTTCTGACTACCAATTTTCCTTCTTCCAATATCCCTTTGATTCAGAGATGGCCTTGCATTATTCTTCCAATACTCTTCAATTAGTGTTCTCAATGCTTCAACAATTTTTTTATCTTTATGTGGCAATCTTCCCAAGAATTCCCATAATTCATTTGAATCGGTGCCCTCAATTCTTTGCCGCCTTTGAATGACTTTTGATAAAGTTTTTCTACTAATTCCCATTTGTTCACTTGTCTTTTTATTGAGACGAGATATCTTTGTTTGATAGCTTACCAACGCCAATGTAATGACACGTTGGGTGACATTAATATCCTTTGAGCATGAGGTTTTACCCACACTCTCATAAGCATCCATTAGATTCTTCATAATAGTGTTTTCACTTGATGCATTTGATGTTCTCAACCCAAGAGTCTTCATGATGTTTTTGTACTTAAAACCTTGCATCATTTGAACGAATAGTTGACATCTTGTGGTCTCATTTAGCCTTTCAAAGAAGATTTTCCAAATCTTATCAAAATATCTTCTACAAGTGCATTTTGGAATCTTACCTTCCATGTGCTACAAAATATCCTCATCAATATTAATCAAAAACTTTGTCTTTCTATGCAAAATTCTAGGTGGTGCTCTCCTAGGTACATACATCTGAACATTAGCAATTTCATAAATATTTAATTGAGATGAGATAGATTGCGTACCTTCGATTGAGGTTGGAGTAGAAGACATACCTTGATCTTCATGTGGGGATGATGGCATACCTTCTTCATCAAATCTGAGTGATGATGTACTCTCAACTTGAGATGCGATGGATGGTGTTCGATCATATTCACTTGTGGTAGATGGTGTCCCTCCATATTTTCTTGTGCTTAATGGTGTCCCTTAGTATTCACTTGCGGTAGAGGTTGTGTCTCCAACTATGGTATCTCCATCTATCCTAGCACGACTCTTTTGCATTCGTTCCCTTTGTGATACCAATTTCTTTTCTCTTTTCAACGGTTGAGGTTCCTCTTCAATTAGCTTGTTTTCATCAATTGTTTTCAATTTATTCTTTTCAAAATATGTTGCCACCTATTATCTCTCTTTTTATTTTAAGGTTTCATACTCTTCCTCTGTTAGTTTCCTCCTTGTTTGTTTCTTCGGCATGGCGGATAATTTTACCTGTAGCATGGTAATGAGATGGATATTAGTTCCTCAAAAATGTATCCATAAAATAAATGAAATATATATGTTATTCAAGGCTTCATAAATAGAAAAAATAGGTGATGAGGTAGCTTTACTAATGAGGTAATTTAGAAATAGAGATGAAGACCAAAATAGTTTAAATAGGTAGTAGAATTTTCAAAATGTGCAAAAAGTGCTAAGTTGTGAAATTAACAAATAGTGAAGGGTTTGATGTAGACCTAGGAGGCTCAATCACAACCAATTTTACAACATTCCTTTAAGAAAAATCTAACAATATTAAGATGACCTATTTGAACAAACCAAACAACCCTCAAATCTTGACAATCATCAGAAGTTAGATTTCACACTTTCACCCCTTGAACCCTAGTAGTAGTGGAAACTCAATTTTTTCCCAATAACTCAAATGTTCTCCAAATCACTAGAAAAAATATTCATGGTTTTAGACACCCATTTCATAGTTATTACACATATCTCAATGTCAAGTACAAGTCCTTTGGACCAAATCCAAGAAAACACCCCTTCTAGGTTGACTTAATTAGGTTGATTAGGCCTAATTTGTAAAGCAACATGCCCTCAAAGTTATCACAGGACCTTGAAACCTTGGGGCAGAATTTCTTAGGTTCCCAAACCTCCAAAACCACAACTAGATTCCTCTGGTATGAAAAAATTCATGCCAAACCCGAAAACCCATTATTCAAGAGGGTTTATTGAATATGCTACTTCCACAACCTCCTAGACTTTAAAACCAACTTGAACAAAGGAAATTAACCTTGAACATGCTTAAAAGTTCAAAACATCATGACCTCCCATAGAGATTCTTCCAAACCCTAGGCCTAAGCCCTCATTCACATGAATTTTTGTTCACAAAAACCACTGTAGCAGTAGGTTTATTACTTCTATTTCTTTCCTACCACTCAAATAATGCATCCTACACTTAAATCAGACATGATAGGGTTTCTTACATGAGTTATAGGTTAGGAAAAAATATGAAAACACAAAAAATTGCTGCAAAACTTGATATTTCAATGTATTTTCTTCTCAAAAACTCCAAACAAACTTACATTTCATGTCTACATGTCATTTAGAGGATTCTTCTTCACATCCCACTGACCAACTACCTTGCAACTAAATTTCAAACCCTTAATGACCATTGAAGGCCAAGTTTATGTCATTTACACATGATATAACAATATTACTCATATTGTAAGTTTGCACCCCTAACACCTATAACTCACTAAAACCACACCAATGGCTTGAAATGAGCCTTATTACATACATAAAACACTAATCTTGCACACTTTACATGTAAATTGAAAAACTTTCCTTCAAAGGCTACAAAGATACTTTAGTGCAAGATCACCATTTTTCACATTTTAACACCTAAACTCAAATACTCAACCTAAGAAATGCTTAGTGGTCTTGATTGACCTTATTAAAAACAAAACATGCTCAAAGACTCATCCACCTACCTATTAACCTCGTAATTACCATCAAATGATCAAATAAGGAGGATGAGGTGTAGGTGCTCCTGCACCAAGGTTGTAAAAGTGTATTAAAGAGGGAGATCAACAGTCACCTCTTTCAAATGTTAGTTTTCAAAGTTGAAGTGGTTTGTTTTAGGAGGGAAAAATTATCCAAGGCCATGAGAAACTTGAATGGAGGATGATCCTTGGATTGGGTGTCAAACCAAATGAGGAAATGTTGAGATTCCTTAAGAAAAATGAGGTTTTGGTTAGTGAAATTGAGTTTTTGAGTTGGGCAACATTATTTTATGTTACATTGAGCATGAGTAGGGTACTTTAGACTTGTTTGAACAATTGTAAAGTTTTGGAGTGTTTCACAAGTGCTACTTCCAATAAAACCCAAGGTTTCTAAGCCTAGGGAGAGGGTTTTATGGTTTGGGTGGTAAATAATTGAATGTCTACAATATAGCACTATAATTTGAAGTTTTCATAGATATAAAGTGCTTCCACAAGGTTTTAGGAGATTTGGAAAAGTTTTGAAGGTGGCCCCTTTGTAAAAGTGGGCTAATTTGGGCACTTAAAAGCGTAGAAAACCTGATTTGTGCATTTTGGTACAAAACAAGCATTGGTGATTGTTGGATATGTTGAAAAGCTCTATAATGGGTCCCTAATGCGTGTTGTGTTGTGAGTTGAAAGGTTGTGTGAGTGGAATTATACCTGATTGAGTGACTTTGATATGCTACAAGGAACAGTGTGAATATGTTGAATGAAGAGGTCCTAATGAAAATGTAAATTGAAAATTGTGTTTGCATATTGGAGTTGTGTGTTTGTGTGTTGCAGGCCTCCCCCTACTGCATTAGGAGTATATTCCAAGTTTTTAGAGACATGTATGGAAAATTTGGTAGCATAGACAAGGCAATCAACTAGTTTGTATAACTATTTGACAAAATACCTCAATGAAAGCTTTGAAAGCATACACAAAGTAAGTCAATTGTTAAATAACAAAATGCCTCAAAGAGATGTGGTTTAAAAATGTAATTGGAAATTGTATAGAATTGTGTAATTTAAAATGTCCATTCACAACCTAAGGTTGTAACATGACAAACAAACAATGATCAACGTGGAATATGCAAAACAACAAAAATGAAAGGAAGCCATAATAGAATGAAAAAAAATGTACAAAGACTTCACATACCTAAAAAACTAGAGTTTCAAATGAAGGAGTTCTACCCAATTATGTAGCCTTTGGTTCTTCTTTCCTCAAACTCCTCAAAAATTTGACTTTTTCAAAAGCTTGTTCCCCTCCAAACTTCAATTGTATATCAGTTATCACTAGAATTCAAAATTGAATTGATATTATTTGTCTTTCAACATGAAAATTCTGCTATTTCATGCAAAGGTGGTGGAAAGATCATGAAAAAGGTGGTGGAATCTAAAAATCATGCATGGACACTTCACTCAATCATCAAAAAGATACTTTTTGTCAGAGAATGTGCAGAACCAGGAGAATATGCAGAATGTGGGCTAACATCAGGGGTATATTGTGTTTTTCACCATTTTTAGTGCAAGATATAACATGCTCGCATTATAATGCGAGCATGTTATCTCTTCCTAGAACGACTATGTCTCTACTTCTTAAAAACATGCTTGCGTTATCATAAAGTTGGTTTTTTTATATATCTATTTTATCTTTTTATCTATACTCTCTCCCACTCTCTCACACCATCTCTCCCACCTACTCACCCTCTCTCCCACACTCTCCCACCTACTCACCCTCTCTCCCACACTCTCCCACTCTCCCACTCTCTCCCTCCCACACTCCCACACTCCCACACTCCCACACGCTCTCCCACCCTCTCTCACCCTCTCCCACTCTCTCCTCTCTCCCTCCTATCAACACCCTAATCTCAACCCTCTCCCACCATCTCCTACTCTACCCACCATCTCCCCTCTCTCCCCTCTTGCTCTATCTCCCACTCTCCCCACTCTCCCACCTCTCTCCCACTCTCTACTTCCTCTCCCACTCTCTTCCTCCCTTCCTCCTCTCCCTGTCTCTTGCCTCTCAGCCTTCTCTCCACCCTCTCTCACTCTCCCAGCCTCTATCCTCTTTCCCACACACCTCTCCACCTCTCACCTCTTCCTCTCTCCCTCTCACTCTCTCTACCTCCCTCACTCCCACCTCTCCCACCCTCTCCTACCCTCTCTGACCCTCTTCCTCTCCCTCTCCTCTCTCCCCACTCTCCCACTCCTCCCTCCCTCTCAGCTCTCTCCCTCCCCTATCTCCCTCTCACTCTCCACACTCTCCTCTCTCCATCCTCTACCACTTTCTTCACACCCTCTCCATTCTCACCCTCTCCTCCTCATCCTGCCCTCTCCCCACCCTCTCCCACCTCTCCTCCTCCTCCATGCTCTGCCATTCTGCACCTCTCACTCTCTCTCTCCCACTCTCCCACTCTCCTCCTCTCTCCCACTCTCCCACTCTCTCCCACCCTCTTCCACGCTCTCCCACTCTCTATCCCACCTTCTCCCACCCTCTCTCCCACTATCTCCCACTCACTCCCATCCTCTCTCCCACCCTCTCCCTACTCTCTCCCACCCTCTCCTAGTCTCCCAGGTCTCTCCCTACCTCTCCTAGTCTCCCGGTCTCTTACCCTCTCCCACCTCTCCCTACCCTCTTGCCCTCTCCCACCCTCTCCCTCTCCCCACCCTCCCTTTCCCTCTCACCTCTCCTCTCTCCTCTCTCTCCTCTCTCCCCTCTCTCCCTCCCACTCTCCCTTTCCCTCTCTCCCTTCCCTCTCCCACTCTCTTCCTCCCTCCATCACACCTTCTCCAACCCTCTACCACCCTCTCCCACTCTCTCCCACTCTCTCCCATCATCTCTTCCACTCTCTCCCACCCTATATCACTCTCCCCACCCTCTCCTACTCTCTCCCCTCTCCCACCCTATCCCACTTTCTCCCGCCCTCTCCCACTCTCTCTCACCCTCTCACACTCTCACTCTCTCCCTCCTATCTCCTGTCCTGCTCTCTCACCCCTCCCACTCCCTACCTCTGCCTCTCTCCCACCCTCTCCCTACTCTCTCACCTCCCACTCTCTCACCTCTCTCCCACTCTCTTGGGCACCTCTATCCTCTCTCACCCTCTCCCTCTCTACCCTCTCCTCCCTATCTCCCACCCTCCCACACTCTCCTCTCTCCCCTCTCTCCTCTCTTCCTCCCTCCATCCATCCTCTCCCTCTATCACTCTCTCCTCTCTCCCACCTCCTCTCTCCCATCCTCTCTCCCACTCTCTTGTTTCCCTCTCCTCTCTCACACCTCTCCTCTCTCTTCCCACTCTCTTACCCCTCTCCCTCCTCCTCCCTCTCTCCTCTCTCCCACCTATATCACTCCTCAACCCTCTCCTCTCCCACTCTCTCCCACCCTCTCCCACCCTCTCCCATTCTCCCCCATTCTCTCCCACTCTCTCCCACTCTCTCCTTCTTGCAAAAAGGGTCATGTCTCTAATTCTTCAAAACACACTCGCACTATGAGAAAGTTGGTTTTTTTTATAGTTTTTTTTTCTCTCTTTGTCTATTATCTCTCCCACCCTCTCCCACGCTCTCCCACTCTCTCCCACTCTCTCCCACTCCTCTCCTCTCTCTCACCCTCTCTCACACCCCTCCCACCCCTCTCCTCTCTCCTCTCTCCTTCCCTCCCTCCTCCCACTCTCTCACTCTCTCCTGTCTATCACTCTCACCCCTCACTCTCTCCCCACTCTCTCTCACTCTCTCCTCTCTCCTCCCTATCTCCCACTTTCCACTCTCCCAAAATCTCCCACTCTCTCCCTCTCTTCCTCCCTCACACACTCTCTCCCATTCTCTACACCCTCTCCCTCTCTCCCTCACTATCCCTCTCCCACCCTCTCCTACCCTCTTCACCCTCTCCCTCTCTCCCTCCTATCTCACTCTTCCTCTCCCACACCTCTGATCTCTCCTCTCCCACCCTCTCACTCCTCTCCCACCCTCTCCCTCTCCCCCTCTGTCCCACCTTGTCCCTCTCCTCCTCCCTTCCTCTGTCCACCCTCTCCCACCCTCTCCCACTCTCTCCCACCCTCTATCACTCTCTCCCACCCTCTCCCACTCTCTCCCACTCTCTCCCACCCTCTCTCCCACTCTCTTGGGAACCCTCTATCACTCTCTCTCACCTTCTCCTACTCTTCCCCAATGGGAACCCTATAGTACCCCCCACCCAAAAAATAGGAGGCCGTCGGGGGCCCCTACTATTCATCGGGAAATTTACCCCCAAACTTTGGGTGGGAGGAATAGCTCGAATGTAAGACCCCACCACAAAGTAACCCAACACCACCGGGTGGGTGGGAGAAGTAGCGTGAGGTAAATTATAGAAGTGGGATAAAGATCCATTACTTTCTTTTCCATGCTTGAGCTTCTCACTCAACAAACCAACCAACTCATCGGTGAGCACCCCTCCTCTTTATTGTGGAAGGATTTGTCAATCAGTTTCCCTGGATTGGGATGGGAGGAATGCGTAATCATTTATTTCATCAACTCCTGTTGCTTCTCGAGCCATAACTGAACCAAGCACGAGGCTTCAATAATAGTCCGGGTGGCCTCAAATATATTATTGTTCATTGGTGGGAGGAACAACAACAACTATAGGGGGGTTGGGGGCTAGTGGGAGGCTCCCCTCTTTTCAGAGACGGGGTGGGTGGTTAAGGGCTGGTTAGTTCCTGAAAGGGCGAGTCAGTGTGGTGGGCCCCTGGGTCTCTGTCCCTTTAGTAGGACTAGTCCTTAGGTAAGGTGAATAGGTTGGTTGGTGGGGTGGGGGTCATCCATATATCCTCCCACCCCCTAGTGTCAACTGGCAAGTCAAAATTTAGTGAAGGGCGGGTGGATGGGCACTTTACTTGACTATAGTTTCTTAGGGTTAGGAAGGTGGCTCCACCTTGAGATTAGTAGGGCCTGACGAACTATAGTTGAGTTTATTGATGGCTCTGGGGCTACCCCCTACTCTTCTATCACTATAGGGGTTTGGGGTTTGAGATGAAGGAAGATCAGGGCAGCACATCAATTTTTCCCATACACTTCACTCGGATATGTTCTTATGCTACTAGCTATTCCGTCAATTCTCTCCTAGACAGGAACTAACGATTCACAAATCTTATCAACTACAGAATCCAGTGAGCGGCACAAAATCTCTCCATGGATTTCTCCTCTTGCTCCTTCCCCCATCAAAGTGCCTATGGTAATAGTTCATATATAGTTACCCGAAGCTCATGTAGAGGCACCTACGGCTGGATCCGTAATCTCAGTAGGAATTCCTTCAAAATTGGGAACCTATGGATTTTCAAGATTTTCCATAGAATGCAGTAGATGCAGTAGTACTAGCAGCAACACTTGTAGCAAAGAAAGAAGATCCAGCAATAAACCCAGTAGCGACTGTTCCAGATCTTTACCCAGTGCTAGTCATTGCTTCGAATATACAAAAACATTGTCTCATAATTTTTGAGAAAAAAAGTTAAAAAATTCTTTTTCATGCTTGGTATCCCTACCACCTCGCCCAACATACTTACACGTATATAGATCCAAATTTAGTGCTAGACGCAGGGTCTTTTCTAGTTGGGGTTAGAGCCGATTGAATTATAGATTCATTAAGTTTTAGATCATCTCACTAATCCAACACTCGCATAAAGTAGATCTAGAAGCACCACCAGTATCTAAGCTAGTTCTAGCTTTTTAATTTGTTTAATTGATACCGATGCCCTACTATTCTAAGGGGTCGTTGAAGTAATAGTTGAAACAACAAAAGTTGATGCAATTGGGAAGAAGTTGCATTTGATCTAGTTGAAGCACCTAGCAGCCAACATATGATCCTCCCTCTTTGTTTGGTGTTTGGTTCTTGTCTACAAAGAAAGAATGTTTGTTTGTTCAGCTTAGATCTAAGTGACCAGGTGAAAACCTAAGAATTATCGTAAAGATTCTCCATTCTTTATCACCACCTGAGCCTTCCTCTTCCATAAAGAAAGAATGGTTGTCCCTTCGTTCCTTCCTCTCAACCTTCAGTGGTTAAGAAAGAATGGTTGTCCCTTTGTTCTTTCCTTTCATCCTCAACCTTCGGTTAATATGTGAATGTATCTTTTCTTAGAGCTAAGTGACTAGGCGACTTTGGCTATCTAAAGATTATCCATAGTATCTCACCGCCCGAGCCTTAAGCTTGTAAAGAAAGAATATCATTTTTTGGTTGTTCGGTATTCGGTATTCTGCCGCCATTAAGAAAGAATGTGTATTTGTTTGTTCAACCATTTCCTTGTCCTACCAAGTGAAGCCCTACCGTTGGCCCTTTGATTATCCCACCTGAAACTATGGTGGACATAACCTTATCCTCGTCTTTCTTGTTGGTGATGAGAGAATGTTGGTGTCGTGTGGTAGGTGTCCTATCCCTAGCATCCAAAAGATTATCCTCCCTATTCTCTAACCTTCATCTTTGTCAGTCAAGCAACAATAAAGAATGTTTGTCCAATCATCTTTATCGGTAAAGCCTTTCCTCCTCAACCTTCTTCAGTGCTGAAGATGCGAATGCAGCTTTTCTTAGAGCCTTGTGACTAGGCGAAAACCTAAGAAGTATCATAAAGATTCTCCATTCTTTATCACTGCCTAATCCTTCTCGTAAAGAAAGAATGTATCTTTGTTTGTTCAGCAGTATCCGGTATTTAACTATAGTGAGTTAGGCCAATCCAACTAGCCCTACTATTCTATGGGGAAACCAAGTTAGTTTACCTTCTAAAAAGATTCTACGAGTAGGACAGGTAGCATTGCTATTAGGATCCTTCACCCCTAGTCAAGTTTGTTTCTTTCCCTGGAAGGGCCGTAGGCCAGCCTTCACCCCCAAGCAAGTCTTTTCTGGATCCCCTTCTAAAACGGAGAACATAGAGAATCTAAAGTTTCTTCCGCCGCCATGGTTGAACTCAACTTCATTGGGGCTGCAACATGAGCTCTCTATCTATTCAGTATTGAAGTCAAGGTAATGAAATCCTTGTTACTTCCAGCACATTCTTTCTTTCGCATGGTCCAACTTTAGACCCTATCCCACTCTCTCCCACCCTCTCCCACTCTCTCCCACCCTCCCACTCTCTCCCACTCTCACCCACCCTCTCCCACTTTCTCTCCCACTCTCTCCCCGCCCATTCCCCTACTTTCCCCACTCTCCCACACCCTCCCACCTCTCCCCTCCCTATCTCCCACCTCCCACTCATCCCACACTCTCTCCCACTCTCTCCCACCCTCTATCAGCCCTATCTCACCCTCTCCTACTCTCCTCCCCCACACCTCCCACCTCTCCAACTCCTCAGCCCCACCCTCCTCCCACCCCCTCTCTCTCCCACCCTCTCCCAATCTCTCCCACCCTTTCCCATTCTCTCCAACTATCTCCCACTCTCTTCCTCCTTCCCTCCCTCTCTCTCCCACCCTCTCCCACCCTCTCCCATTCTCACCCACTCTCTCCCACTCTCCTTACAAAAAGTGTCATGTCTCTACTTCTTTAGAATGCACTCATGTTATGAGAAAGTTGGTTTTTTTATAGTTTTATTTTCTCTCTTTGTCTATTCTCTCTCCCACTCTCTCCCACCCTCTCCCCCCCTCTCCCACTCTCACCCTTTCTCTCTCCCACTCTCTCCCACTCTATACCACTCTCTT
>VDFB02075321.1:229449004-229532096 GCA_007258455.2 Sequoia sempervirens | reverse complement strand
CCTCTTTCTCTCCCTCTCTTAGGTTGAACTCCCTCCCACACCCTCTCCCTCTCTCAAGTCTCTCACTCACACTCCCTCTCTCAAGTCTCTCCCTCTCACCCTACCTAGCTAAGTCCCCATCATTCCAACCCCTTCTCTCCCACTCCCTCTCTTAAACTCTCACTTCCACCCCATCTCCCTCTTCCCATCCCACCCTACCTAGAAAACTCTTTCTCTCTCTTAAAATTCTCCCTCCCTCTAAAGACATACATAAATACATACAAGCATAATAAACATGTACATACAATCCTACATCCATACAATATATGTACGAATTGATACATATAGGCATACATACATAAATACAAACATGCATACATAAATACATACATGACACACCAACATACATGTACATACAAACATTTAATAGAGTGGCATTTAACATAAAGGAAGACATAACACAAGCGTGTTATAACGCGCTCATGTTATGTCTTGCTTGAAATGTATCTTAGATAAGCAAAAAAATGTAAAAACTAGGAAATAATGTGAGCGCATTATAACACGCTCGCATTATATCTTGCTTTGGGAATCTCTGAGCCTTAGCATTGGTATTTGCCTTGGAATACCAACCCAAAGGTTTGGAGGGAATTCTCAATGACCAAAGACGTGTTTTTGCAAATTCTACAATTTTTCACATAATCGAGTTTGTGCTCACCATCACGATTGCATCTGGTTCAATATCGACAAAATCGAACACATGGGTAATGTTAGGTTCTCTCTTAGCTATTGATGCAGAGTGGTAGGGATAGCAAACACCCAACTATGATGGAAAAGACACTCAGCTTAAATGCTTCTATCAAATACTCTTACAGACCTTGGAAACATTGAATCATGTCTTTTTGGATTAGAATAAGGTGTGACAACTTCCTAGCACTTAGGTTTCAACAAACTTCCAAAAACTATGGTGAATTAGGCACTTTTCTCCCTTAAGGCTAGTAGGCTTACCCAGTAGGATAGTCAATATAAAATACACATGGAGGACTTACAAGACACCAAACCTATGGATTTAGACATCCAAAATGGACCTCTATGAAGTCTCAATACCTTTTCCCATGACTGTCAAGGCACAAACCATAATAAGCCATTCTACCGCTGCTCTAAGAGACCTACTTCACAGATCTACACCTGGGTCTTGACTATCTAGGCTCTCCCCTTCACCCCAAAGCCAAAAATAAAACTCCTAAAGGTTTTCCACACCTGTTACCATCATTCCTAAGTGCCTCTTAAACAAATTCTTCAGAATCAAGCAAAAACTCACTTTTTTGCTTTTCAATTAGGCTTATCACATAGAGATGTCAAGCCAAAAACATTGCACCACTTCCTCCAATGAGCCTTCCATTTTACAAGACCATGATAACATGATGGTACACCCTTATATCTTCCATCCCATTGAGATTTAGCAATTTTACAATGTGGGAATGGAAGAAATATGCATTTTTCACCCAAAACCCTGATTTTAAGGGTTTTCAGACCACCCGGAAGTAAAATTAAGATATCTCCCTTAATACTCAATAAAAACTAACCACTACAGCACCAAAATAAAGCTTATTCAATCCTCTTTCCAACCATTACAGGATTTTAGCATAAAAAAATGTACAGATCGTACCAAGCACGTGATCAGCAAATTCCATAGGAAAAACATGGGGTTTGAGACCACCCGGTAGTAAAATGGGAATATCTCACTCAATTTTCAATGAAATCACATAATTCCAATGCAAAAAGAAAGGTTATTCAATTATCTATCCAACCATTATAGTCTTAGAGCATGGAACAACACATACAAGCCGTACAATGTATGGGATCAGCAATTTCTTTATGAAAAACACAAAAAAACTTCTTCTTAGAAACTCCTTCCAAACTTGTTCAACAACCTCAAACTTGAGGCATTACATCAATATATCATTGGAATACCTTCAACCACTTCTAATAACTGATCAACTACCTTAACCACCCCTTTTTTCAACTCTAAAATGATAATTTGCCAATGCTTGGCCTTAATCATCTCCTTACAACTTGATTTTGTAAATTCCTCTTAACTGACCTACTAAGACCCCAAAATCCTTCCAATACATAACAAATGGTCATTGAGACCTTATTCATAAGAAAAAAAAACATGAAAACCAAACCTACATTATATCCTATCCACTAAGATCACCTTGTCAACATGACATACATGGACAACTTATTACAATGCAACATATTTTAACATATTTTGCAACTTCCTCATTGCATATTGTTTAAAAATCTTCAAATCCACTCCATAAACCTTCAAGACTCCCCTTTACATTCCAAGGTGATGGTGCCCCTGCACCAGCTATCCAATGATGTAATTTTTTTCACTTTTTGACAATGTTAAGCCTTTCATCCATAATTCCTTTTGTTTGTATGTCTCTTTTTTTCCAAAATGTAGTGTTTGGTGTTTTTTTCATTATAAATTAACCGTTCATCAAAATTTCAAATAAATTACATTTTTAGAAACTAGAGTTCATTCTATAATTTTTTTTTTTAAAAGCAATTACTTTCCAAAATTTGTAGGGGGAGCATGACCAAAATTCTACTTTTTAGGAAGTTCCCACTTAGAAAATTAGTAAAAAATCAAATATTCATTAAAAAATTATCAGAAAAATCGTGCATCAACTAGATACTGTTAGCTAACTTTTGACTGTAGTGATTTTAAAAATACTACAAAAAATTTCACCATGCTATGGTCGTACAAGAGTTGCTATGTTATATTTTTCTGACAAAAACAACACCAATTTGTGTACGTCCCTCTTTTGAACTCCTTAATCTCAACCATTTTAAAAATAAATTAGTAGTTTAGAAAGTAGACTTGGAGCACTTTGATCTTTGTTTTTGTTCCATCTCAAAATTTTGAGTGTAACTATCCTCAATTTCACATCCAAGGTTAGTATTTCCTGATTTCAAAAGAAAAGTGGCTACTTAAGCCCCCTTTTTGGGAACCATCTTGGTGCACTTACCCATAGTGTGAAATTGTCAAGGGTGACAATTTACGATGGTACACAAACATGATTTTTTATACAATAATTTTCCATCTATTCTTTCACATAAAATTATTAAAATGAAATCTCTTTTTAATCTAAGTTGAGCTTCTATCGTACACCCTTGAAAAATCTTATTAGTATGTAAAGATACACATATATGTCAAAAAATGTCATAACATGATTATAAAATTCAATGTGGACTCTACAATAATAAGTTTTGCATGTGTAATTTATTTTGACATAAAAAGGTTTTTCCATTTCAAGATAATTTTGACTAATTTTTATTTGAGGATAAATCTCTACATAATTTGCACATGTGGCTTATGGTTTTGACAACCAATTCTTTTTTTTAACATCTCTTTGATTATGTGATACTCTTACATTATTTTTTCAAAATTCTTCAATTATGGATTTTAAGGCTTCAACTATGACTTTATCTTTTTATGAGATTCTATCAAAGAATTTGCCAATAGATCATTGCTATTTGGATCCTCAACTCTTTCATGTCTCTCATTGAATTTCATTAGTATTTCTCTACTTATTTTTAGTGCTTGACTTATTTTCCTTATTAAGCAACATTCTTTGTTTGATTACTTACTATAGATGATATAATTACATATCATGTAACACTACTAAATAGGGTGTATGAGGTCAAACCTGCTCTTCATATGCATTGATTATATTGTTTTACTATTATTATTTAATGTTATTAAGCCAATAATCTAAATGATTACTCTTAACTTAATCCCATAATTTCAATAAATAATTGACATCTTTAAGTTTCATTTAATTTTTTTAAAAAATCCATATTTTATTAACATTTCTTCTACAAGTACATTGGGGAATCTTATTAACCATTGGATATAAAAAGTTTTCTCAATGGTAAAATTGCTTCATCACATAAATTTGGTTCACCATACAAATTTTGTTCATCTTCAAAATTTGGAATATTTATTATTTTCAATATGTTGATCAATTGGTTTAAAATCATAATTATTAACTCAATTTCTATTTGAGGAATTTATTCGATATAAATTGAGATGGAAAGGAGGATTTACCTTCAACTTTAGGATTTAATTTTTTAATTGCATTTTTTTTTTGTATTTTGTATTTTTATTTCTCCAAATTCTTATCTTTCATGCCTTGAATGGATGTGTCATGATTTAATTAGATTGAGAAAAAGGATATATATTCCTCTATGGAGTTTTATTTCTTATTTTCATGATGTTGTATTATTCACAAGTTTCTCTAATATTTGAGTCTTTGGTTGTTTCCTTGGAATGATGAATTCTATATCAATCAAATATAATTGATTAAAATAATGAAAATAATTATTGAAAATCAAAAAAATTAAATAAAAAAATAATAATTCAAATTCTTCAAAATATGAAATAATATTTCAATTATTTAAGAACTGAAAATTATGATAACTTAAGACACATGCAACAATAAAGTTGGCTTATAAATTGATGCAATTGAAACAACCACAACTAAAAACTCACTCCTTCCCCTATTCATAGCTAGGTGACAACCCAATTCGATAATTTCATTTGTTGATTGAAATCAATTCAACATTATAGCAATCAATAGCGACAAATTCAATTATTTCGAATCCAATAAAATAGTTTTCAAGAAAAAAATTTCAAATTCAAAAATAACATCAGAATCTAAGGGAAAGGTCCCATGAAGGGGGGCTTCCTTAAAAATCTCAGCGTAAGTTGCTTAGCTTTTTTAGGAATATTTTAAGTTTTTGGTCCCATGGATTTAATCTTCAATTCTGCTTAAAATTTTAAGCTCCAAAATTTAAGAAATGAACTTTAGTGCTTTGATAAAAAATAATAAAGAAATAAATTTTTTCTCATTTTTATTTTATAATAAGAATTAAAAATTTTAGATGAGAGACTAGTGGCATAAAAAACTCCTAAGCTGTAGGGGCAATTTCTAGCCCCACCCCAATTTCACCAGCTGAAATATTCATTCCTAAAAGGTAGGGGCTCCTATTTTTCTGGAAAATATTCCAATTGATCTCGTAGCACAATTTTTTTCCCAATGAGACCTCCTGCTCCATGAAAATAGAATCCCAAACCCACCATGAGACCATACAGAAGACCATAGATTACAAACACTGAACTAGTTACAATTCATCGGTCTCCAATTGCCTTTATTCTGCAATTGCTCTTTTCCGATAATTCCTCTCTTCCTATACTCACTCTTGATCTTAATCCCATCCCAATTTAATTCTGCATTTGAATCACTCTCATAAGTGGCATGCCTCCATCCTCATGCTCCAACATTTGCTTTCTCTGCACTCACCTCCCTATTACCCTCTTTTTGTCTGCTACTCTTCCTTTATTCCATCGTGCACCCCTCTTTATTTCGTCTGCATTTTGATGTGGCATACAAACATTTATTATTTTAATCCTATGTTGCCTCTCTAGAGTCTCTCCATTCCAAATTTTCTTCTCTACTACTCCCTACACAGCCCCTCCAATCTTCTATATAGCATCCATCTTCTTAACATTGCCTGTGCATGACTTCCTTTCTTCCAAAATCTGTTCATATAATTTTAATTCCTCATTGATATATTACGGCCCTTCATCTGGCAAAATTGCATTTTAAATTTCTTAAAAATTATCTTATGATAGGCGTGGCCTGCATTTGCAGTTCTTGTCTCCCCCCTTTGATTGTATGGACTTCTCTAATCCTGGCGACCCTTCCCATTCTCTTTTGTTGTAGTTTTGTTTAGTATTTTCCTCACCAAAATGGCGTCACTCCTCCTTCCCATTCTACATGTATGTCTTTTCATATGTCTTCCACATTCCCTTTGTGCCATTTCCAATTTAACTTAAAGTGAATCTAACTAATTCAACAATATATCCATTTTAATTAAAATTGATTTCACAATTGAGACAAAGTGGAGAAATTGCATTCAAATTGAATGGATAATCAATTGTTTCATGACCAAATTCAATCTGCAGAAATATGGATTTAAATTCATTTCAACAAAAATCAAACTTCAAATGCATATTGATATATGACATTTTTCAATCTATGACAAAATATCATTCAACTTCTTCCACCATCCATCACTGATGCAGGGGCATTCAGGGAGTAGAGCAATCTTGCACATCTAAAATCCCATTTTCCTTTGTTGGCAAATTTGGTGTTTTTCACTTTGATTTTCTTGTAGGCATGTGATTAATTCTTCATTTTCTTCCCTCTTCCGACAATTCAATTTGGAGTCTTTTGGCAAAGTGGTCTTTGGAGCTGAAGTTAAAATTTTTCTATTATTTAAATATTATAAATTTAAAAATTGCTAAAGGAGGTTCCAAAAACCCATGCCCATACATTTTTTCCAATTTTGGCTCTTGTGTAACTCTTGGAATTTGATTTGGTTGACCATTTGTGTTGGAGTCTTCTAGGTGCCTAGGTGGAGGTAGTGGAAGGCGAAGTGTTGGAGGTAATTTTTGGAAAAACACATTGAATATTTTATAGGAAGGAGTGGCCAGAGGAATCCCACACCTAGATTGGAGAGGGAAGGATATTGAGAAGTTGTGGCTGCAGGGAAAAATCCCAATGCTTAGGGAAGGATGATTTTGAACAACAAAAATATTGAAGAGAAACATGAAGAAGATACAGGAAGATTGTGAGAGGCTATTCTAGGGCATCCAAGGAGAAATGGACTAAATGTTGTTGTTGTTTTGATAATGCTTGTAATTGATTTTAGTGTCTTTGAATCAATTTTGTAATGGTTGAAGGCATTCTTGCCTATAGGTGTGAGTTTGTTTTTGCTTGCTAGGCATTCTTGCCTGTAGGATTAATTCTAATTTTGATTGTGGATTACCTATAGCCTTTGTTGTTGTGTGGCTAGTATTGGATGTAAAAAAAATAGATTATTCAATTTGAATGAAGCATATGTTGGTGATTTAAATCTTTGGTTGCAAGTTTAAATTCCACAAATAAAGAAATATACCTTGGTTATGGTTGTGGGATGTAACAATTGACAATCCCATAGGATTCTCAATTGTTGATCAACATCAATTAGTATCAAAGCAGGCTATTTCAATGTTGCCAGAATCTAGCTATTGAAAGTGAGGAAAAGTGAATTTTCTGGTGATTTGGGCATCAAACAATGTATGTAATTGTTGTTAGAAAAAATAACATGAATGTGTAAATGTATATATGAATGTGGGATCTTTCATTGTGTAAGTTTTTAGATCAATTGGATGAGTTTTGCATATTCAAAGTGAATTACGAAAAGTAGTCTGTCAACAATTTTTAGTGCATTTTGAGAGCCATGGTTTGAAGAAGTTTGAAGAAAATGGCACATAGAGGACAGGGTAGAGGGAGAGCCCCATGAGGAGAAAAACATCCAACACTCATGGAGATCTTAAGAGGAATCACGACAAGGCTAGAAGCCATAGAGACATCACAACAAAGAGGAGTTTCTATTGAGGATGTTAGTGATGAGGAAGAAGAGGTTCCAAAAGTTACAGTAGGAGGAGAAGATGAACAAGAGGATATATTTCTATCCATGGTGATATCAAAATTGGGTAGGAACTTGTTAAGAATGGATCCACCAAGCTACAATGGGAGCTTGAATCTAGACGAAATCATTGATTGGATCTTAAATATGGAGAAATATTTTGATTTGGAATCCATACAAGATAGGAAGAAGGTAAAATATGCTTGCATGAGGTTGAAAGGACATGCATCCCTATGGTGGGATCAACTGCAAATTGATAGACAAAGAAAAGGTAAGGAGAAAATAAAATCATGGGATAAAATGGTAATCAAGTTGAAATCTAATTTTTTTCTAGTTGATTATCATATAAGTTTATTTAAGAAGTTTCAAAATTTAAAATAAAGGGAGTCAAGTGTCATGAAATACACTAAAGAGTTTTATAGGCTTGGTATTTGAGCTTGACATGTTGAAGATGATGAGGAAAAGGTTTCAAGGTATCTAAATTTCTTACAAGATTCCATTCAAGATGAAATTAGCTTAGTCCTCATGAGAATAGTAGAAGAAGCTTGCCAATATGACCTTAGAGTAGAAGAAAAGTTAGCAAGAAGACAACAAGTCAACTTCAGAGGTAGAGGACAAACCAATAGAGGAAGAGGAAAACCAACAAGAGAAGAAGAACCAAACTGGTCACAAGATAATTATAGTCCAAATACAAAGGATAAAGGAGATTTTCAAAGGGGAAGAGGTGAAACTTCAAGAGAAAGGGGAGATTGGGGAATAGGAGAGGAAGGGGATTTTTAGGGGTTTTTTGTAATTGTGGAGAAATGGGTCATAGGGCCTTTGAGTGCTCTCAAATACAAGAGATTGGAAAGGAAAACAATGGGAAGGAATACACCACAAAATGTGAAATGAAACATAACTGACAGATCTAGAAGATGGAGAATTCCTTATGTTGAAAAGAGTACTTTTAAAACCCGAGAAAGAGCAACAAGAACCAATACAAAGAAGAAGTTTATTTAAGATAATTTGTAAATCACAAGGAAAATGTTGCACTATGATTGTGGATAGTGGAAACATAGATAATCTAGTGTCCCAAGAGATGGTGGAGAAGTTGAAGTTGGAAAGAACAAAGCATCCAAATCCATATTGGGTCACTTGGTTGCAAAAAGGGAATCAACTTTTGGTAAGTGAGTAGTGTTTGATGAATTTTCAGACTGGTAATTATAGGGATGAGATTATATGTGATGTGATTTTGATGGATGCATGCCATATTCTTTTGGGTAGACTAGGGAAATATGGTTGAAAGTCTATGCATGATGGTGAAGTAAAAAAATATACAATAACAAAGGATAAGAAGTATGTCATGAACCCATTGAAGGATAAGGAAGAAGAGGTAGGAAGAAATTATGTAAAGGTATGTATGTTTTCAAGTAAACAATTTTTGAAAGTGATAAAGAATGAAGAGGCATGTTTTGATTTGGCTCTTGACCAAAAGGAAGTTAGGACAACCATTTGTCTTGATGAAGGAGTTAAAAAGGAAGGAAAAATTGGATTTTCATTGATGGAAGAAGAATAAACAAATCTTATTCAAGGGGAAAGTCCAAAGAAGAGAAGAAAACAGTTGCAGCTGAAAAATGTGTTATTCAAGGCATAGAGGAAATCAAACATGAAGTTGCAATAGGGAATCAAGAGGTAAAGTCTGAATTTTGTGATTTCCATGATGAAGTTAATTTGCATAACATGAATAGGTATGAGAAATCTAAAAATAATGTTGTAACAAAGGAGGAGATTTCAAAGTTACTTGTTGATGTATCACATTTTGTCAACATAATTCTTGAAGCTGATTTTTGTAAAGGTGAAATGGTAAGAAAAGAAAAGGAAATAGTGAAGAGCTACAATAATAAGACACAAATTGAAGAATGAGGTGTTACTAATGTTGTAGATATGCAGGAAGAAGAAGGTGAAGAGGAAATTGGTAAGGAAAATGAAAATAATTTTTTATGACATTTATGACAATGAGCTCTATAAATTTGTTGAGGGTGAAGAAAAAGAATGGAAAAATGCGGGTAGTAAACTAAAATTCATGAAGGGAAGAAATGGGAGAAGGAACTCAAAGAAACATAAAGGAAAGAAAATTGAGGACGCAACATGGTTGGATTCCCCAAAAATTTACAAGCTTGGGATTCCATTTCCCAATGAATGTTCATGAGCTCTTGCTCATGGAACATTTTTTCTTACCCCAGACATTTGATGCAGAAGCATTTGAGTAGTAGAGAAATCCTGCACATCCAAAATCTCATTTTCCTTTGTTTTCAAATTTTGGTTTTTTTCATTTTGATTTTCTTGCAAGCATGTGATTAATTATTCACTTTCTTCCCTCTTCCAACAATTCAATTTGGAGTCTTTTGGCAAAATGATATTTAGAGTTGAAGCTACAAATTTTCTATTATTTAAATATTATAAATTTCAAAATTGTTTAGGAACCAAAAACCCACACCCATGCATGTGTTTGCTAATTTTGGCTCTTGTGTAACTCCCAAAATTTGAATTGGTTGACCATTTGTGATGAAATCTTCTAGGTGCTTGGTTGGAGGTAGTGGAAGGAGAAGTGTTGGAGGAATTTTTTGGAAAACACATTGAATATTTTATAGGAAGGAGTGGCCAGAGGAATCCCACACCTAGATTGGAGAGGGAAGGCTACTGAGAAGTTTTGGTTGCAGGGAAAAATCCCAACACCTAGGGAATGATGATTTTGAACAAAAAAAATATTGAAGAGAAACAAGAAGAAGATAAAGGAAGATTGTGAGAGGCTATTCTAGGGAATCCAAGGAGGAATAGAGGAAATTTTGTTGCTATTTTGATAATGCTTGTAATTGATTTTAGTGTCTTTAAATCAATTTTGTAATGGTTGAAAGTATTATTGTTTGTAGGTGTGAGTTTGTTTTTATTTGCTAGGCATTCTTGCCTGTAGGATTGATTCTAATTTTGATTGTGGATTTCATGTAGACTTTGTTGCTATTGTGGCTGCATATTGGATGTAAAAAAATTATATTATTCAATTTGAATGAAGCATATGTTGGTGATTTAAATCTATGGTTGCAAGTTTAAATTTTGAAAATAAAGAAATTCACCTTGGTTATGGTTGTGGATTGCAACAATTGACAATCCCATAGGATTCTCAATTGTTGACCTACATTAATCACCAAACCAAGTTTAACTACATTCAAAGACAAAATGCCAAAATTGAAACAAAACTCAAAGTGAAACTATTTTTGGTTGATGTGGATAGCTTGTTTGCCTAGGATGCTCCTACATCATAAATTGACTGGAAATACATCACAAATTCATGTACAATTTTATGGTTCAAGATCGAGGCTCTTAGAGGAAAATTTAAAAATATGCATATCCAATTATATCTAGCCTCCAATATGCCCACATGGCCATGTTAGAAGAAATTATCCATTAGGAAGAAAGATCCACTTGGAAGCAATTGAGGTCCAACTAGAAAGAGAAAATATGGCATACCATCATTACTATAGGTGAGAAAAGACATCCAAAGACAATGAAGAAACCAACCACCAAGAACAACTACTAATTAAATCATTGTTAAACTCTCTAGATCATGTTGAGGAGGCATATTTAAATGAGAAATCCCACCAAGACCATGAATGAGGCTCAAGATGAGAATTTGAATCATCCCAATGATAAATACAAAGGTTGAAAAGACATTTTGACCAACTATAACATTTTCATTTTCAAATTTATTCGAATGGTGTGGAAGTGAACAATGGATGATGGGTAAGTAAAATATTTGAACTCTATTTGAATGCATTCCATCCACATGGTTCAAGAAAACAACATTAGATGATGAATAAGAAATGTATATTAGTCCAATAATGCTAGTATATGGCATGAAACCACAAGAAAATATAAATATAATGAGAAATTAAAACTACCAACACATCACAAAAATATCACATCAAATAAACACAAATATGTATATGAACATTTTAAAAGAACATACATTCACACCATGAGAACTAGGAAATATTCTCAATAAGTGCACACCCACAAGAGCACAACAAACCAAAATATCAACACCATAAAAAGAAAACATGTCACAAAGTCCCAAGATCACAAAAAGGGCAAGGAAAATATTGTGAAAGTGAGCAAGGATACATAAAATCCTAACATTTTCATTTCCAAGGGTGGGAAAAACCATGACAAGAAGGTTGGAACAACTACTTGTAATGCAAATTGGGACGATCACAAAGGTGGAATGAGACCACTACCACAACTATGAAATAAGACGATAATAATGTCACTTAAAGAGGAAACCTCTTAAACCAATGAGACTAAAGGTTGGCCACCAAAACATAGCATTATATTTGCAAGAGAATGTGTATCCAATGCAAGATTGAAGAAACCACTAGAAAGAAGAGGATCCATTTGAAAGGAGTAAAGAGGTTAAATAAATGAAGTGTAATTCCTTTATGGTTAGATATAATATGATACCTAATCATATGTGGTACCAAAAGAAAGAAAGGGTAGGTGATAGGAAGTCATAACAAGGCACTATGGGACATCAAAAGGTATAAAGAAGAACCAAAAAACATAGGAAACTAATAAAGGATAACATAAAAGACTACCACAAAAACCAAAATTTAAATAAAATGTATTTATCTAAGTTTTTATGGGGATAACACAAAAAATAGGTGACTTGAATAATATATTTGGACAAACATAAAATCACATCAATAAGTGCACCAAGTTTAAGCATGGAATTTGGGTGCAAGCCAATTAGAATTATCAAAATGGGAAAAAAGTGAATGGATAATAAATATAATGTAAGAATGTAAACATATACTCATATAAGAACACACGAATATCTAATAATAAGAATTGAATCATATAATAATATAAGCATATATTGAGAAGTGTAAAAAAAGAACTATGTAATAACAATATGGGCTAAAGATAAAATCAATGAATAAGAATGTATACCCAAACATGAGATAATGTAGAATGGTGATGTGACCCTTAGTGGATAGTAACAACCATATAAATATATTGAGTAGTAGGATCTAGGCATGCAACCCAATGTGACATCCAAAAGCATGAGAACACAAAGGTTGACAAAGTATCTAGGTCCTAGTGGTATAGGAATAGGAATACGGATATATAATTGAAACTATGGACAAGGGCACTAAGGTAAGGAATAAAGAAAATGTATAAGACATAAATCCAAGATCTAGAAGGCCTAAAGCCATGATAAGTAGCAACAACCTACAAGCATGTTTTATACTAGTGTGATTGGGTAAGTCCACAAGGTATAGTAATTAATAGTAGGCATAATGTGGAATAGAGAGAAGCATGATGCCCTCAAATATAATATAAAAATGGAGTAATTTAAATAATTTTTACTATATTTTTACCGTTATTTTGATTTATATTTATGTTTAGTGATTGTGTATGTTTTTCTCATGTGCAAATTATTAGAAGGCATATGCATACTAAAATGTCTATAAATAATAAACTTTTGTTTTATAAGTGTAGGATCTTTTAATTTGGGGAATATTTAGCTAATTTATTTTCAATCCTTTGTGACTCATTTCAAGATGTATTCTATACAATTCATGTATGTCATTATTTATCTCATAAGGTACATTATTTGTTTTTCTCAAATGTATCTAGTTTTTTAAGTTTTTGATAAAGGGGAAAATGGGTTTTATAGGGACCCAAAACCACAGAGTTTACAAACCATAGTGAAATAAGCCTTCAAGGAACCCAAAAAAGGAAGACTGCTAAACAAAAAAAACAAAAAAGGACATCAACCACTAACCAAGAACCAACAAAAAGCTAGCACCAAGCACAACCAAAGCTAACCTAAGGACTTTAAAGTCTTAGCAAATTTAGCTTCGAGGTTGCACATCTCCTGTGTCACCTTTTTCATATCCTGGATCTCCTAAGGCAAAGAATCTACTTTTCTCTTCAGGTTGGCTTTAGTCCTCTTCAATGGGCCAGAATCCTCTTTCTTCCTTTTATCCTTATTTTCTTCCAAGTCCACAACCAACGACCCCTAATGGGTATTTTCCAGTTTCTCCACCATTGTGCTCAAAATAGTAGCATTTTGTTTAACAACTCTATGGCTATGCTCCATTACGGTTTTCATAGTTTCCTTATTTTTTCCAATTTCCCCTTCCAGGTTCTTAACCTTATTCTCATTTTCCTTCTTCATCTTGTCTATGTGCTCAACAGTTCTTTGATTGCTAGTTTTTTAAGTTAACTAGCATCAAATATTGACTTATAATGAGCCATTTAAATTTTTTTCATAAATTTTTTTAACACATTGATGCAAAATAGAAGAAACAACTATACATTGCTCAATCCATGGCCTCCAAAGTAATAAACCAAATCTATTATAATAACATGGGTAAAAGCACAAAGTTGTGTCACACTTTATAAAGGAAATGGCCAATGCTGATCCAACTTTTAAACTTGAATCACTAAAAAGTGGCATATATGTTTTGAATTTTGAAATGATGTAAACTAGTAAAATATGTGTTTTTTAGTATATTTTATGTTTGTATTTTTTGAAAAAAGTTGAAAAATTATTTTCAACTATTTTTTAATAAATTAACACTATAATTTAGTTGCTGATAAAATGCTGAAAAATGAAGTTGCATGGGACGTCAAACTTTTTATAGTAAATTTTATTATTTTTCTTTCAATTTTTTTTTGTGTATTTATAACTTGAAACTTTAGTGCATAGATATATTTTTTTCTAATTTTGATAAACTGTATATAATTTTAAATAAATATGAAAATGTGCGTGAATCAAAAAATGGTTGTTTCCATCGGGCGTCAACTTTCATATTAAATATTTATCTAAAATGGAAAAAAAACCATACCATCTTGAAATAAATTCTTTTATCTAGTGCATCATATTTTTTTCAATTTTTTTAAATAAGTTTTAGTATTTTTCCTTGGCATGGTAATCAACCTAATATTTTGTGCTAATAACCTACTTTTAGTAAAAATAAAAAATAAAATATAAATAATAATTAAACTATTGAAATAAATATATTTTTGAAAACTACACTTATGGATCTACAAAAGGGTATTTTTATATTTTTTTTAAAATGTTATTTACATTAGCAAGAGTTATTGAAATCTCAAGCTTTTCAAATAATTTTATTTTTTTTGGTAAATTGGAATCAAAATGGTGCTCCATGTATTTTTAGCCAACAATTTTAGTTGAAATTTTTTTGGAAGTATCTAACTTAGCTAAAATGAATCTTACTACATCATATGTTTGACCAAAATTGATTTTTAGTTAGAAATACTTAAATTCAGTTGTGCTGATAAGTCAGCTGAAAGTGTAACACAACTTTGTGCTTTTACCCACATATCACATGACATAAAATAAGTAATTCCTTAGGTCTAACTATCAAATTTACAATAATGTATTTTATGCATTAAGTAACATTCCATGAGTCATCTTTAATGAAATCCTAGAATGTGCATATTATTTATCACTAATATAAGTATTAATTTTTTTTTTCTTTCATACAAATATTGTACATTGACATGCAAGATCAAATGATAAAATAAGTAGATGCTGAAATTTTAGTATTCCTTTCTCTCCCTCCCCCTCTCTCTCTATATATAACCATATTAATCATTTTTAAGGTTTCCTCTTTAGAGAATTATGACCAATGGTATATAATATAAGAAGAGAAACAAATATGTTTATACTCAATACTTCACACACAAGATCAAATATCCCTTTTTCATGCTATAATTGTTATCTTCTATGTCTATATATTCCTTTTCCATATTATTAGTGTAATCAATGTATTTATGTTATCATTAAACACATCAATTCTAATAATATTATTATTCATAATATCTTGTACCATATATTTAAAATTGAAGTAATATTGTGTGTAATTCCCTTCAAAGTTATATGATACTTAAAAATCCTTGATCATTGTATGACTTAGGAAGTGATTTAAAAGTATCTAATATTTAAATAGGAGGGAGAGTAATTATATTAGGACTCAAATTAGGGGAAATTTATGTAAAAAATGAGCCTCCTAAGGATGACATCATCAAACTTTTGAGTTATCAAAAATCAATTAAAAGATGACATCAACTGTTACGGTGACATCATCCAAAATAAAATAAAAATTATTTATTCTAGATAAAATTAAACTTTCTAAAATCCTATGAATTAACTCATGGTTAATTTAACTCTACATATCCTATTCTATCTCATTCATCTTTCTAAATATAAAATATTCTTTTTGCTTTTTAAATTTATACTCGAAAAAAAATTAAAATAACAAAAAAGGAAATAAAAAATAAAACTTAAGAAATAAAAAACCAAAAAAAACCCTCCAAAAGCCGAGAAAATCACATGAACCAAAAAAATTTGAAAAAAAATAAAAGATGAAAAAAAAAAAATAAATAAAAAGAAATTGGAAAAAATTGGAAACAATTGGAAGGAGAAAAAGTTGGAGAAAATCACCAAAAATATCAAACCAAAAAAAATGGAAAAATTAAAAAATAAGAATGATAGAAGAAAAAAAAGTGAGAAAATCAAATAAACTATGAAAAGAGATATCCCTTGACTACTTTAGATATATATATTTTTAAATATAAATAATAGTAATATAAAATAAAATAAAATATTTTAGTATATAAATTTTATATAAAATAAAATAAAATATTTTAGTATATAAATTTTATATAAAATGAAATAAAATATTAAGTATAAAATAAAATATTTAAATTACTTTTACTTTACCATTTTTTAAATAAAAATAAATAATCAAAAAAGAAAGTGAATTTGAGTTTTTAATAAATTATAATAGAAATATATGTTACCACTTTTTTAAAAAAATGAATTTGAGTTTAAGATTTTTGAAATTAAAAAAAAAATCAAGAAAAGAAATAATCTAAAATGAAAAGTGAACTTGAGACTTGAGTTTTTTAAAGAATTATAATAGAAACATGTGTCCCCACTTTAGTTAAGTAATTTATATTTTTTATATTTAAATAATTTGTATTATTTGAGATAATTTTTACTTTTTTAGAGTTCTTTAGATGCCCATTTTTTATGTAAATTTTCTCTAATGATAGACTTTAAGAACTTCCTCCATGGGTTATTTTAGCTTGGTGAACTTCCTAGGAGCATTTTGTTTAAAATAAGTATCATCCACTTTGATTTATATTTTCCTTCTCACCACTATTATTTGAATAATTATTTTTAAATTTTGAGAAGGATATTTAAATTATTCTTACTTTATGATCCATATTTAAAGCCATTACTTATAGGAAACTTAAATTTCATATTCTTGTTATGTTGATGGAAATCCATAAAAAAAATAAAAATTGTAACACAAGTTCACATTATCTTGAATATTATTTCATTTATGGCAAGAAAAAAATTACAATAATATGATGAGATGAGAGGAAAGGTATGTGATTTGAGGTTATCTAGGAATTCCATATAAGTCAAATACATATTGGAAATTTTGTAACATTGGATAACATGTTATGATGATGGGTTAAAAACAAAAACCACTATTTATACCTACTGTAGCATGATAAATTTTATGAAAAATATTAGTAACAATAGAATCATGTGTCTAAGGAGGTCCTTGAGTGTGAGATGAAGGTTTTTATATTATTTATCAAACCATTTATTCATAGGACAATCACCAAATTTCTATGACAAGTTAACTCTTAAAGTAGAATGTTGAATATATTGGCATCATAAGGGCATGCAATGTGAGAAATTTAGAAAGGTTGAATATATTAACATCATGAGATATCAAAATGTAATCAACTATGCTAGCCCCACCTTTGTGGTTAAATAAATTCAATCAATTTTTTTTTTTTTTTTTCAATATTAAATTGAGATTGCGAATCTGAGGATGTATCAACTTTGGGATTCAATTTCTTAATTTCATGAGGTTATCTCATTTTTCTTAGTTTCACATATCTCCAATATTTTATTTTTTGGTCAATTTCATGATGTTGAATTCTATACCAATATAATATAATTGGTTAAAATAATGAAAGCAATAATTTAAAACATTTAAAACATGAAATAAGTCATTTAAATTCTTCAAAACATAAAAAATAATGATTGATATTATGAAATTTTATTTATAAACATACAATTTCAATATTTTACATCAATAGAAGAAGAAAAAGTTAGATTAATCGAACAATGATGTAATTCTCAAAACTATAAACTGGTATTACTTTTTAAGTTAGAGATTATATATTTTATAGGAAAAATAGAGCATGTTGGTCTGAAACAATGGGATGCAGATTCTTTTAGACCATTTTTTATTTTTTACATAGAAAAATACTCACACTATAACTTGCCTTGGAAACTACCAAGTTCCCTTAAGGTTAGAATTGCATGTTAATTCCCAAAAATGTGTTTTCTAAAAAATTAAAGAAAAATAATTGAATATTGAGTATTCTCTCCATCAAGTTTGCACATTTTTTTTTATGTTAATCTGAAAAAATATCATAGTAACATCAATCTCTCTCTTACCATTCTAACCGTGTAATTTTTTCACATTTCAAATTCGTTAAGGTTTTTATCTTCAACTTATTTTGTTAGTGTCTTTGTTTTTTTTTTCCCAAAAACTTGTACATATGGTAAATTTTGTGTCACTTTGTATCCACTCTTAAATTTGAAACAAATTATAGTTTTACATTCTAGACTCTATTTATACATATTAAAAAATAATTTAATTTTGATTTGTTTTCAAAAAAATTAGGGAGGCCATGCTTAAATTTTTATTTTTTAAGATATGTCCACTTTGAAATTAGTCACAAATCATGCATTCATTAAAAAATTAATAAAAAATAAGGCATAAACAATGTGATGTTAGCTAATTTTCTATCAAAGAGATTTGTGAAATACTTTTAAAATGTCAACATTTTAGGGGGAACACACCAAGTTCACTATGTAACATTTTTTTAACAAAACACGAATACATCATGTGATCCCTCTATTTCAACCCCTTAACCTTCACCATTTAAAAACAATAATAGTTTAGAAACTATATTTTCATCACTAAAAATATTGTTCTCCTCACATCTTCAAAATTTTAGCTTTTCTATCTTTAATTTCTCTTACAAGATTAGTTTTTACTAATTAAAAAGAAAGGGGCCAATTTTGACCCTCTTTTGGTCCCCCATTTCCATGCACATACCCAAAGGATAATTTTAGGAAGTTTATTCTAAAATATGTATTAGGTATTAGTTAGCATATTCTTTATAAGCCACTCTATTGTAAATTGGAATTAAAAAGTTTAACCCACATACATTTGATTTAGTAGTAGTTTTTTTTTAAATAAAAATATATACATTATAATGAATTAACAAGTGTAAATAATTTTGAATATTATAAATTATATTTTATGATCTATTGGGAGGATTTCCCCTTCAAAGTGGCACCATAAACATAATATTATTATGATTTTCTATGTATACCTAGACCTGCATTATCTTTATTTTATTTGTAGGTTCCTTGCACATTCAAATATCCTAGGAACATAACTCAACACCTTTTAAGTCTCCTTAAAAATATGAACATGTGTGAAAATTAGTTAGTTCTTAAAGGATTCCCTTGAGATCATAAACGTGCATGAGATAAATATGTGAGGACCCCTTGAGATCATAATACTATATTCAAAGTTGTGTAAAGAAAGAGGGAAAAGCATTAGGGAGTGCACTTCTCACCTTTGTACTCTAGTTTACTTGATTACTATTTTAAATTTTCCAATTAATTAGAGAAATCTATCACATCAAGTTATAAGCAAATATTTTTTCCTAATATAAGTTTTAATCCAACTTAATTTTAATGTAAAAAATTATAAAAAAGTTACACATATATACATAACATTAATAAAAATTTAGATAAAATATTAAATGTTTTAGACAAGTAATAAAATGGCTAAAATTAGTTATCATAAAGTGAATTTTGTTACTATGCATTCGTGCATTTTTGCATCCTTTGATGAAAAAATGTCCTATTCAATGGACATTTGCACAAATAAGGTAGTAATTAGATAGTGTTCCTCTATAGATTAAGAGTTCTTGGGGTTTTATGGGTTATTGGCTATTTCTCTAGAATAAGATTTTTCTTCTCCAACCTCCTCTATCCAAAGTGGAGTTCCTAGTTAATATATTTAAGGGCATGAAGGGTGAAAGAGTGAATAGGAAACCAGTTTCCCCCATATCCTATCTAGAGGATCTCAAGATTAAGAGACCTATTTTAAATGCCAAGTAAATAGTGGTGAGGTTTTTAAAGGAGAGGGGGGAGTTGTGGTTAATTTTGGAACTCCTAACATAAATAAGTGGGTCATCCCACAATAATGGGTTACACTTTTTGGCCAAACTTGACATTGAAATCAACATTTTCAGAGAAAACTTCACTTTCTGACACTTATAGTAGGTAAACTATTAGGAATTTGAAAATGATGCAAACTAGTGATTTGTGAGATTTTGTCTGCAGATTTTAAATGTATTTTTTTTTTTTAAATTGAAATTAAATTATAATTTTTTGTGTGTCTCCTTTGATAACTAGTTTTTAATAGTAAACAACATTCTTAAAAAGTGGTGTGTACTTCAGCTCGCATAACTTCTTTTCTATAAAGGATAAAATTATGATTCTTTTGAATTTAGGTTGGTAACACAAGTATCTAGTGCTTTCATTTTGTTTCATAGCATTTTTTTGAATATTTTTAGATTTTAAATTTAAGTTTTGAAGTCAAAACATTTATAATTTAGACATAGGTGCACTTTGGCTCACATAACTTTTTTGGTATGTATTGAAATTCATTTTTTCTTTTTTTGTTGGAATAAGGACATCAATACCTAGTTTGTATATATTTTTCAAATTTTTTTCCTCAAATTTACTTATTTTCCATAATGATTTTTCACTGAACTTGATGTTCGGTGAAAAACCTATGTACAAAAAAACTAAAAAATAAAAAATAAAATAAAAACAAAATATATTAAATTTATAGTTGTTGGAAAGCACGTTTTGATCACTACAATCATCTACCTTGGTTTATCAAGTTGACTCCATTTGCACCTCCTTCCCAAGCTTTGATAGTCAAAAAAATGCATAAATTTTGAAATGGTGGAGGGGAAGGTGAAAAAAAGGGGTTCATTAGAAGAGGAGGGGGGTTCATTCGAGGGGGGGGTGTTCATTTGAACCCCCTTCATTAGAAGGGATAAACCATTTTAATTTTTTTGATGGGCATTTCTAATTTTTCTTCATTCAAAAAATTGTAACCCACTATTGTAGGTTTACCCAAGTAAACTAGGGATAGTTGAGGAGTTTTTGAAGAAGGATATGGATATATAATTTAGAAAGTAGGTTCATTTGCAAAAAGAGTGGATTACTTACCTAAGTTATATTTGGTTAAGATAATGGATTCATTAAATAGGTCATTATTTTGAAATGTCATGTTCTAATTGGTAATTTCAATGGTTTTTGGTTGAACTTGAAGAGTTTGCATGAGTGGTCTTCAAAGTTATGGAAGTAATTAGTGAAGGTAAGAGTTGATATTTATTGTGAACATATGGTTTCTTTATAATTATTATTTTTGAATCACAAGAAGACAAAAAAATCTTCTCAATTCAAGGTTTTGGATTTGGGATGATTACTTTTTGAGTTTGAAATGTTGGTATCAATATTTCTAGGCTCCTTGTGATTCTTTTTGTATGGTTCTTGTTTGGGTGCATCTTTTGGATTTATTTATATAATTTTGGTGTGATTCTAGACTAAAAGCTAGAAACAAGTCTTAGAGAAGTTTTTGGATGCATTTCTTGAAACCTTTGAGCATTTCCATGCTACTTACACTCAAATTCGTGTTTAAAAAACGATTTGGATAAGGGGTTGTGAAAAGCCATCACTTTGGAAGGGATGGTAGATTTTGTAAAAAAAATTGGACTATGTGAAATATCAATTTAGAAGGAAGCTTCTTCAAAATCTGACAGGTGGCATGAGGCAAAGTCATAATTACACAATTTGTCCAGATAAGAAGAAAAAAAAAAGTTTGGTTAATCCTATTTAACAAAAGGAATTGCAGGCTGCTTTTTTATTGAAGGATTTCCCTTCCAACTTAATTTCTTTGAATAAAGAGATAGACAATCAACCATCTTTTTTGCGCAAGGAGGATTTGGTGGATGACATAATCCAACCCAAGATTTAAAGAGAGTTAACCAACCTCCCTTTATCACTAAGTAGAAGAATCTTTGCTTTGGAAAGATTCACTCTTGACTTGGGAATAACTAAAAGAAAAACTCTAAACAAGAATTTAGAAATGTAAACAATAATTAAAAAAAAAATCCTACTAATACAGAATAATACTCTAATACAAATAAAAATAATAATTAAATCTTTCTAATATTCTTTTAATTTCCAACATTTTAAAATTTTAGTGAAGCTTTATCAAAACTAAATCTGCCCACCTCAAAGAAGAAGTTTTCCTTGAATGTTCGGCCGTTCTAGAAAATCTTTCTAAAAGTGTTTATTTATATTGAAACAGAAGCTAATATATTATTATTATTGCCGGTGCTCAAGAAAGTTCGCAGTAATGATTTGGAATTGTTAAACACGGAAGTTCCTCATCCATGACTGTTTCAATTACTTTAATTCAAAGTTCCTCCCAAGTTGGGATTCTTGAACAGCTTCAACCCCAAGCCAGTTTAGTCAATCAACCTCATCTTCAACAGTTTTGGAAGCCCTCACTGCCCTTCCCTCCTATGCCTCTCATTTCACTGCATCTTAAATAATTTGAAGAGACTTGTCACAGAATTACCAGTTGTCAATATAGTAATACAAACAAAATACGTATTTTAATCTACATCCATATCCATGCAGTTCAATCTAACTCGACTTGCAGAGACAAGTTAAATTAGAAAACGTTTCTGGGTTAACCGCGTCCAATATAAATTGCAGGTCTAGAAGTCTGGCTCACAATACTATTCAAAATAATCTAGAATGTATTAAAGTCAAGCTCACATTTCATATGCGTACAAATGGCTATATGAAATAACTAATTATAATTTTAACCTGAGAATGTTGTGAGGCCACAATGATACCTGTGTTTTCAGACCAAAATAATACCTGTAGCATGTGGAATACGTGCTTCCGCAGCAAGGAAATGGTTATCCAGTGTAAATCAAATTTAATCAAATATTTGAATAGTAGTTGCACCAAATCGGGATCTTTACGTATCCACGCTGCTGTGTCTGATTATACGCGTTTCCATCTGTCAAATCTCATTCAAGGAAGGTTTCTTCAACTGAGGTGTATATTCTCCCTTGGCTTGCCCACCACGCATTTACACTATATATATGTGATTATAACTGTTATAGGGACCACAAGATCTTCTCATAACTGCTTGATTAGCATTCCCTAAGAATTATAACTGTTATAATTCCAGAGAGAGTTTCAATAGAAAATTGATCTGCAATGGCTGATAAGAATGGATGTCCGAGCCGTGAGGTGGAAGATGTAAAGATGTATGAGGTGGAAAATGAATGCGTGAATATTGTGGTCTGTGGGGTGAATGAAGAGAAATCTTTGAAAGACAATTCTACAGTGGCTGATGAGCATATAAATGATTTGGGAGATGAATGGATCTATGTTATGGACGGTAGAGTGGGTAAACCGCCCACAGTGGTAGAAGAACCACAAGTAGCTAGGATTAAGGAGGAGAAAAGTTTGGATCGTATAAGCATGAAAATATGATAAGTGGCTCAGCTATCATCTACTTAGTAAAAGGCGTCCGGTTTCAAATAATGAAAAAAATAAGGAAACAACATAAGGATATTAGATTTTCTGCTGAAGTTGCAGAGTATCAGATTTGGTGATCATTCTGGAATGCTGATGCAGGTTTGAGGAGATCACCCAGTTTGAAAATAGTTATCCTCATGCAAGTAATGTCCACTAATAAGCAGAACGGTTATATCCATTACTTTTGGCTTTGGCTCAAGCATGGTCGTTCTCCACACATTCTTAAACCGGGGCATGCCATTTAATTCATTATTCGCTTGTTTTCTCTTGTATATGAATCTGAATTCTTGTAAAGAATTGAATAAAATCAAATAATTTTATTATTATTATTATTTACTTTTTAAAAATAAGTTTATTTGATTTTTTAAATTAACTAAAAAGGATAACAGAGATTACATTTTGGAATGATATTAATAATTTCAATTGTTTTTTTAAATGTATTTTATTTTAAATTTAGATTATTTTCTTAATATGCTAAGGGAGTATGGTTTTAGTTGATATTTCTTTAGTTAAAAGTTAAGAAATAAGGGTATTCATTTCATCAAAATTGTTTAAAGTATAATGTTGGTAGCATCCCTTATGATGTCAAGGATCTTGCACTCATAAATAATCAACATGTGGTGAGCTTAAGATCATTCAAGATAAGAAAATATTAGATGATATAAAACGTCTTGAAAGAATTAAGCTTAATTAGTAGGTTAAACTATATATTTGGAATTAAGTCATATGAATTAATATTTTATTGGAGGATTAAAAGTATGTAAAAAAGTTGTAATCTTTATATTAAGACAAAATCATAATATTAATGTTTAAGAAAAGTTAAAGTTGGTTTATAGGAATGTAAAAATATAGTGAAAATAGACATTATCCATAATGATATTTTTCCTTGTCTTTTACATAATTTTTTAAAAAGATAGATATACTAGTAGCATCTAGAGGTGCAACATATAAACAACATTAATTTAATGAAACAATAATTTTTCTAAAGATAATTGAACAATTTGGCAAAAGAAAACTTTATACTAAAGAATATTTTGATTTTTTTTTCTATAAGCTATTTCAATTATGTTAAAGTTATTTTAATCATCTAAAAGTTATTTTAAAGAACTTCTATAAATATAGAAGCACTCCTTAATCCCATCTACTTTTTTCTTCTGTGACGACGCTCATACATAGAGAGAGTTATAAACAAGCTCACATAGTCATTTTTTTCTACAAGAATTTTCTACGAGTTTCATGGCAATGCATTTTCTTTGGCACTAGTTTTGTATATTTCTCTACTCTAGGACCTATGTAATCAGTTTTATTTATTTATTTCAGACTAGGTTTTCTTGATTTATATCTTTGCTATGGCAATCCTACTCTCTCTATGTACTTATTATATTATTAACAAATATTTATAGGTGCATTTTACCTCTTATTCCATATATATATAACAAAAAAATTGTAACTCGCTATGGAAATCTAATTTGGTTAATGTATGTAGTTATTTTAATATGGGATTAACAAAATTAATTACTTGGATTCATATGGAAAAAAAAGATGGGAATTATGAAATGTGATGATAGCCTATAGCAAACATACAGGATGCTTTTTTTCATGGATTGATTCCCAAGAAACTTTGCTAATTTTTTTTATTTTGTTATTTATTTTCTTATATTTGGATAACTATGTGATGATGCAAATTTGCTTCATGTCACTAATTAGTGTTTGAAGAAGGCTTCCTTCTAAATTGATCAAGTTCACATAGTCATAAATTTGTCACAAAAATCTACCATCATTTATCAAAGTGATGGATTTCAACAATATCCAAATCCATTTAAACAAAAAATTGAGCATAAGTAGTTTGGAGATACTCAAATATTTCAAGAGACACATCCAAATTTTATCTAAGTCTCATTTCCAATAACTCTTAGTTTAGAATCACCCCAAAATTATATAGATATATGCAAAAGGTGCACCCAAATAGGTATGATAGAAAAAATCATGAAGGGACTATAAAGATTGATACCAAGGTTTCAAAACTTAAAAATCAATCTTCCAAAACCACATCCTTGAATTGAGAAGCAATTTTTTCATCTTCTTATGATTGAAACATAGTGATAAAGAAACCATATACACACAATAAATATTAACTCTTTCTACATCACTGATGATTTCCATTATTCTAAAAACCACTCATGCAAACTATTTAAATTTAGCAAAAGACTAATGAACTTACCAACATTTTATATTAGAAATGATTGTGCACATTCTATAGAGTTTGTGCAAGGTTTCTATCAAATGCTCTATATTAATTTGAGTAGTTAAAACATGATATTTGGTTAGCATATCATATGGTGAGATAATTGTACATTACAATTTAAAAATATGTGACTATTTTATTGGTTGAGTAGAATGCATAAGATGAGTGATTTTCAACATATGTAAAATTTATGTGAAGCTAGGTATGGAAAAAGGGAGCATGATGGTGCAAAAAAATATTAAAATATCCTTAGCATAAACAAGATTTGAAGTAACAAAATAGTGTAAAGTTGACAAATGTAACACTCATCTTTGAATAGTGTAACTCTATAATGATTCTAAATAATGAAGATAAGTCTATAGTTCATAGATTCTTTTGGTTGGTAGAGGAATCCAACATTACAAAATATAAAGATTATTCTACATTGAAAAGATTGAGCAACTTCCACTCATTTAGAAGCTCAAATGCAGGTTTATAGACTATTCATATGAGGTAGATAATGTGTTTATGTTCTTCATGTGTAGATTTTACTTGGAATGAGTGTGATTCAAAAGAGGGTTAATGAATGATATGCTATAAATTTAGGCTCATTCAAGACATTAACTCCCAAGAGCAAGTTACAACTCATGGAGATGGAATCATCATTTCACTTTGATCATATTTAAGATCTAGTTCAACCAAGCATTATAGATGTATAATTTAATTAAAATAATATTTTATCCTATTATGTAGTATATCGTAGTAAGTACATAATTAAATGTATGACATGCTTACGTAGTTTGTAGATGAAGAAAAAAAAAAGGAAAAAAATATTATATGTGTCACTATATTGAGAAAGAAAAGACATTGGAATTCATTATCATAGACGAAAAAGACATTTGATATCATAAAGGATTGATGGTTATTGGAACATGGCTTAGAAAGTACCAAATGAATAGGTTCAATGTGTGGTTGTTCAAGGACTTTCACACATAGAAAAAATCTTCATTAGCCTATCCTTATTGAGGTATCAAATATTCAGTTGATCAAATATGGATGTAGACCATTGAATAGAAACTTGTGGAAAGTTCATGAGTCTAACCATGAAGGAATAATTGACACAATAAATAGTATAGTAGATCCACATGGTTCATTGGATTGAATTGGTCAAATTACACAAAGTTTGTACATAGTTTGTAAGTGTAGTCCTCTTATGCACACTGGAACCAATTTTTAGGACACGTACACAGTCTCTTGCACTTTCTAGATCTTCTTGTAATTTACTATTTCACTTTGTTATTTGTCGAGATCTTGCATTTTTCATATTATGTCATATATTATAATTAGGTTAATCTTAATAAATAATTTCTAGTCCAATTCTAAGACTCAAAAGGATCAGATCTAGGCCCGATTGACTCACCTTTATGGTTGAAAGTTAATCTATTTTTCTTGTTGATTTGTATCCTAATGAAACCCTAAGAAAATGTCGAATTGACTTTGGGTTTTAGACATTAAACCCTCAAATTCCAAATTTCTTTATGTTTCACCAACTATCTTTGCAAGATGGGGAGAGCTAAATATAGAGTTCAAATATGAAGGCGATCTTTCCAAGTGGGTATACCAACAAGAGAAAGAGAAACCTCCTCTTCTTGTTGCTATAAACAACAAAGGTTATTTATTGATCAAAAACATGGGATATACATGTATTGGTAGACTTGTCTTAAAGAATAAGGTATGTGTGAATCCATCATCCTATAAAAGTGATCAAAGAATAAAGGTCTTGGGTATGACTCAAACAAAATCTTAAAGGAGAAAGTTGAAGCTTCTTCTTGGTCTAACCTAGATTTGATGATGAAAATATTGAAGACATACCCATGTGTATGCCAGACTTATTCAAAAATTCCTCAATATACACTATTACCACTACACCCTTCACATATCCTATCCAAAACAATGAACTTGAACTTATCTATCCTCAACTCATAGACTGGGACTAGTAACAAATATCGATTCATGATTAATTTGAAAATGATGAGGTTATCATAGAATTCATGGGGCTCAGAGATGACATACCTTTTGGAGATCACAAATAAGTTTTTGAAATAGAACTTGATACCCAAGTGTACTTCAAGGACACGATTGAATCCTTTAGTCGCAAAATGATGAATCTAAAAATCAAACCAAGATCCCTTAGCGAAAACCACAATGTGGCACTTTCAAATCAGGAAAAAGTAAAAAGAAAGGACAAATCTAAATGTGAAAGCCTCCTTGAGGCACCTAAGGATGAAGTATTAAATCTACCTAATGTCATGATGGATTAGGAAAAATCAAAAGTTCTTGTGGAGGATGTGTAACTAGTGAATATTGGGACCATCAAGAAACCACAGGTGACCTTCTATGCTACCTCCCTTGATGATGAAGAAAAACATAATCTAGAAAATTTCTTAAAAGAAAGAAAAATCAAATTTTCTTGGTCATACTTAGATATGCCAGGATTGGATACTTCATTAATAATGCATCACTTGATAGTGCATCCAAATACAAAACATGTGAAACAAAAGCTAAGGAAAATACATCCACAAATAGCGCTATTGTTCAAAGTTGAATTGTAGAAGTTGCTCAATGTAGGTTTCATAAGGCCTATTGACTATCTAGAGTGGGTTTCAAACCTAGTACCAGTATCAAAAGCCATTGGGGGCATTAGGATATGCACAATTTTTAGAGATTTGAATAAAGAATGTCCTAAAGATGACTTTCCATTACCAAACATTGACATTATCATGGATTTTACAGTTAGACATAAGATGTTGTCTCTCATGGATGGATTTTCAGGATATAACTAGATAATTATAGCTAACGAAGACCATCATAAAACTGCATTCACATGTCCATGGGGAACCTATTATTGGAATGACATACCTTTTGGTCCCAAAATTTTTGGAGCTACATATCAGAGAGTAATGAATATTATTTGACATGATATGTTCCACAAGATTTTGGAAGATTATGCAGATGTCATACTTATAAAATCTATCACAACAAAAAAACATCTTGAGGTCTTAGCTCAAATATTCAACGGGCTTGAGAAATATCATGTAAGATTACATCCAAAGAAATGTGTCTTTGGAGTCACTTCAGGAAAGCTTTTGGGATACATTATATCAAGAAGGGGAATTGAAATGGAACCTACAAAATTCAAATCCATCATTGAGATGCAACCACCTTAAACACTTAAACAAATCCACAATCTATAGGGGAAGCTTTAGTATATTAGGTATTAGGAGATTCATTGCATATTTGGTTGAAAAATACCACCCCTTCACACACCTTCTTCACAAAGTTGTTGCTTTCAAATGGGATCATCATTTCCAATAGGCCTTCCAATAGTTGAAGGACTACCTTGCATCACTGCTAATCTTAATGCCACTAGTTGTGGATAAACCCTTGATACTATATATCTTAGCAACATCAGCAACATTAGGAGCTCTCCTAGCACAACATGATGAATTAGGATTGGAAAGAGCCATATATTACATTAGCAGGACCTTAGTGGGATATGAGGTTAATTGCATGCCCATCAAAAGAGATTTTCTAGCAATAGTATTTGCTTCTCAAAAGTTACGACATTATATGCTTAGCCATCAAATCAAGCTTATCTCCAAGGTCGATCAATTAAAATATTTTCTATCAAAGGAAAATCTCACATGCCACTGGCTAAATGAGTTATGACCCTAAGAAATTTTGACATTGAGTATGTGGACCAAAAGATGATCAAAGGATGAGTCATAGTAGATCAATTAGCTGAAGCTTCCATATATGTTGAAAACCCGTTGGTATCTAAATTTCCAAATGAAGTAGTATTCACCCTCAAGTCAACAAATCAATGGATTCTATGCTTTGATGATTCCCATACACAAAATGAATTAGGAGTAGGAGTCATATTCATCACCCCTCAAGGCGATTACATTCTAAAGTCATGCAGACTAGCCTTTCCATGCATGAATAACATAGCAAAGTATTAAGCTCTCGAATAACATAGCAAAGTATTAAGCTCTCATTATAGAGCTAAGAATGGTTATTCAATGGTGAATCTAGAAAATCTAGGCCTATGATGATTCCCAACTGGTGGTTAGACAAGTGAACAATGACTATCAAATGAAGGATGATAAGTTGACACCATACAAGAGAATGGTTGATAGCTTTAAAGAATACTTCATAGACATCACCTTTGAGAAGATTTGAAGAGTCAACAATAAAGAAATAGATGCAATGGAAACCATTGTGTCTTTGCTAGATATGCCACATAACAGCTTGAAATGTGAATTCCTCATGGAGCATCTTCTCATACTAGCTTTTGATATCCTTGAATAAGAATTTGTGTGCAAAGTTGTTGGTGCTAGTTCCCCTTGGTACCATGATATCTACCTATACCTTCATGATGGTATCCTTCCATCTTATCTAACCAATATAACCTCCCTAAAAATTCCATTTGTCAATCCTCTCATTTCATCATCATTGATAATAACCTTTATTGAAGAAGTCTTGATACAATGTTACACAGATGTCTTAACCAAGAAGAATATGAAACTACCTTAAAAGAGATGTACACAAAGGAATTTGTGGGTCACATTCGAGTGGTGTTACCTTAGCAAAGAAGTTGCTTAGAACATGTTACTATTGGCCTACCATGGAACAAGAGGCTAATCAATTTGTGAAAAAGGGCTTACAATGTCACCAACATGGGGATCTCATTCATGCTCCATCTCAAGATATTTTTCCTATCACTACACCATGGCCCTTCACATAATGGGGGCTTGATCTCATTGGGAAAATAACACCTACTTCATCTAATGGTCATAAATCCATAATCACTACCACTAATTATTTTATTCGAAGTAGATAAAAGCCATTCCAATGACCTATATCATAAGAAACATATATCAAAATTCATCCTGAACTGCCTAATTTTTCATTATAGTGTTCCATAGGCCATTATCATAGATAATGGAACACCTTTTAAAAAACAAGACGTTTAAGAAATTTGCAAACAATTCCATATCTAGCATCATTTCTTTACACATTATTACCCTCAAGGAAATATTAAAGTAGAAGCATCTAACAAGACCATCATAAATCTATCTTGAAAAAGACTATTAATGATGTTGGCCAAGAATAGCACTTGTAGTTGATAAATAACTTCAAAAAACTTACAAACATCTAGATAACATCCAAAAATCCTCAATAACATCCATAAAATGTCAAAATCCTAAAAACATCATCCACCATCAAAGTATGTGATAATCCAATTCCAAATAATCAAACTATGAAGCCTTTATACATTCATGTAGGCAAGGCTATCATAGACAAGCCCTCGAGGCATAGGTCTGACCCTTAGGTCTTGTTCTCCTAGTCCAAAACATTACAAAATACCAAAAATAAGCTTAGAAAATGAAAAATTCCAACCTCAAAACATTTAAAAAAGAAACTAAACATTCATCCATCCCATTCCATTTTTACTGCAATAAACTATCATCCATATTAAACCTATTGCCATCCTCACCTTTGGAAAAAAAATAGAATTAAATTCAATTGTCGAAACATAAATTTTAATGCAAGATCAAGAGTCTTGATCATTGTCGAAACATGTTAGTTAACCTTCATATGAACAAGCCTAAACATTTAAAAAAAATCAGCCAATGAATGTCTTAACAGATACATCTTTCCTACAGTAGACATCATTTTAGATATCAACTAAAATAACTCTCTCTAGCAAGAGATATGGTGGCATTGATATTTTTCATTTTGATCTTTTTCTTTTGATTTTATCCTTTTGTCTCTTTACATCACTCACTTGAATCTACCTTGATATTTAATATCCTTGTATGTCTAGAAGGGTATATAATGGGGCATTTTCATTGTTTTCATTTGTTGTGTTTGTTGGATGTTCTTGCAATATGACATTGGAAAATACTTGCCTTATGTGTGTAGGGATAGTCTTGGGTAATACAATGGTTAGGGAATATCAGGTTATTTATACCTTTTGTGTATTGGTCTCCTTACTTCTATGGCTTCTTTCTCACATGATCAAACAAGGTGTTTGTATGTCAAGTATGAACAATGATACTTTTATCTGTTTGCAGAGTCAATGTTCGTGCAATAGATAGGACATTACCCTAGTTCTTCATACCTTGGTGTATCATGTCTACATGCTATATAAAAATAAGGATTACTCTATATTATGTGGCATAATCTAAAAAATTAACAGAAAAATCATATATCCTATCTCATCACATATCCAATAAATCTTGGAATAATCATTAGATTTATTGGTATCCTGATCAACATCATCATCCTATTCTACGCATTCTATCTATCTAAAACAAAGGGAAAGAGGATCATTCCCTAAAGATGACAATGTGTGATAAGGGGAGTATATCAAAGAAAACATGGGTGCCCACCTAATCACAAATCCACCTTTCACATGTTCATTAGGAAGAGGTATAGAGCCACAAATTATTAGAATTGACTTACAACACTTAAGGTGAATCAACCCTAGGTTTTGGACACTAGGTAACATTACATAAATACACTCAATGTGAAGGTGTAAATAAATACACTTTACAACATTAAATTAAGGACAAATTAGGTCAATTCAGCTTAAAAGGGCCCTAAATCCAATGTGAATGTGGAAAACACATTATGACACTAGATCAAGGAAAAATTAGGTCAATTTTAATGTTAATCATCTCCAAATTAAGTGTGGAAATGTAGAGGGATGCATTTTTTGTCACTACATTTAGCCCCCACTTTAGCGAGAGGAGGAACTTGCTTCAAACTCACACTAAACTAGACATTCAAGAGGGGTCCCCGTGTACCGACGCGGATGGTCTAGGATGACAAAGAGAAAGGGGATGGTTAAGCACCCAAGATCCACAATCCTACATCAAACCAACATAAGCACAAAGGGAAACACACACAAGGATTATGATATGCGACATCAAGATACAAAAATATGCAATGTTAATAACTAAAAGAAAAACAAAAAAAGCAGAAAAAAAGGGTGGATCAAGCCTCAATCATTTGTCCTGCATGTTGTGGATCAAATCTAAGCTATTTGTCCAAAAATGCATGCTCACTCCAAGGTAACAAAATGTTAGGTTGTCCTCTCTAGGTGAGTATCCAAAAAGGGTGGCTTACAAGTGGAACACAACGTCCATGATGCAAACAAAATGCATGCTCACAAGGGCTAGTGGCACCTTAGGCTATCCACTAGTTGAGCCCCTAAAGAGGTGAGACATATACATTGTTGGATGTTGTTGATGTGTTGCAGATATGTGTTTGTCATTGATGTCAACACTATTAGCATTTGGTGTATCAATTGTTGTATATGTCGAGGATATTGAGAAAATTGTAAAAGATAGTGTTTTGTGTTCCTAGTGGAACTGTGCAAATCATGATGGTTTCTTGTTCTATACGTTGAAGATTAGCTACTGTGGATTAAAGAGTTTACTCTTGAGTTAATCTAGATCATCTACCAAAAGTTTCAGAGGTCTACATGAAGTTTTGAGTATGTTGTGGTTTGATAGTGTTTTGTTGGTCTTTGTCAATGTTCCTGGATGAAGATTGTGTGATTATGGTTATCTTGGTTGGTGCAGATGTTTGTCTATTGTTTCTTGGTTCTCTTATATGTCTCTAGACCATTCTCTATCATTGTGGTATGTCCACATTAATCGGTGAGCTCGTGGTTGAAGATATTTTCTTGCGCATGTTTAGTTTTTCATGTTTCTAGCCAACATGTTGGTGGTAACATGTTGTGGATCTTCGAGAAGAAATTAATTAAATTCTTTTCATATTGGAGATGTTAATTTGGGTCTCCACTATGTTGTGGCCAACCTTGGTGGATTCACATTAAAATTTTATTTGTAAATTTGGGCTGACATTGCAAATATATTTTATTTTCTTGGCTGATGAAGTTGTGATGGAATCTCATGTAGTGGATATATAATGGTGATTAGTTCATTGATGAATACAATGCTTCATGTGCTCCCATGTGTGTATGTACAAATATCATTTGATTATAGAGCAGAGTGTGAAGAAATTTGTGTGAAGTGTGAAGAAGTGTTGAGCTTAATTGGAACTGTAATCAAGCTTGTGCACAAAAGCTATTTTCTCAGTTCATACCCTTCGGATTTTTAATCCAACTCTGTTGGGAAGTGAGCCCCTTTTTTAATTGAGTAGTGAGCTCTAGGTAGTGTGGTTGAATGCATGTGCATTCCCCTTATTATTTTCCATTATATTTCTAGCAGAGTATAATCTTGTGGACTAACATCCACCATGGTTTTTCCCCTAACAGGGTTTCCATGAAAAAAAAATCTTTGTTTTCTTTGTCTCTCTGATGTGTTAATTGCTTGTGGTTAATTGCTTATTCATCATATCTGAGATTAAGGTTAAGTTAAGTTAGAAAATTTTAAATTTCTGTGACAACTAATTTACCCCCACCTCTCAGTTGTTTGTCCTTGTTCTTCCAACAATTGGTATTAGAGCCTATTCCTTTGAATAAGTCTAATAGCTTGAGGTGACCCGGGATGGCAACATTCAAGAAGGACAGTCCTAGATTTGATGGCACTAACTATTCAGTATGGAAGATTAGGATGCAATGTCATTTAAGGTGTATTGGTGAAGCGTTTTGGAAGATCACAAGAGATCCATATGTACTATTGCTTAGAATGGCCCCTCTACTACTGATGAGATCAAAGATGTTGAAAGTAATAGTAGGGCTATTGAAGCTTTGGTGAGTTCCTTGACAGATTTGAAGATGGCTAATGTGGTACGTCTATAAAAAGCTCATGAGATTTGGAAAAAACTGGAAACTTTGTATGAAGGAGATGCATAGGTGAAGATGGCTAAGCTACAAAGCTTGAAAGGAAAGTATGAAAATCTAAAGATGGGTGAAGATGAAAATATAACTTCTTTTATGTAGAGAGTAAATGAGATAGTGATGGGTATTAAATGTACCGGTGGTTCTATGGATGAGGGTGAAATTATGGCTAAAGTACTTAGATCCTTGCCTCCCTCCTACAAAATAAAGGTTCATGCCATTGAAGAGTTCAAATCAGTAAACAAGATGACAAGAGATACGCTGATCGGGAAGCTTGTTGCCTTTGAGATAAGTGAATTTGGTGAATTTACACTGAAGACTGAATCTGCATTCAAGGCTACTATATCTAGAAGTAATAGGCAAAGATATAGTCTGGGAGAGAGTTTCAAAAAGATATCCAAGTATGATGAAGAATTGAAACAACTTGAAGATAAAGAAAGAGAGGTAGAAGAACTAGAAGCACTGATTACAAAGCAAGAAGGGAGAGGAAAAGGTAAGTATGAAGATGTATTACCTATTAAATGTTTTTCATGCAGTAAAATAGGTCATTTTGCATCAAGATGTCCTAAAATAGTTCCTAGATCTAAGCCTAAGAAGTCTAGATTCCCAAAGAGATGTTACTTTGCTAAAGAAGTAGTGACTGATGAAGAGTCTGATAAAGATAATGGTATAGAAGATGATTGGGCTTTCATCGCTACCATTGAAAATAATCCTGTGGCTACTGAATCTACTAAAGATGAAAAATTTCTTGCAGCTCAAGTTGAAGAAAAAGATGAATAGGTCATTGATAATGGATGCTCACATCATATCACTAGTGATAAAAGAAAATTTGTGAGTCTAGACAAGTATGATGGTGGGGTTGTAAGATTTGGAGATAACAATGTTGGTGTGATTCGTGGCAGAGGATCTATTTGCCTTGGTGGTAAGGAAAACACTGATGATGTTCTCTATGTTGAAGACTTGAAGCATAACTTGTTGAGTGTTGGAAAGATGGTTCACAAGGGATATGATCTTCAGTTCAAAGATGGAAGATGCAAGATACGTGGAAGTTTCGAGAACATGATAGCAACGGGGAAAGCAAAACAAAGGTAATATTTTTCACCTGAATATTGCTAGTGGAAGTTGTTTAATTGCTCAAGTAGATGAAAGCTAGTTGTGGCATAGGAGATTTTGTCATGTAAAATTTGACAACATTACCAAGATAAGTTATACTCAAGCAGTAAGAGATCTGCCTAGATTAGTGAAGCTTGCTAATGTAATCTACAAGGAGTGTCAGATGGGTAAACAAACTAGAATCTCATTCCAGAGCAAACAGTTTCATTCAAATAATCTAATGGAGCTGTTACATACTGACCTTTTTTGTCCCTCTAGAGTTAGAAGTATTCATTGAGAAAGGTATTTTATGTTGGTTATTGATGATTAATCTAGAATGATTTGAGTTTCCTTTTTGAGAAAGGTATTTTATGTTGGTTATTGATGATTAATCTAGAATGATTTGGGTTTCCTTTTTGAGAGAAAAATGTGAAGCACTGGAGAAATTCAAAAGTTTCAAGGCTATGGAAAAAATGAGAAAGGTCTAAAAATCAAATGCCTGAGATCTGACAGAGGTGGTGAGTTCATTTCTAAGGAGTTCAACTCTTATTGTGAAGAGCATGGAATTAAAATACAATTATCTGTTCCTCAAATTCCTCAACAAAATGGAGATGCAGAGAGAAAGAATAATTTTTTTTTGGATGCTTCCAGAACCATGATGATGGAAGGAAATGTGTCTCAGATGTACTGGAGTGAAGCAGTAAGCACTATTGTGTATACCTTGAACTGGGTAAATGTGAATGGCAATTCTAGTAAGACCCCTTATGAGTTATGGTTTGGTCACAAACCTACTGTCAAGTATTTTAAGATATTTGGAAGCAAGTGTTATATCATGAGAGATGATGATATAGGAAAATTTGATGCGAGAAGCGATGAAGGGATCTTCCTAGGTTACTCCACTAAGAGAAAGGCCTACCAGTGATATAACAAAAGACTGAGAAAGATGGTTGAGAGTGCAAATGTCAGAGTTGATGAGGACTCTGTCAAATCATCTAAACGATGCAGCTATGATTCAAATGAAGACAACACAAGCCAAGGGAAGAACACTTAGACACCTAATCTACTTTAGATTATTCCATATGTTCCGATGAAGCAACCTCAATTTGTTCTGGTAAATCAAGCCAGTCAGGAAGCTCAGACAAGTACAGAAGCACATACAAGTGCAAGTGTAGAAGAAAGATCAGAAGAGTAAGAAGTCCAAGTAAGTCCCAAAACTCCAACATATGTAAAGTTGAATCATTCTAAAAGTCAAATCATAGGAGATAAGAGTAAATGAGTGCAAACCAAAAGAAAAATTATAGAAGAATATTGTCTAATTTCTAAGATTGAACCTAAGAATCTCACTGAAGCCTGTCAAGATGAACACTGGTTGGAAGCTATGAAGGAAGAACTGACAAAAATTGAGAAGAATGACACATGGCTACTAGTTCCTAGGCCTAAAGAAAAAAATGTGATTGGTACTAAGTGGGTATTTAGAAATAAGTTGTATGAAGAAGGTGAAGTGGTCCGGAATAAAGCAAGACTGGTATGTAAAGGTTATTCTCAAATGGAAGGTATTAATTTTGAAGAAGCTTTTTCCCTTGTAGCTATAATTGAAGCTATGAGGTTATTTCTTTCTTATGTTGCACACAAGAATTATAAAGTATATCAAATGGTCGTGAAGTCTGCATTTCTGAATGGAGAACAAGAAGTGTACATTGAACAGTCAGATGGATTTCAGCTAATAGATAAGGGAGATATGGTTTGCAGATTGAAGAAAGCTTTGTATAGACTTAAGCAAGCCCCCAGATCTTGGTATGCTAGATTGGACAAATATCTACTAAAGCTTGGATTCACTAAAGGTACTACTGATAGAAAATTATACTTCAAGTTATATCATGATAACGAGTTGATTATAAAAGTTTTTATTGATGACACCATTTTTGGAGGTGATGACAATCTATGTATGAAGTTTGTTGATGAGATGAAGAGTGAATTTGAGATGAGCATGTGATTGGTGAGATGAAGTTCTTTCTAAGATTGTAAATTATACAATTGGACCAGGGGATTTTCATATCTTAGTCCAAATATGTGAAAGAACTATTGAAGAAGTTTGGAATGGATGACTCTAAACCTGTTGGTACTCCCATGGTGACTGGATGTAAGTTGAAACAAAATGATGATTCTCCAAAGGTAAATAAAACTAGGTACATGTCAATGATCGGTGGATTTCTCTACTTAGCATAGACTAGACCAAACATTATGAATGTTGTATGTATGGTTGCTAGATTTTAGGATGATCCAAATGAATCACATGTGATTGTTATCAAAATAATTTTTAGATATCTAAAAGGAACAATTGACTTTGGACTTTGGTATCCAAAGGATGATGATCTCACTTTGTGTGCATACACTGATGCAGATTGGGCTAGTGATGTAGATGACAGGAATAGTACTAGTGGTGGTGCCTTCTTCCTAGGGAAGAAGCTAATATCTTGGTTGAGTAAAAAGAAAAACTCAATTTCTCTATCTATTGTTGAAGCATAATACATTGTTGCTACCAATAATTGTACTCAAGTGATATGGATGAAACAAATGCTGAGAGATATCAAGGTGATATATGAAGAGCCTGTTTCCATATATTTTGACAATAATATCTCAAGGAATCCAATACTACACTCTAAAACTAAACATATATCAATCAAGTTTCATTTCTTGAGGGAGAAAGTGAATGAGGAAGAAGTCAAATTGGAGTATGTGCCTATCAAAGAACAAATTGTAGATATATTTACTAAGCCTTTTCCGAAGGATACTTTTTAGTATCTCAGAGGAATGATAGGGGTAATTACCCCTCCTGATAAGAACTAAATGATGCATTTGCTTGCATCAATCCATGAGCTTCATTGCTATATTTTGATCTAGATTGATGTTTCCATGGCTGTTACTTAGGGGGAGTAGTCAAATGTGCAAATATGTGGTTTAGAGCATGTTCATAGAAAGGTCATTTTTACCTTTTCCATTGATGTCAAAGGGGGAGAAGTGTAGTGTGAAAAATCCTTGTGGAGAGAAGTTCAGTTGAGAGGAGAAGTGTAGAGGAAGTCAGTTTGTTGGGTTGATGGTATTTTTCATATCATGTGTTGCCATCAATGCCAAAGGGGGATATTTTTGGATGCTGTGGATGTGTTGTTGATATGTGGTTGTCATTGATGTCAACACTATTAGCATTTGGTGTATCAATTGTTGTATATGTTGAGGATATTGAGAAAATTGTAAAAGATAGTGTTATGTGTTCCCAGTGGAACTGTGCAGGTCATGATGGTTTCCTATTCTATACATTGAAGATTAGCTGATGTGGGCTAAATATTTTATTTTTGAGTTTATCAAGATCATCTACTGGAAGTTTCAGAGGTCCGAGTGAAGTTTTGAGTATGTTGTGGTCTGATAGTGTTTTGTTGGTCTCTATTAGTGTTCCTGAATGAAGATTGTGTGATTCTAGTTATCTTAGTTCATGTAGATGTTTCTCTATTGTTTCTTGGTGCTATTAGATGTCTCTAGATCATACTCTATCTTTGTGGTATGTCCACATTAATCGGTGAGCTCGTGGTTGAAGATATTTTCTTGCGCATGTTTGGTTTTTCATGTTTCTGGTTGACATGTTGGTGGTAGCATGTTGTGGATCTTCGAGGTGAAATTAATTAAAGTATTTTCATATTGGAGATGTTAATTTGGGTCTCCACTATGTTGTGGCTGACCTTGGTGGATTCACATTAAAATTTTATTTGTAAATCTGGGCTGACATTTCAAATATATTTTATTTTCTTGGTCGATGAAGTTGTGATGGAATCTCATGTAATGGATATATAAGGGTGATTAGTTCATTGATGAAGATGATGCTTCATGTGCTCACATGTGTGTATGTGTGAATCATTATATTGCAAAGCAGAGTGTGAAGAAATTTGTGCGAAGTGTGAAGAAGTGTTGAGCTTAATTGGAACTATAATCAGGCTTATGCACAAAAGCTATTTTCTCAATTCATACCCTCCAGATTTTTAATCGAACTCTATTGGGTAGTGAGCCCCTTTTGTAATTGAGAAGTGAGCTCTAGGTAGTGTGGTTGAATGCATGTGCATTCCCCTTGTTATTTTCCATTATACTTCTAGCAGAGTATAATCTTGTGGACTAACATCCACCATGGTTTTTCCCCTAACAGGGTTTCCATGAAAAATGAATTCTTTGTGTTCTTTGTCTCTTTGATGTGTTAATTTCTTGTGGTTAATTGCTTATTAATCAAATCTGAGATTAAGGTTAAGTTAGAAAAGTTTAAATTTTTGTGACAACTAATTCACTCGCCCTCTCAGTTGTTTGTCCTTGTTCTACCAACACACAAGAAAGTAGCTTTGGGAAAGTCACGCCTAAGTTTGGCTCCCATATGTACAACCAAACCAAAGCTATACCTCTGATAACTTTGATAAGGCACCACACAACAATGAACTTCAAGCTTCATGAGGCAAGAAAAAAATTGTATGCTTGAAACTCATGAATAAACAAGATGGCAAAAAGTACGTTAAAAAGGTTTTTCTTAATTCATGGAAGGTCTCTTCTTAGGGAACATTGTGATTAATCTCTCCAAGAGAGGACAATTCAAAGAAATATCATACACTTAGAGGAAATCAAACCCAATGATACCACCAAGAAAAGGACACCTCGCAAGAATAAAGAAAACCACACAGTGAAATATGAGTTCCAATGTATGCACCCACTTTAAAGCAGTTGCTAACACCATTACTGTGAGAAATTTCTTTAAACTAGAAGAAGACATGAGAGCTTATTCGGAAATCCCTATACCAAGTCATATGTATGCAATAAGCTATGCAATGAAAAGGTAAGGGGTTGCCCCCCAAAATGTATAACTTAGTACCTCACATGTGAGCACACTTAAGGCATGTTGTCCACATCCCAAGTTTGCTCTTATATGTACATGAAAGGCAGTCAACTAGCCAAAAGAGACAATGGAAAGTGACATATAAGGAAAAGGCTACCTAACCCCTTTCCCCCACTTAGTGCAGGACAAGGATGGGCTGAAATGAAAGTATCAATTAGAGGATCTAGGTGCTTCAACACAAGGAAGAGCACCACGATCCTTAAGATGTTGAATTTTGTTACACATCCTTACATTCATTAGTAGAATGACCACGAACTCTATGATATGCACAAAATGAATTATTGTAATAAAATTTCTTTCATGTTTTTGAAGGGAGGGATATCAAACGATCTTGGAGGAGTCTCGAATAGATACTCTCTTGATCAATAATAGAAAATGTTCCTTTATTTTGCGACAAAGATATCTCTTGCTTAGTACAAGGTGTCATAGTACAAAAGACTAAAAGTTACATTGCGAGATTTTGTACTCTCCTTTATAGGAAGGTGTAAAATCTATGAAATTCGAATCATTAGTGTTTTACATGATGATATTTATGTTAAGTGAAGATTTCTTTGTTTCTTTCATTTCTTTCAAATGAAAATACTCAAGACCACTGGTGTCTATCAATTCTGGATGCACTAATGTTAAAGTTGGCTTAGAATAATCTTTTGTAAGTGTGTTTATATTGAGTGAAGGCTTTCTTTTTTCTTTTGAAGGACAATAACTTAGAAGACCACTAGTATTTTCTTGTGTGTTAGACTCTATAGGGACACATATACCTTTTTCTCTAGCACCACATCCTTTTCCATTATAACCAAGTTAGTTGCTTCATAATTTCATAACCTCTTCCATAAAGCTTTTTCATTGCTTTTGGATTCGGTGATTGTTCATAGTCAATTTCATTAGAGTTTTTTGTGTAATTTTTTGTTTCTTGTAAAGTGTTTGAGGTGGATGCTTTTGAGGAGTCTTCTAAATTTTGTGTTGATATTATCGCTTTTTCTTTTCCTTTTTTAGAGTCTTTGTTTATGATCTTGTATTCTCCCATGAATGATGTAAAATCGAAGGAACCCTAATCATCTATAGATTTGTGACTTATTCAATATGCTTTTCTTTGTATTTCTCTTGCACAGGTTCTACTTGTGCAGTTGGTGTCAATATTTTCAAAGGGTTTTCCTTATTTTTCTCAATATTTAAACAACTATTTGGTTCAGTGTCAGCTTTGAGTGTGTACACTTTTTTGTTGTATACATACTTCATGTTGGCACATGGCTTCTAATGTTGTCATTGATGGAAATTGAAGTCATTACTTTGGTCTGCAGATCAGAACTTGGTCATACTGACAAAAGGAGTTGAGAACAGAGTATTACCAACAAAAAGCATGAAGAACAGGGTATCTGGTTACTACGTTGATCTGTTTGCTTCACCGGATCATCTTTTTGAGTTGTGGATCCCCAAGATAGTTTTTTAACCATGTATTTTATCTTATTATTGAATTTTGTTGTCTTGCATTAATCGATGTACAAGTTAGGAGATCCAACAGGATGTTTTTTTGTTTATTTGCTCATTGTGGCTGATTCAATGAATGTGGTTTGTTGTGGATGTATAAGGAGTAATTGTTTAATTTTTTTTATGTTTAAGCATTTTTTTTTGGGTCCAAGCTATGTCACGGCCGACTTGTGTGGGTGTGCATCATAAATTGTTCATGACTTGAGCCGACACACATGAAGAATTCTTTTTTGTATTTTATTGGAGGCTGACTTGTAATGACAAGATCCTTGATGCGGATATATATAAGTTATCAACTATATCATTTTGTGAGGAAGTGGTAAGTGTAGAAGTGTGTTGCAAACATTAGAAGGGTGACTAGGCAATTATGCATAGTTTCACTTGTGCATTACAATTTTTTCTAGAGCGAGTTTGTGCAAAAAAAAGTAGAATTGTTGAATCAGTTAGAAGGACAAAAGATTGACTACAAAGCTTAACCAAAATTGTAATCAAGCATTGTAGATGCTATTCTATCAATTCACTCTTTTGGATTCAATCCAAATCATTGTAAGACAGTGAGCCTATCTTATTTGAACAGTGAGCTCTAGGCAGTGTGCCTGAATACAAGTGCATTCCCATTTTGTAAACTTTATTTTGGGTATACTCATATTATATTGTGGATTGGCCATCTTGGTGTTATGGTGTGGTGATTGTGTTATTTTTGTTCATGCATATTTCTCTTGTTGAATGGTTAAGTGAGTTAAATATTAGAATAATAAAATTAAATTTTTACACAACACTGATTGACCCCCCATCCCTCTCATTGTTGCTTGTTTCCAACAATTGGTATCAAAGCTTCTTCCTTGGAAGAAGTCTAACAGCTTGGGGAGATCTTGGAAGGAGTATTTCAATGGATACAATTAGTCTTCAACAACAACTCATGGTGGCCCTTGATGATCTTGACCAGTCAAAGTATGAGAAATGGATGTTGCAAGAAAATCTTGAGAGTGCAAAGAAATTGATTTAGTCATTGAAAGACAAAATTGATGAATCAAGGGTGTGTGATCAACTTAATCAGAAGAGAAGAAGCATCGAAGATGGACAACTTAGTCATGCCTTGAAAGAGAAAATAAAAGAATGTGAAAAGTTTTCTAGAGAGAATGTTGCCTTGAAGCATGAGATGGAATCCATCATGATGAAAATGACTAAGGAGATTGAGGATAGAAAGAAGAATGAATAAAATCTCTCATAATCCTTGAAAGAAAAATATGAACAATGTAGTCAATTGGACAATGAATTGGAGGAATCTAAAAACAACGTAGAAGTGCTTGAAAAATAGCTTGATGATCTCAGAAATGAACTTGCTGCTGCAAATGAGTAAACGGAGAAATTCAAAGTAAGCTCAAAAAAACTTGATGAATTGATTAAAGGACAGAGGAATGATGGTGACAGGAAAAGTCTTGGATTTGAAGAAGGAGAAAGTTCTGGATCTGGACAAAAGAACATTGGAAAAGGGAGATTTAGGCAAGGAAATTAGATGATTGGAGCTAGAAGAAATCTGGTATGACAACCAAATGCTCAAAGATTTAATGGCTACTATTATGCTTGGAACAAATTTGGTCATATGGCTTCTCAATGTAGGAGAAGGATGAACACAAGAGGACCATCATTTTTAGGTTAGTGCTTTAATTTCCATAATTATAGTCATAAGTCAAGTGAATGCAGAACTTTGATGAATAAATTTCATAGAGATGCTAGATGTTATGCATGCAATAGATTTGGACATATTGCTAACCAATGCAGATCAAAACAAAATCATTGGAATAGTTGGCTTGGACAGAGAAGTGTGTGTGCTACAACTGTAAAAAATCTAGCCATACTACTAGATTATGTTGGAATAGAAGAGGTCCGGTAAAAAAAAAATGCAATAGGATGTTAAGGGAAAAAGTAATGTCACTACTGATGTGATCAAAAGGAAAATGCAAAAGAAATGGATGAAGAAGAATCCCTCTATTGAAGCAAATATTCTAGCACCAGAAGCAACTTCTGGAAATCCCTCCAAGAATTCGTTTTAGGCCTCTGGCCTAGGGGGAGCTATCAAGTAAATCTTTTAAACCCCCTTCCAATGATTGGTACTTGAATCCGGATGAGTCCAGTAAATGCATTGATGTTTTTCAGATGTTGTTCAATGAATTGGAGGTAGTATTGAAGAATTTTGGAGATCCAAAGAAGAATCATTTGTCTTTGTACATGAAAGATAAGAAACCAGATGAATTAGTGAAAAGGCATTTATTGTGAAAAAAAGGCGTTAGATTTGCAAATGGTAAAAGAACATTTTCTTCCCTCATTTGTCACTTTTCATTTTGGAGGAAAGCAATTTGGAGAGCTCTGGAGTGAACGTTGTTGAATTGTGGAGAGATTCTAGCATGAAGGAGGATTTTTTATCAAATTTTATTTTTCCCCCGAAAGGTACTTATCGAAAAACCCATGAATTTGTGAGATTGCAATCATGTCTACTCCTATGGTAGTTGAAGTAAAGGATATGCTATGTCCAAAGTTTAAATGGCATCCTTATAAGTATATAGAGATAGAGCCCTTAGGTGCGTTTTCATTTGTACTGTATGGAGTCCTGCACATTGAAGATATTAGGGCTTATATACATGCAAATATCAAAGAATTGGGAAGCTCTCATTTGATGAATCTATATTATCATCACATAATTTAGGAAGATCTTACTATAAAGCTAGAATTTAAAACCCTAGAGGAAAAGAAGTTCACACAGTTTGCAAAATTTCCAATATTTGAGGAAAATGAATGGGTCTGATATGTGTTGAGTCGTGTTCATGACAAATTCATGTGGCTAGATGTGCCATTTAAAATCACAAAAAAGGCTATATGTGTAGTCACAGGTCTGAATTCCACCAGTAGACTTCCAGTTTTAAAATCCGTAAAGAATGATAAGGTCACTGAGGTAACAAGTGCTCAATGGGACAAAACAACAATGACAATAGAAGATATTGCTGCATTAGATGTAAAATTCTCATCAATGGTTATTGGTTATAAGATCTATCACTCAAGCGGGGAGAAATTTGTATCCATTATGGCTATCTATGTAGCCTATGAGATGGTAAAACAAAATGCAGACTATGATTTGTGCGAATTGATTAGAAGTTAGTTAATGAAGAATCCAGGGAAAATCAAGAAAGATAAGAAGAATACATTCAAGTATGGTAATTTTCTGCTATGGATAAGGTTCTGGGAGTTGGAAAGTTCATTGGTACATTGATGAGCTGGTAGTTGTTCAGATAAGGAACATTTTGTTTGGTTTAGTTGATCATCAGACCTGGAATACCATCCTCTGGGATACTTTAAAAACTTCCAGAATATGATGCATGCCAAGGAAAGAATCCCTACCTCAATTGTGGAAAAATACAAATATATTATCTGCTTCATGGTAGACATTGATCAATGCCATATGGAAGCTGTTGATCCCAAAAAAATTTGGATCATGCCTATGGGATACAAAGTAGAGGAGAAAATTTTGAAAATGTATGCAAAACACTTGTTGTGTTCACTTCAGGATCTAGGAGAAGAAATATTTGGAGCTTATGTAGAGAAAATTATGTAGGTACATATTGATTTGAAAAAGCCCATGATAGCCAGGAGAGTAAGAAAAGAGGTAGAAGTATTTGCAAAAAATATGGGCATACCTGTGGAGAAATTGAAAGAAATAAGAAGAGAGATGAGGCTGAAGCAGCAAACGAGAAAGAAAAAAATAGAATCTGCTAATTTGGGAACATCTTCTCCCTACACTAGATCTACCAGGAGTTCTCCTATAGCCCAACCAGCTCAAGCCAAAGCTTCCAGAAAAAGAAAGAAGAATAAAAGAATTAGAACATATGAAGCTACTTCTGAAGATGAAGAGGAAGGGACTGAATTAGAAGAAGTTGTAAAAAAAATAAAGGCTACTGGGACTCAGGCTATCAAGTTAAACAAGAGAAAATATTTCGGTAAAGAAGCAGAGAAAAAGGAAAAAGTTGACAAACCCCGTATGTCAATTGAGGAAGTTGAGAATGCAATTGTCAAAGATGGTAATCTCAAGCCACTCTATGAATGGTACAAAGGTTTTTATGAATCCATTCAGAGGACTCTTGAAGAGGCCACAATAAAAAATGTGAATATTTTCAATAAAGTTCTTGTTGAAATCATGTTTGTCTTGCCCAAGATTCTATATAATATTTTGGAGTCTAGAAGGATAAGTGCTACAATAGAAGAAGAGAACATCAGGAAAATAATTCTTGTTGATTTATGTCCAAAGATGTCAATAGAGGAGATAAATTCACTCCTTGAAAAGGTCAAAAATGAATTCAAGAGAAAGACAAGGGTGAATAGACTCATGATTGGTGAGATTGATATTGTTGTTAGGGAAACCAAGAAGATTCTAGAAGAGTTTTTGTTAAAGAATAAGATAAATGCTGAAGAAGTGGATACTGGATATGAGGAAGTGAATCTTGATGTTGAAAATTTCTAGACTCCTCTTGAAGTGGAAAACACAGAGACACCTAAGGAAGCCAAAATTCCTAAGGAGGTGTTAGCTAAGGAGAATGAGGTGCATATTGAAAAGGTTGAAGTGCCTAAAGGAAATCCAGAAACAGTCTTTATAGAACCCAAGGTTGAAGAAGAAAAAGTTTAAGAAATCAGAGTAGAGGTAGTAAAGAGATCTTTGATGGCACAACAAGAAGAATTAGATCCTGAATTGGATGAAAGCTCAATCAATCTATCCACTTTATCCCCAATTTAGATGATGAAGGTAGCTTCAATTGCTCAAGACAAATCTAGAGAGAAGATTCTAAAGTCTCACATACAAGATAGTGAATTGCTAAGCCTTGCATTTGGAGTTCTGTAAAAATTAATGCCTAGCCATGTTATCGATCCATCTGGTTCCTCCTTCGATGAGCTAAAGAAGCTGATAAATTTTGTAAGCTCTCACTTTGAATCTTTTGAGAATCAGCCTTGATTAATGTGTAGAAGGAGTTCAGGGAAAAGGGATTAGGTAGTTTGAATGAACTAATTGCAAAAGACAAAACTCTATTAGCCACCTGCATGAAAAATGTTCAAGATACTTTGTTTGAAGGAGGAAAAGTGTATAATTCTTGTTTAGTCTTTTCCAAATTCACTAAAGCAAATGAAAAGAAGGTGAAGGATATTGAGAAATAGTTGGTCACTATTTCTAATTCTTTTGACCCATAAGCTAGTAATGTTGGTGAACAAGAAGGTTAGGTAATGTCTTTGCTTGACAAAATAAAGAGTTTGAAGCTTGAAAATGAGAGGACTATTGGGAGAGTATGCAAACTTAGAGGACTAATCAGTCCAAAGATTAAGATAATGCTAAATGCATTGAAAGAGGCTAAAGATGTTATGGCCACTCCTAACCCAATAAATCTTGAAGTTGAAGAAAGTTTGTCTTATCTACTTTCTGGTCACATAACTATTTTGGAATGTTTGAAAAGTGTTTGGGACTCAAACATGAGTGTGTTGAAGAATAACTTTGTGGATGTTTTCAAATTTCTATAAGTCACAAGTTATGTTTGCATAGTCTTGAAATTTTGAAAATTTGGATTTCTCAATTTTGTCATTGATGTCAAAGCGGGAGAGAGTGTAGTGAAAAATTCCTTGACATTCTAAGGTGGGGTAGTGTTTTGAAAAGAAGCTGTGTTTTGAAATTTTGAACTTTGGCAGTGTACTTACTAGTTTCGACACTTAGTCATTTTTCACTAAGTGTTGCCATCAATGCCAAAGGGGGAGATTGTTGGCACATGGCTTCTAATGTTGTCATTGATTGCAACTTAATTCATTACTTTGGTTCACAGATCAGAACTTGGTCATACCGGCAGAAGGAGTTGAGAACTGAGTATTACTGACATAAAGCATGAAGAACAGTGTATCTTGTTACTACGTCAATCTGCTTGCTTCACTAGATCATCTTCTTGAGTTGTGGATCCCCAGGATAGTTTTTTAACCATGTATGTTATCTTATTATTGAATTTTGTTGTGTTGCATTAATCAGTCTACAAATTAGGAGATCTAGTAGGATGTTTTTTTTGTTTATTTGCTCATTGTGGACAACTCAATGAATGTGGTGTGTTGTGGATGTATAAGGAGTAATTGTTTAAATGTTTTTTATGTTTAATAATTTTTTTTTGGGTCCAAGATATCTCATGGCTGACTTGTGTGGGTGCACATCATAAATTTTTCATGACTTGAGTCGACACATGGAGAATTTTTTTTGTATTTTATTGGAGGCTGACTTGTAATGACAAGATCCTTGATGCAAATATATATAAGTTATTAGTTATATCATTTTGTGAGGAAGTGGTAAGTGTAGAAGTGTGATGTGAACATCAGAAGGGTGATTAGGAAATTATGCACAACTTCACTTGTGCATTAAATTTTTTGGCAGAGCGATTTTGTGCAGAACAGAGTAGAATTGTTGAATCAGTCAAAAGGACAAAAGATTGACTACAGAGCTTAACCAAAACTGTAATCAAGCATTGTAGATGTTATTCTATCAATTCACTCTTTTGGATTCAATCCAAATCATTGTAAGGAAGTAAGCCTATCTTATTTGAGCAGTGAGCTCTAGGCAGTGTGCCTAAATGCAAGTGCATTCCCATTTTGTAAACTTTCTTTTGGGTATACTCATATTATATTGTGGATTGGCCATCCACTATGGTTTTTCCCCCAACAAAGTTTCCACATAAAAATCCTAGTGTTGTGGTGTTGTGATTGTGTTCTTTTTGTTCATGCATATTTCTCTTGTTGAATGGTTAAGTGAGTTAAAGATCAGAATAATAAAACTAAATTTTTGCACAACACTAATTTAACCCCTATCAGTGTTGCTTGTTTCCAACACTTCATTACACAATGAAGAGTATAAGACACCCCATTCATTGCATGAATCCATGGTACTCCTAAACAGAGGTTGTATGAGAGATCTTGAGGCATAACATGAATAGTAGTTTGTAATGTGGCCTTTCCAACTATAATAGGCAATGTAATCACTCCAAGTGTTTTTTTTCCTAAATTTTAAAATTCCTTAATAGATAAATAATTAGGTTGAATTTTTTATTTATCCACACCAAGCCTATCCAAAAGGGTTACACTACACACATTAATGGTTGAGCCATTATCAACGAGAGTTATTTTTATTCCCCACCCATCATATGTAGCTATTATCATGAAAGCATCATTTTATTTTTGCACTTCCGAAGGAGGGAGCTCACTTTGGTGGAAAACAATGTCAACATTCATTTCTTGAATCATGGCTGCTATGTCACTCGATTGCACATTAGGATGGGTAGGAACTTGTTGTAAGGAATTTTGAATAATGTTATGATAATGAGGGGATGCTTGAATAAGGTCCCATAATGATATTTTAGCAGGAGTATTCTTAAGTTGTTTAACAAGATCATACTCCTTTCCACTTTATGAAGGAAAATGAGGAGGGCCAGGAAGGATAGGGTTAGACAATGGGAGGAATGTTGAAGGTTTTTTTCTTGGTTACAAATTGTTTCTAGTGTTATATGTATGAGCAACATTATTATAACTTGGTTGTTGTGACATATTATTCTTAGGTGGGTAAAGGATAAGTTCGGGTTCGTTTTGAGTTTGTGGTTTGTGTGAAGGTGGGTAAAGAATTAGAGGATTCTTAGGATGTCCCATAGGGTATTTAGGAGGTCCAATAGTTAAGGGGGATCTAACAAACACTTGTGCATTCAACACCTCATTGGTTTTGGTTTGATGTATTTCTAATGAAGGGGAATCTAGTTTCATCTTTTAACCATCATCTAAGGAATCTAAAATATTATCATTTTCTTCCACCATGATATCTTCCCTAGTAAGAGAGTTTTTAGGAGAACTACAAACTAGATGTTCACGACATTCAAAGGTTCGTACTTGTAAAATGACTTCATCACAAGTAATGGAGTTATCCATGGTTGGATTTTATTGTTTATCAATGATGTCATTGTCTTGTTCAATAATGTTTTTCCTAGGGGAAGAGAGACACATAAAATTCTCATGAATTTCATCGATTGCATTTTCTAACATCCAAGTATCTTCTTAACAACTAGGAGAGATACTAGGAGAAGAACCAATGTGATTTTCATGATTTTCCATACTTTCATTTCTTTATCCCATAATATCTTCTAAAATAGGATAGGTAGGGGAAGAAACATAAAGAGGGTTGTCATAGATCTTAAATATTTGATCATCTATCACCAATATATCCTCCTCACTTACAATTTCATATTCAAAAACATTATCACAAGAGGGGAAAGTGTTGGGAGATGAATGTATACTAGTTGAAGTTTCAATGGTCTCTTGTTGTGTTATGTGATCATCATGATTACCTATGATTTTTTCCTCTTGTTCATTAATGTATTTTCTAATAAGAGAGGTAGGAGGAGAGAAACAACGAGGACTCTCAAGACTTTCATTGATTGGTTCTTCTAACACCAAAATATCTTCTTCACAAATAGGAGAGATATTAGGAGAAGAATGAATATGATTGGTATGATTTCCCAAGATTGTATTCTCTTTCGCTAAATCTTTCTCATAGGGAGGGGATATGAACTTTTTCTTAGCATGCCTAGATAGGTAAGATACTAACATTGTTTGACCAAGAATGAAAAATACTTCTAACCATCTCATGTAATGCTTCAATAATGTAAACAATATCCAATGATGAAGAATGCTTTTATCAAATGTATCCAAAGATTTAAGAATGCAACCAATGTGTATCCAAAAATGAAAAGAAATTTTATCAAACTTATGCAAAGCTTTATGAATGTAAACATTGTGTATGCAAAAGTGAAAAGTACTTTTATCCACATTATACAAAGTTTTAGAAATATGAACATTTTTCAGATTTAATGATGTTTGCTAGTGCATTTATTTAGGAAGAATTCAAAAATTACTACCCTAAATTGATGTTTTTGACCTAGATACATAAAGCATAAGGGTATGTGTAGGATCATGATGGGTCAAAAAGTGGCGATATGATGTGTATGTGCAGGGTATGTGGTTGACAACTTTTTTTTACCCAAAATTGATGAAACGAAAAGGGTTTTTAAAGGAGATTCTTGAATTTCCACCAATATAAATTATGTTTAAATTTGAATTTAATAAATAATTATTATTCATTTTCTATTTGAATTATGACTAAAGTCTTGATTGATAGGCTGATTGAAAAACATCTATAGCTTTCAAACGGTATCGCATTTTTTGATTCTGAAACAAGTGTCACATTTTATGCTTCACATCCTATAGGATTAAAACAAAAAAAATGAATTTCATGAAATTTTGACCAGGTTAAGGGTGATCCCGCAATAGTGGTTTACAATTTTTGGCCAAACTGAGCACTGAAATTATTATTTTTAACTAAATCTTCACATTCGGGCATCTATAGCAGCTAAACTGTGAAGGATTTGAAGATGATGCAAACTAGAGTTTGGTCACACTTTTTAGTAGATTCTAAAAATATTTTTTTCAAAATTTTTGGAATTATATTGCACTTCTTTTTCCATCTCCCACAAAAACTAGTTTTTTTTCAGAAAACAACATTTTTAAAAAGTGACACACACCATATAATGCATAACTTTTTTTCCATGAAGGATAAAATTCTAATTATTTTGAATTTAGATTCATAACTTTGATATCTAGTGCTTCCACTTAGTTAGACAATTTTTTATTGAATATTTTTTCCTTAATCAAGTTTTGAAGTCAAACCAATTACAATTCAGACATAGTGCGACTGTATAACGCATAATTTTTTTTGTATATATCAAAATTCAATTTTTTTTTTTTGTTGGATCAAGGGCATCAATATCTGGTGCACTCATATCTTTCAAGTTTTTTTTTTGAAATCTACTATTTTTCCACATGTGTAGAAAAAAGACCTTCATTTTTGATGAAAACATATGTTTAATAAAACTAAAAAAACAAATACATAATAAAAACAAAACATATTAAAATTATATTCATTGGATAGCTCATTTTGCTGACTACCTGATTCCAGTTGGGTTTGTGAGGATTCCTCCATTTTCATCCTCAACCCAAGCTCTGAAGTGCCAAAATTTAGGTTTTTTGTGTGTCTCAAGGAGGGGATGAGGATTTAGGGGGGTTCATTCGAACCAGGGTTCGCTCGAACCTTGGTTTGAGAAAACCTCTTCAAGGAGGTTCACTTGAACCCCTTTCATATGCAATTTTTGTTTTGTTTTTGGTGGAAATTTTTTTAAGGGGTTCACTCGAACCCAAGTTTAGTCGAATCCCTTTTTGGTTCAGTCAAACTTCTAGGTTCGTACGAATCCCCAAAATCACTTTTTTTTCCATGAGGTCATTTTTTCTTAGTTTTCTTTCCTCCATCAAATTGTAAGCCACTATTGTGGCTTCACCCTTAAGGTGGTCAGACATACAAGTTTTTTATATTTTTTAAAAGTTATAATAAAAAATTCATAATTAATTATTTACTTGGAAAAAAAAAAAAAAATTGCACCACATCGGGACACGATTCCTCTACTTATATCTAAAATATTATAAAAAAATATTATCATTTTATTCTGGTTAGGGTGGTAGACAAACACCTACTTCTTATTTTTTCCCAAATTTAAGTACTATTGCATTGAAATTTCAAATTTTCACCAAATAGATTTTTTTTAAAGATAAACCTAGTAGTTTAGAAACTACATTCAATTTGCTACAGATTCTATTCTTACATATTTTTGAAATAATATAGATAACTTATTCAAATTTTTATGTCAATTTTCCTAACTCTGATTTTTCTAAATTTTTCGCCACTTAAGGGCCTATTTTTTCCATGATGATCCTGCACATACCCATAAGTTCCTGAAACTTTCTACACTGATACTATAGGTTACTAGCAAGCTTAAGAAGTACAAAAACAAGGTTTTTAATGCTATAAATGGTAGTTTTAGGCCTCATTTGGGACTAAATCACCTAGAGGGCCGTATGAGTCCTAGTCAGGGTTTTTAGAAGGGTCAAATGCTAGAAAATACACAACAAAAAAAATACTAGAAAGTAGGAAAAACATCTTGTAATAGGACTAAATTGCCTAGAGGTGTGTATGAGTCACATATTAAGCTTTTTGCACCAAATTCAAAAATTTATAAGTTGTTTCTAATATTTGTAACATTTATGTTGTGTTGGCTATTTGTAATTGAAGAATTTCAATAAAACTGAATGATCTAAGATGCAAAAATTCAGCCTATATGCACTTTCACTAATGCAAGATTTTGAAACCCTAGATGCAAATTAACGCATGCAAGACCTAATGAAAAGTTAATGTAAGCAAGATCTAGGACTTTAATGCACTCCAAGTTAGAAAAGAAGGTGTTCAAAAGGCCAAGTTCACTAAAATGAAATGAAGAAAATATGTGTTCCACCTTTTGGGAGGTGGAACACAAACTAGGGTTTAGGGACCTAGACCTATTTCCTTCAAGTTTCATTCAAGAAAACCCTAGAGATCTCAATCCAAGAATGGAAAGCAGAAAGAGATCTACAATAGAGATGTCTTAGAGTGTGATTAAAGATAATAAGAGGATTCACCACCAAGCTAGGGCTTGGAAAGACAAGAAATGAATGCAACTTGCAAAACCTAACTAGATGACCTAGGAAATGAAACTGAAATATAGAATAACAATCTGAGAATGAGCAGAGGTGCACCTGGAAGAAGGATGAGGTCAAGAAAAGCTACAAAACCATGAAAACCTATTGTTTGGTGCCCACTAGGACTCTTAGTCAAATCTAGGTAATTTAGTCCCAGACAAGGCTTTTTGTGCCAAAACTGGGATCTCATAGTGGTTGATCTGAATTCATTGAAATATGGAAAATGTGTTGTATTGGGACTCATACACCACAAGTGGCGTATTAGTCCCACTCTACTTTTTCAGAGGGTCAAGACTTGAATCTTCTCTCCCAACTCTACTATTCCTTCCAAGCTTTGTTTCTAGGTTAGAAACCTTGATTTGCAACCTATAGGTGACTTTTTGTAAAGATAGCAACCTTGTGACCACTTGACAACTTTCCTCAATCTTTTAACTCAATCTTCAAAGGATCTTCAAGCCTCAAAGCACCTATATTTAAAATAACACATGTAGAGAGAAGGAAAAAATTCTTGATTGTTAGGAAATAGGGATTTTTCTTGGTCAAACCCCATTTAGGTAATTAAACCTTGTGATGAAACAATGAAATATGAAACATGAACAATTATACCTTGAATGATGTCTTGAGATGTAAATCAACAATCTAACATGAAGTGGCCATGTAGAATGTAGATTTTGATCTTTAATTGGATATGAAACAATGCTTGCAAATGGATCTTCAATGCTACATCACAACACTAGCTCAATAATATACTCGATGCATAATGACTTTGACATGATGATGGATCTTGAATTTTTGCAACAAATGATGAAGAAATCTACCCTTGAATTCCTTAGAAATTCTCTTGTAAACTCTCTTGACACTCTTGTGAAGTCTTGGAATGCTTAACTCTTAATTTCTTAGGATAATACCATGAATAATTAGGTGAAATAATGTTTTGAGACCTTGTTTATATAGGAAAACCATCCAATTTCCCATTATATTAGATCCCAAATGCCGAAATACATGAAATTTGAATTCAAAACCCTAATTTCTTGCTCAAAACCATAAAAAGGGGCCAAATAGGACTCATATGCCACTTGCAGTGTATAGTTCCCATCTAGGTGGGACTCATATGCCACTTGCAGTGTATTGTTCCCATCTAGGTGGGACTCATACGCCCAAGGTGGCGTATAGGTCCCACCAAGCCTTTTTAGGTGGAGGAAATGTTAGGGAGTTGGAAAATTAAGTGTATTTATTGATCTTGTCAAGATTTTTGTTGAAATAATCCTTGAGATGCATAATATAGGGTCTTAGGGGCCTATTGATGATCATATGAAGTTCATAAATGCAAGAGGGCCAAAAATCAATGTGAAGGTGTAAATAAATACACTTTACAACATTAAATTAAGATAAAATTAGGTCATTTTAGCTTAAAAGGGCCCTAAATCCAATTTGAATGTGGAAAACACATTAAAACACTATATCAAGGCAACATTAGGTCCATTTTAATGTTAATCATCCCAAAATTAAGTGTGGAAATGTAGAGGGATACATTTTCCATCACTACAGTTAGTTCTTGAAGGATTCCCTTGAGAGCATAAATATGCATGAGATAAATATGTGAGGACCCCTTGAGATCATATTATATTCAAATTTGTGTAAAGAAAGAGGGAAAAGTGTTAGGATGTTCACTTCTCACCTTTGTACTCTAGTTTACTTGATTAATATATTAAATTTTCCAATTAACTAGACAAATCGATCACATCAAGTTATGAGAATTTTTTTTTCTTGATATAAGTTTGAATCCAATTTAATCAATGTAAAAAATTATAAAAAAATTACACATATATACACACTATTAATAAAAATTTAGATAAAATATTAAATTTTCTAGACAAGTAATAAAATGGCTAAAATTAGTTATCATAAAGTGAATTTAGTTACTACTCTTTCGTGAATTTGTGCATCCTTTAAAGACAAAATATCTCATTCAATGAAAAAGTGCACAAATAAGGTAGTAATTTGATAGTGTTCCTCTATAGGTCAAGAGTTCTTGGGGTTTTTATGGGTTATTGGCTATTTCTCTATAATAATATTCTTCTTCTCCAACCTCCTCTATTCAAAGTGGAGTTCCTAGTTAATATATTTAAGGGCATGAAGGGTGAAAGAGTGAATAGGAAATCAATTTCCTCCATATCACATCTAGAGGATCTCAAGATTAAGAGACCTGTTTTAAATGATAGGTAAAGAGTGGCAAGGGTTTTGAAGGAGAGAGAGGAGTTGTGGTTTCTTTTGGAACTCCTAACACAAATAAGTAAACTAGGGATACTTAAGGAGTTTTTCAAAAAGGCTATGGATATAAATCTAGAAAGTAGGTTCATTTGTAAAAAAGGGTGGATCAATTACTGAAGTTAGATTTGGTTAAGGCAATGGACTCATTAAATAGGTAATTAGTTTGAAAAAACATGTTATAATTGACAATTTCAATGTTTTTTGGTTGAACTTGAAGAGTTTGCATGAGTGGTCTTCAAAGTTATGGAAATAATTAGTGAAGGTAAGAGTTGATATTTATTGTGAACATATGGTTTCTTTATTATTATGTTTGAATCATAAGAAGACAAAAAAATATTCTCAATTCAAGGTTTTGGTTTTGGAATTATTACTTTTTGGGTTTGAAATGTTGGTATCAATATTTCTAGGCCTCTTGTGATTCTTTTTGTATGGTTCTTGTTTGGGTGCATCTTTTAGATTTATTTATATATTTTTTTGTGATTTTAGACTAAAAGTTACTAGAAACAAGCCTTAGAGAAAATTTTGGATGCATCTCTTGAATGAGTATTTGCATGCTACTTACACTCAAATTTTTGATTGAATGGATTTGGATAAGGGGTTGCCAAAAACCATCACTTTAAAAAGGATGGCAGATTTTGTAACAAATTTTGGACTATGTTAAAGATCAATTTAGATGGAAGCTTCTTCAAAATTTGATAGATGGCATGAGGCAAAGTCGCACTATTAGACAATTTATCCAAAAGAAGAGAAACAAAAATAATGGTTAATCCTATTTAACAAAAGGAATTAAAGGCATTTTTTATTGAAAGATATCCCTTCCAACTTAATTTCTTTGAATAAAGAGATAGAAAATCAACCATCATTTTTGCACAAGGAGGATTTGGTAGATGATATAACCCAACCCAAGATTTCAAAATAATTAACCAACCTCCCTTTATGACTAAGGTATAAGAATCTTTCCTTTAGAAAGATTCACTATTGACTTGTGAGTAACTAAACGAAAAACTATATATAAGAATTTAAAAATGTAAACAATAATTTAAAAGAAGAATTTTTCCTACTAATGTAAAATAATACTCTACTACAAATTGAAAAAAATTAATTGGATCTTTCTAATATTCTTTTAATTTCCAATTTTTTAAAATTTAAGTGAACTTTTATCAAAACTAAATCTCCCTACATCAAAAAGAACTTTATTTTCCTTAAATGTTCAGCTAGACTAGAAAATCTTTCTAAAAGTGTTTAGTTATATGATTTTAAGTTTCTTAAAAAATGCTTAAAAGCATAAGCTCTAGTAGGTAAGAATCAACAGAAGGGAATGTATTGTTAGTATCAATGCTTAAGAAAGTTCACATCAATGATTGGAATTGTTAAACACGACATGGAACACAATTGTTTTTTTCAATGTTTTCTAGGGATTGCAAAGTTCCTCATCCATGACTGTTTCAATTAATTTAATGCAAATTTCCTCTCAATTTGGTATTCTTGAACTTCAACCCCAACCCAATGAAAATTCAATCAACCTCATCTTCAACAGTTTTGGAAGACCTTGGTACTCTTCCCTCCCTTTTCTTTTCATTTCACTAATTTGATGATACTTGTCATATAATTACTAGTTGTCAATATAGTAATACAAACAAAACACATATTTTTATCTACGTCCATATCCATGCAGTTCAATCTAGCTCGACTTGCTAAGACAAATTAAATTAGAAAATGTTTCTGGGTTAATCGCGTCCAATATAAATGCTAGTATGGAAGTCTAGTTGACTACTCACCAAACTATTCAAAATAATCTATAATGTATTAAAGTTAGGCCCATATTTCATGTGTACGAATGGCTATATAGAAATAATCAATTATAATTTTAACCTGAGAAAGTTGTGAGGCCACAATAATACCTATTCTTTTAGACCAAAATAATACATGTGCCATGTGGAATATGTGCTTTTGTAGCGAGGAAATGGCTATCATGTGTAAATCAAATTTAATCAAATATTTGAATAGTAGTTGCACCAAATCGAAATCTTTATATATCCACACTGTTGTGTCTGATTATTCACATTTCCATATATTGAAACTCATTCAAGGAAGGTTTCTTGAACTGAGGTGTATGTTCTCCCTTGGCTTGCCCACTGTGAATGAAAATTTGCACTACAACTAACAATAGATAAAGCACACAAGATTAGCCATTGTTAGAAAGCTCAAATAAACCAGTCCCTATGATATTGTTGATCAAGCATAGAGAAGAAAACATGAAATAAAGTATGTAGCATAAGAAAATAAACATGTAGATCTAATTTAAATCAACCAAACCTCCATCCCATAGGGGGATTGGTGCTACTTTGATGTGGAAAGTAGCCCTTTCCTAATTCCTTTGATAAGCTTCGATGATGTAGATGATTCCAAGTGTGAGATTGATGCTAAGTGATGATGAAAAAAAGATAAAAAATGATATGAGAAGAGTGAGTGCTATGAATGAAAATTCCTATAGTGAGAATGCTTGAAGTTGTAGATCCATTTCAAGTAGAAGAGGCTTCTACTTATAGAAGTGAAGGGTTGAAGAATGAGTAAAATTAGTGAATGTGGGATTAAAAGGAGAGCCAATAGGAATGTGACACTTGTCACAAGGCTAATGGATGAAGGTGGAGCACATTTTGGGGAATGTATAGAGTAAAGAGGATGTAAGAGGATTAAATGAATATCGTTGAGAGTGTAAGAGAATGTGGGTGAGGATGTAAAAGAGATTAATGACCTTGTAAGAGACAAGATGGAATGTAAGAGGGAGTAAATGTCTTTGTAAGAGGTATTTATGGGTGTGTAAGAGGTTTTTGCAGGGAAATTGAATAAGGGGGTGGTTGGGAGAAATATTCCTAGGAATATGTCATTGTGAGGATAAATAAGGTAATTAGATAATTAAAAGAAATAAATTTCATGTGCAACTTGGTTAGTTAACCATGGGTTGATTTAACTTTAGGGGAGTTAAAATCTAGAGAAATGGGTAATGATGATTAGAAAGTGATTTAGAGTTAATTAATTCAAAATTAATCAACTTGAGGGGATTAGGGGTTTTATGACATTTGATTTTAAATTATTTGATTTATTTAATCAATTGAGAGGACTTAGGGGGATTTAATTAAATGATTTGATTTAATTAAATAGGATGAAAATTAGTCAAAATAAGGTGAATTAATCCAATAAAGTTAATTATTTGATTAATAGCAAAAGTTGATGAATTTAAGTAAATAATAAATATTATTTAATTTTACGTTAGTTTGAAGTGATTTAGGAAGAAATGATGCTAATTAATCAAAATTAGATGCATAGTATCAATCAGGAATTTTTAAGTGTCTACATTTTCCCCCTCTTTGAAGCAATGTACCCATTGTGTTGGTTCAAAGAATGATGCTGCCAATATCGAAATTCAAAACTTTTCTGAATTTTTTGGATGCCCTACTATTTCCCCAACCGAAGGAATTATGCTGCTACACTGCCCCCTCGAGAGATCACACAAAAATTTCAATTTTAGGTCAAACTCACGACAAATATGCCTTATGGATGTATGGATGTATGTATGGATGCGTTTATATGTGATATGTTTATGCTATGGATGTAATGAAAGGTTAATTTATGAGATGCTTAGACTAACAGATCTATATTATGATGATGATACAAATGAAATGAATTAAGATGCTTAGAATAACAAATCTATATTATCCTAAACAATTTAAATGATGATGCAAGTGAGAGGATGAGATGGATGATGTTTTCCTATGATGATATGCCATGATTATGTAGGATGTTGATGGTTTGTGGATGCGGGATGGATGCATTGATATATTTTGTTGAATGTCATGATACCATGTTAATGCAAAAGAGAATAGAAGAATAAGAGGGATCAACCCTTGATTCTGAGAAGATGTAGAAGTCCAACAAGTCCATGAGCCATCGAGACTTTATTAGAAATGATGATGAGTGATGATGATTTTCTTATCGAGGGATTAGGACACAAACAACACAACTTTCCTTATGTTTGATAAAACACGTAGATACGATGCATCAAGGTATGGATAACTAGGATGGCATAGCATCTAGTGTGATGGAATTTGACTTAGGAAACTTGAGTATCATTTTTCACATCTGGCATACGAAACCTTGTTAGGATGTACTTCATACATTTCAAACACCTTAGACGAAAACATAGAGAGGAAAAACCTTCCAATTTAATAGTCAACAAGTTATCTAAAACTGCCTCCATACATACCTAATGAAGCAAGTACTGCCAAGGTTATATTACAAGAATATCCAACAAGCACATCAGACAAAAGATAATGATCAATTCCCCATTCCTTTCTCTCTAAATCATTTTGATTAGACATCATTGAGAGGTCATTGGAATGAGCACAATAAGATAAATCAAAAGAAAAGATTAAGTAAACAAACAGGCTAATGTTCTTCATACCTCTAGCCAAGGCTAAAATACAGCGATACTTGATATTGATGTCCATTGTAGGAAAAACGCATCCTAGGACATGATTATCGAAAGATTTTGAAATTGACAGGATGATGGGCTATTGAGACAAAGAGTTGACTAACTTGTTGACCTATTGTCCTAGACTTAAGACCTTGACGTTTGAGTTTACATTTTAAAATTTTCTATACTTGTTTCTTATTTGTGTTGCCAAAGGTTGAAGGTGATGATCAATTTATTGTGAGTGGATGTTAATTGTGTGTGAATGTGAAATGGGATGGATGATTTTGGGTTTTTTGAATGTTTTTGGTATTTTGAAATATTTTAAGGCTGTTTTAGGATTTTGGTATGTTTTACAAATGTTTTGATTTTAAAATTTTTTAAATGTTTTTAGTGTTTTTTGAGATTTTGACCAAGAACCTAACCTAAGGACCTATCCTAGGTGCCTCAGGGGCTAATTAAAGATTATCCTTTCCTACGTTATACACATAGAGACCACATAGTTTGATTAACACATACTCGTTTATTGATGAGATATGAACAATTGGACTAATAGTTTATTATGATGGACACCGAAAGGACCTATCCTAGGGGCCTCAAGGGTTGATAAAAGATTAGTCTTTCCTACATTATACATGCAGAAGCCTCATAGTTTGACATCATGATTATGTTTTTGACCTATTTTTGGATTTTTGATATGTTTTGGATGTTTTTGGATGTTTTTTGGTTTTATGAATATTTTTGGATTTTTCAATGTTTTGAGGATGTCATGATATACACAAATTTGATTTGATGTAGGTATAAGGAAATACCCCCAATGTGATGTGATAGAATACCTCAATATAGGTAGGACAAGTTGACCTGAGGAATGTGCCAAGTAGTACTAAGATGGAACATGATACCGACACAAGATCAAGCTATGATGCAGACGTGGATGGGGAATGGAAGAAATATGGAATGTGATTGGTGAATGCGATGGAAAGTGACATGGAACAAATCCAAAGAATCGATGTTGGATGAAGGGTGTTTATTTACACATGGCACTTGATTGCCAAGTTTTCACCAATGTACTTTCCCAAAGGGCCACCGAAGTTGTTTTCACTAGAGGATTATTTTTTTCTTTATTGTTTTCAATCTTTTTTCTATTTTATTTTTTTGTATTTTTGGATTTTTACCTTGAAAGATTAGGCATAATTTTTTTTTTCAGATGGGAGCTATTGATGGGCTCCCGCAAGGGATCACCTTCAGGTGTTGACAACTGATATTCTCCTGATTTGTAACTTGTGTTGATGACAAAGGGTCCCATCCAATTGGGTTCCAATTTTCCTTTGCTATCAAGATTGGGTACATTCTTCTGATTTTATTTCAACACAAGCTCTCCAACCTAGAAGGACTAACTTTTGATCTTCTTGTTGTAGCTCCTCTTTAGACAGTTCAGACAAACTTGTAGGTGATTCAAAGCATCCATGCACTGCTCATCCAGTAATTCCAACGCATTCAATCGTGACATGTCATACTCCTCATGAGTGATAAGATTCTACAATGATATTCTCAAGGATGGGTGATAGAAACAGGTTGGATTGAGACAGTCACAATCTCAATGCCCTGAGTCCTTGCTTTGAGAACTCTTAAGGGATCTTTTTCCCCTGACCTATAAGTCCTATTCCTGGTAATAGAACCCTTGGTCTTGCTAACCAACCCTGCTATCATTCACAACGCTATAACCAAGTCATTCTTGGTGCTCCTTCTTCACATTTCATCATCTATCCCTTAGTTCACTTAAAGACTAGCCAATGCCAGATGCTTCCCTACTCTGTTGTAGGGGTGTGTGTTAACTTAAATGGTTTTCTTGACTTCAAAATGGTCTAAGAATGCTCCCTTTCCAAGCTCAAAGTTCCATTCTTCTATCACTTTCCTTAAACCCTAGCTTAGGGTTTAGAAAGGCTACAAGAATTAGGTCTCTTGAAACAAAACAAATGGTTAATACTCTTCCCTGCTAAATGAACACCATATGCACCAAGAAGGAACCCTAGCTCAATTTTGGAGCACTACAAGATTTCAGTGGTTTCAACACTTCTCAGGCCGTACACAGGAATATTCCAGATTTTGGGAATTTTAGGGCTTTTTAAGCCTTTTCTTGGATACACAAGAGTCTGACCTCTTTCTCCAGCCACCAAATGATATGATAATGACTCCTGCCTCTTTTCAGAGCTTTGTATGGTCCCATGCAACCACTGTATACACTTCTTTACTGGAGATGCAGCACCCCTGCAACGTGGAAACAGACTTTGCACAATCTTTCCCTAACTGGGTTTGATGAACTCGCCTAGGGAAAGCTACCTAGCATGCTACCAACACTCATAAAGCATTCTTTATTTACACTATATACAGATATGGAGTCTAACCTAGTTTCCACTGCTCCCATACTTCCAGGTATGGGCAGGAAACAAGTTAAAACCCCATATTTCTGGTCTTTACTAGTCCAAAACAACAATACAAAAAAACATAGTATTTACAATAAGACAAAAGCGATGGAAAAGATAATTAAAATTCCATAAGAAATGCCTTGAAAGGTTGCAATACATGCTACTTAACATAGAAAAAACTTTATTTAACTCAATTCTTGCAGCTATCACACATAGGAATAGGAAAATCAACCTTTTTCAACAAAAATCACTGTTTTCTTTTATTGTTCTCCTGATCTGCCAACACACAAAACTTCTAACCTCCAATACAGGTAGAGGATGAGCTTTTACCATGCCTAGGAAACAGTTAGGTTTTTCCATTTAGCCTAAAAACGGCCAAAAACAAACTGTTCGAAAACACAGTGTGTTTTCAAACTTTTTACAAGAACTTAGGAAATGACCACCAAAACATTTCCCAATTTAATCAACTTTTACCTAATGAACCAAAAGGTCCTCAAACAAAATCTAAAGGTGTTAAAGACCTTACACAACAAAATAAGATTGATCTTAAAACAAAACTTTAAAATCTACTTGTACTTTGGCACCTTAGCAGGTGCTCTTGCACCAATGGGAGCTCAACCTCAATGGGTAGGATGGCTTCTGATCTGTAGACTAGTGAGAAATGGGTTGTACGTGTAGGTGTGTGAATTCTAGTTAGGTAGGCCTAGAAGGAAAGGTTTAGTTGTAGGTGCCAATCACAACCAATTTCATTGACTTTTTTATCTAGGATTTTCAAAATGTTCTTATTGAAATCCTTAGCTTGGCTGTTACCTTGGAGGTAATACGAGGTAGAGAACCAATGTTGGATATTAAATCTTTGGCATAGCTCATGAACATCCTAGTTTTTGAAAGGTGTCCCATTATTTTGATAAGGGCTTGGGGAACACCATAGCGATAGATGAGGTGATTTAGGATGAATTTAGAGATTTTATTTCCCATGATGTAGGTCATAGGGATGGCCTCTACCCACTTTGTGAAGTACTCCATGGTGGTAATGATGAACTTGTGGCCATTGGATGAGGTAGGTGTTATTTTCCCTATGAGATCGAGCCCCCACTGTAAAAAAGGCCAAGGTGTTATGGTTGGCTAGAGCCCTTGAGTTGGTGCATGGATGAGGTCCCTATGCTATTGGCATTGCATATATTTCCTGACATAGTCGTGAAATTCTTTCTCCATGGTCGGATAGTAGTACCCCGTCCTCAACAGTTTCTTGTCCAAGGTCATACCACTAGAGTGTGAACCGCAAATGCCATCGTGTACCTCTGTTAAGGTATTCAAAGCTTCCTTGGGGTTAAGGAATCATAATAGGGTACCTTCAATAATTTTACGGTAAAGTGTGTTTCCTAAGATGATGAAGTTGGATGACCTTTTAATGAAGGTATTCTTGAGATTTGGGGTAATTTCAGCAGGGAGGACTCTTATTTTGAAGTAAGTGAATACATCATGGTACCAAGGATCATTGGGACCAATGATTTCGCATACGAAATCAGATTCTGGTACCTCAAAAGATGGTACAAGAATTTGTTCTACAAGAAATTCATGTTTATGTGCTTTCCTTGGGATATCTACCAATGATCTGATCATAGCCATAGCATCAACTGCTCTATTGTTTACCCTTGGTATCTGCTCAAATGTTATGTCAATGAAGAACTCCTTGAGACCCTCCACCAACTTTTTGTATGGGATAATTTTGTCATCTTTAGTTTGATATTCATTCTTCACTTGCTTGATAATCAGCTATGAATCCCCATATACCTTCAATGCCATGATTTTCCATTGTACTATGATTTAGAGTCCTATGACAAGAGCTTCATACTCTACAATGTTGTTGGTGCAAGGGAAAGATAACCTATATGATTTCAGGATACAATCCCCTTGTGGTGTGATGAAGAGGACTCCTACTCTGTACCCATGCTGTGTGTATGATCCATCAAAGTATACTTTCCAATGGCTTGCAACATTTAGGTTGAAGATTGACTCATTTGAAAACTCTGATACTAGTGGATTTTCTACATATATGGGAGCTTTAGCCAATTGATCTACGATTAATTTTCCTTTGATAGCTTTCCTTTCCACATTCTCAATGTCATACTTTGTTAATATCATCACCCATTTTGTCATTTGTCCTATCAAAGTTGCTTTGGATAAGAGATACTTGAGGGGATCAATCTTGGTGATGAGTTTAATCTGGTGGGACAACATATAGTGCCTGAATTTCTATGATGCAAACATGACTGCAAGGTAGGATTTCTTAATGAATGTGTAGTTTAGCTCATGTCCCACCAAGGTTCTACTAATGTAGTAGATAGCTCTCTCTTTCCCCATTTCATCATGCTAAGCTAGAAGAGGACCAAGAGCCGTCATCGTAGCTGAAATGTAAAGGATCAATGGTTTGTTTTGAATTGGTGGCATGATGTCATAACCCAATCTTATTGCATATTTATCATAATTTGTAAATTAAATTATTGACGAAATTCAATTAAATATTAAATGGAGATTCTAAAATATTAGAAAATTGAATAAAAGAGTTGACTGATGTTGACTTTACAACTTTTGGAAGATTATTTTTTGAATGTTATTGATCAATTTTCAAGTGCAAGTGTGTGCAGTTGTAGGGTGACAGGTTGAAGGACAAGAACACGGTTGAAGTAGGATTGTTTAGACAGATTGAACGGTAAGCCATTTGGAATCTAGGTGCACACACCACAAATGGCATGATGACTTGCATTTGAACTAATTTTCATATATAAGAGAATGCGTTTTCCTAACTTAAACTATTTTAGTGTTTGAAAGTGAATGGCTTGTAGATTAAAATTTGTCTACTTAAACTTTGTGTTTCAAGAAAACAAAAGCGAGTATTGTAAAGAAAATTCCCTTGTTAGTATAAATATGTATATATACATATATGTTGCTCAAAATGAAAATTCTAGTTCCTTGTTTTAAATAAACAGTATGGAACTTATAAGCCATTCTAAATTTTTTTTTTTACATGAAAGTATGCATATATACATATATATACATGTATGTAAATAAAATTTGAATACATACATACATACATACATACATACACATATATATATATATTAGAAAACATGGTAAAAAAGAATGAAACCATTGAAATGCACATAAATAAATATATATATATATACACACACATATGCAAATATATTTGAATTCATATTCAAATCTAATATTGAATTCAATTCAATAACCGATAATGTTCTAATATTGGGTTGATGAAAAAATCAAATAAGATTATGGACTGGTCTGCTATGAAATTAATAGCAATATTCGAATGTGTAGTGGTTGGCAGTAAGGCAATAATGCCTTCGCCAAAGACATGTAAAAAGGAAATATGTTGTGGTTTCCATTTTGAATACATAGGTAGTGGGTGAAAAAGCATAGAAAGAAGTTGATTTTTGGGAAGGAAATAGCAGAGAGAGCTCATGGAAAAATCAAGAGATAAACTCATTCGAATTCAATATCTGAGGTAATCTGATCACTTAAGAAAGAAAACTCAGTTTTTCTCTATCTTTTCTTCCTCATTGTCAAATGGTATTCTTCCATTTTATATGTCAATTTTCATCATTCAAAGACTAGGTTTCATTTTGATAAATGCCATGGCCTTGGGCCAAATGGCATGGCATCGACCATTGTTGGGTCTCTCGACCTACGGTTGTATTGCATGAGTTTTTCTGTAGAAGCCTTGTGGCTAGCTCTCTGAGCTAAGTTGAGCCTTAGTGTATTAAGTTAAGGTTGTTCTTAAGGTCGCACACTCGTGCAAGCCATTCAATGGAAAAATCAGAATCTCTATTCCATTTCACTATAAATTATGATGAACAAACATTATTATGGATTGATCAATGATCCCTTGAAAGAGGGTTTTCAACCCTGTGTTTTTATTTAAATTTTTTTTTTTCACCTTATTAGTTGGTCAAGGCTTGAAGAGCTTCAAAGGATTGGTCATTAACTCCTTTTGTATTTAAATGTTTAGCCTAGGATGGCTATCGGAATTCATTTTTATGATAGTGTTTTTTTTTATGATATTCTTTATGTAGGATTGATTATGATATGGGGAGGGTAGGAGACCCCTTTGTATATTGTATTTTCTTCTATTTTATTTAGATCTTGCTATCGAATGGATGACAATAGAGAGGGATTTTTTGAATGTTTCTTAAGCCTTGAAAATGTATGTAGGTTGTTGTTTAGTAAGAAACCGACCTCGTTCGATAAGAACGATGGCATGAATCCATGTTTGGGTTACAGACAAAGTCTGCATGTAGAATATTTTTTCCTGCATGGTATAAAATAGTAAGCCCTCAAGGGGAATTTTGATTATTACTAAATTTGCATAGAAAGGGAAACCCAACAATTTGGAATTGATTGACCCAGAGCAATCATAGTCTGTTGTTGTAGCCTAAAAGGCATAAGTAATGATTGAACTTGAGGATTTTATGTTTCCTTGACTAAAAACATTTATTCAAGTATTTATTTGACAAAACATGTCAAACATAGTTCTTTATAATATATTAAGTTCCTAATCATATTTCTCAGTGATGCAAATGTTTAGAATCTAAATAATAGATGATTTGTCCTTATGCATGAAACGGGGAAATTTGATTTGATTATTTTTAGAACCTTGTGGAAAACCCATTCTATTTCCAAACCATGAACAATTAATTGTAAAGTGATCCTATAGCATGTAAACAACCTGGAGACAACAAACAGAGAAAATGACAATATTTGTCTTTAAATGTGACTATTTAGTCTAAAACAGTATAGTGCTGATGTAAATAGTGGATATTCTTTTGCAAACAACTCTATTTTGTTAAAAAGTTATCTTTATAGCTGAAAACAACATGCTTTATAACTGTTTAATAGGAAACAATATTTATTTTGTTCAAACAATGAATGTACATATGTGAACAACTTGCTTTATATCTTTTTAGTAGGAAACAATATTTATTTTGTTCAAACAATGAATGTACATATGTGAACAACTTGTTTTATAACTGTTTAGTAGGAAATAGTATTTATTTTTCTTAAACAATGAATTTTCTTATGTAAACAACAATGTTAGAGAAACATAGTAGTGAGAATACAATAATAGTATGTGTGAAACTATTAGCATAAACTTATTCTATTTTCTTTATTAATTTGACAAGAAACATCAATTGGAACACTATTTTAAGATTGAAAATATGAACTAATGATTATTTTAGAATGCATGCACAAAACTTTAACATTAGTAGGCACATATATGTGCATGCACATAGAATTTGTATATATACATACACATACTTGTGGCATACCTTCTTTTGTTTTTAGTACATTTTTAAAATAGAAAATTCTTAAGAGAATAAGTAGAAAATAGTCATAAGAATGATATGATGATTGTTGAATTACTCTGAGAATCATAAATCTGATTTTTGTTTAGAGTATAAATTAGTATTTTGTTTCTTCTTTTGAAGAAATTTGTGAAGGATATTTTAAATACTTGAATAGAATAGTGATACCTTAATTGACTAGAGCACCTATGGGTAGTTACTACTAGAGGGTAGATAACTATTATAGTAGAAAGTTACCTTCCGGGATGGTTGTTGAAATGGAGTTCAGAGAGTATAGGTTTGCTTTACCATAACCTTTTTCTTTGTTGTTGCAACACACTTATTATTATTTTCCAAGCAATATAGTTTATTATGTATGTATGAATGAAATATGTGATTTCACTCTCTGCCATTCCTAGCATAGATCTTACACTTTATTTTCTAAATTGTAGATATAAATTGCATTTTGATGTATGGGCATGCACTAGATTCCACATTGTAGATTATTCTCTTGCTAAAATTTCCATGCAGAGTCGAGCATTCTTCAAGTCAGAAGAATACCAAGTAAGCGTAAGCTTTGTGGTTGGGAAGTAAAGCGCTTTGACCATGTTCTTGTCTACCAGTGGAGGCGAGCATCAAAGGAGAACCTTAGTTTTTCACAAGACTAATATAGTCTATGATGTAACTTGATGTAATCCATTCATGTACTCAATGGAAAATGTACTATGTAATGACATTGTGGCCTTAGGAGCCAAGTAAAACTTGATATTGTGATTTTACTTTTGAAGTGAATATAAGAATCTTTGAATCATTTTAAATGGAGATGTGTAGCTATGATTGACTTTAGCCACTAGTTATGTATTTAAATTTGGAGTATATTCATGTGTCATTTACAATAATATTAATTAAGTAATAATTTCAAATGGGTTATTACATTTGGTATCAAAGCTTAGGGTTCAACTCTAGGCATTTTGAGTCTACCATAGTTGACTAGGGTAGTTGAACCTTGACCCAAAACTTTGGATGTCTTGAGAATTGATCGAACTTGAATTGAATGTAGGAATTGGAAGGTCAAAGGAAGGATGAAGGAAAGGGAAATTTTTTAAAACCTCACATAAGAATGATGCAAAGGAAGTAAACACCAAGATAGAGGTTCAATCAAAAATTCTTGATGAACAAACTCTAGCTCAGGCTCTTACATGACTCAAGCTGGAGAGAGGCTTGAAGATTGAAGAGAAGCAAAAACTTAAAACCAAAAATATTTTTGCAATTCAAGATTGGCCTCTAGGGTGTGGACCCAATGCACCCTTATTGACTAAAAAGGAAAAGGAGAGCTTGCACACTCAACCATCCTCTTTTGTTAAGTTGGAAGTAAACTCAAATGATGATCTAGAGGAATGTCCTCTTTTTGATACTGAGAAATCAAAATGATGTAAATAGAAGCCTATTGTAAATAAGGTTCTATTGAATCACCTTAAATATAAATAAAATCAAATGATATTTTTTTTGGTGTTCTCAAAGAAAGACTCTAAAATGTGTGTATTGTGTATGTCTTCTATGTTGAGGGATGTATGCATATGAAAATAATGTGATGCAACATAAGAATGCTTATTTGTAGAACCTTCTGTTGAGATGCAATAAATGTGACTATGTTATAGGATAAGTGTGGGGCAACATGGTGACCACTAGACAAGACGAGGGTGGTAGTGGTTCCAATAACAAACCTAACAAGAGATTAGAGAAAATTTTGAAACTTCTGAATTAGCAAGAATCTTGCATGGATCATATAGAAAAAGAAGTTTGGGTGGCATGCAAGGACTAGGACCACAGAAATGTAGAAGGTAATCAAGGAGATGGTGGTCCAGGGGTAGGTCCATGAGGATGAATTGAGGAAGAGCTTGGGAAAGACCTCAAAAGAGTAGCACCACCCAAGTTCGATGGTAAGGCTATTGGAACAGGAGTTGAGGCTTGGATTATAGAAGTGGAAAAATACTTTGGGTTCTGTAACCTCTCTGAACAAACTAAGATGGAATGGGCTATGTATCAACTCTTAGGTGAAGCAGCGACTTGGTGGGATAATGAGAAGTTAGAAAAAAATTTTCAATATGCTAAGATCACTTGGGGACTCTTCCTCCAATATTTTCAAGAAGAGATGGTTACCTCAGTTTTTCTTTGACAAGAAAGTGACTAACTCAAGGAAATATGACTGTGATTCAATATTGGGAAAAGTTCACCAACTTGTTGAAGTATGTGCCCTAGTATTAGGGAAATGAATGTTTTTGTATTTGGAAATTTATAATGGGACTCAGACCCCACATGGGAGTTGAAGTGGATATGCACAAACCTCAAACCATGAATGAATTCTTTCAAAAGGCCACCAAACAAGAATAGAAGTTGTAGCAACTATCCAATCTTCACAATGATTCAAGTTCTAAGTCATGGTATGGGAAGAAGAAATTTCATAAGGGAGATAAGAGCCATAACATCTAAAATCTCAAGAGGAGAAGTGAGTCATAGGAGAAGGATGAAGATGGTAATAGTGGAAAGAAAAAGCAAGCAAACAAGGGTAAGGGTAAGGATGACCATAAGCAGAAGGGATTTAGAGAGGACAAGCCAGGAGGTTGCAAAGGGCCTCGAGATGGATTTTATACTTGTGGAGGTGACCATTATGCATTGAATTTTCCTAAGCAGTCAAAGCCACAAAAGGAAGGAAGCTACCAACAGACTCATTAGATCCACACTATAGTGGATAAAAAGCAGGCGGAATATCAAGCTTCACCAATTCAGCTAATGGATAAGCTTTATGGCCAATTTTTCTCTATCTTAATTGATACTAGAGCTACTGAATGTTCTATAGATACTAGAATAATATCTAAGATACCCAAATTAGACTTGGGTACATGGAAAATTCATGGATAGTTCAATATGGTAATTGAGTAGAGTGGAGGGTAGATACCTGTCTCTTTTATAGTGAGTTAACACTTCCAACCTTTCAAACTAAGGTCAACCTATATGTGGCATCCTTAGGATCATATGATGTAATTTTGGGAGTAAATTGGTTAATTGAGCATAAGGCTTTAGTGGATTATGAGGATAAGGTGGTAAACTGTTTGGATGATTATGGAAACCCAGTTGAGCTTTGTGGAATGCAGAAACCCTTAGAGCTTAGATAGATTTCTACAATGCAGCTCAAGAAGGCTCTTCAAAAGGGGTGTGCAATTTATGCAGTGCATGTTAGTAATCTTGATAGCAAGGAGCTATATTTAGATGACTATCCTATTCTCAAGGAATTATAGGATGTATTCCCTAAAGAACTCATGGAATTTCCTCCAAAGCAGGAATTTGATTTTTCTATCAACCTAGTTCCAAGAGTTGACCCTCAATCCAAGGCACCTTATTGAATGCCAACCAAAGAAATCTATGAGTTGAAGGCCTAGTGAATGGAATTATTGGACAAGGGACTTATAAGACCTAGTGTGTCTCCTTGGGGAGTGTCGATTATTTTTGTGAAAAAGAAGGATGTAACTTTGCATATGTATATAGATTATCAGATGTTGAACAAGGTTACCATCAAGAACTGGTATCCACTCCTAAGGATTGATGAATTATTTGATCAAATGAAGGGAGATGATGAGTCAAGTTTATGACTCAATTTTGATAGAGTTTATTATCTATTTGATGTAGTTGTCATAGACTTTGATACTTGGATGTTAACCTTTTTATGATATTTCCTCAAAACCATAGACATTGGGTATAAGCCATATTTATAACCTTTAAATGGCATTGACATGTTATATGAACTATCTATGTTAATTTGACATGTGGATTAATGAATGTTACTTTAAGATAGTTACAGGTATGCAATTGTTGTGTGTACTAATATTTTTATTCAGATATAATTAACAGCCTACAAAATTGAGGAAGATTCTACCAGCTGGTCACTTACCATCAAAGTCAACAAGGTGATCATTCAAAGGTCAAATGGAGGGAAGACTCTTAGCAAGAGAGAGATTCCTAGTTTAAATAAAAGATTTATAACGTTCTTGTACCTGGTCTTAATTGTTTGTTGAGCGAATATAGGAGTTATTGTTGTGCTAGATCTGCATTAAGGAAAACATGCTTGACTAGATTCCATGCATGCATAACCTCCTCTCTACTTTTCATGCTTTCCCTAAAGTGGCATCCTCCTAATCTTTTGGAGTTGACCGCCTTGCTAGGTAGTTAGTTAGTAGTTTTCTTCCTATAAATAAGATTCAAATGCTCCTTCTTGGGGGGTTAATTAATTTGATGATGTACTCACATTATTAGTTTTTTAGTAATATAGTTATGTTGCTCGTTTGTACTCATGTTTTCGAATGAGTAAAATGAAGTTATAACTTCATGCATTAAAGTTTACATTTGTCTTAACGGATACTCATCCAAGGGAGCCCACTTGGTGATCATTCCATCCTTTAGTTCAGATATTATTTTTTGTTCAACAATTAGTTAAAATCTAGCACTATCTATTCCTGTAGCCACTAGAATTACATTCTATGACTGTTCCTGCAGTGAAAGCATACATAGTAGTTTCCTGTTTATTTACCAAAATTTTCATTTCTGCCATGCACTTCAACTTAGTATAGTTTTTGGTTGATGTTCAATGATTATGTTATTCCTTTCCAAGCAATTTACTTTCAACATTATGTCTTTCTTAGTTGTAGAATGAATGTGGCTACTTTGGGATTCCTAGTGCACATACTGTGCTAACCCATTTTAAGTCTACGTCCCTAGGTTGAAAATTTAAATGCACCTTCATGGTAGTTAAGACAACTATTCAGATTAGATGTCCAAACTCTGAATCACATCTTTATGGGCTTACTTGTTAGATCATTGTAGGAGGCCAATTTTTTTGGCTTCATTGTTGGGGATGGTGTCAAACTAGGGAGCTCTTTGGATTCATTGATATTTTATCTTGCTATAGTATTTCTGAAAGTTTGTTCTTATTATATCCCTCAATTAGGAACCATTCTTTTTCCAATTCTTTGTGTGAGTTGGATGATAGTGAGTTGATACCTTATGCATATAGGAAGGAGGATAGATGCTCATGGGAGATTCCTTCCTAATAACCCTGATCCATTCCAGCTAGATGAGCATTTGAATTTTCCATGAGAAGAAGAAGAAGAAGAGCCACACCCCTTTGATGATGCATTCCTTGATCTGACTAGTTCTGAAATTTCCTTTGAAGACCAAAATCAGATTGAGAATCCCTTTGCTTTAGAACTACATCAGGCAGGCATGGGTGATGCAAATAGAAATAGACCTAACCAACCAGTTTTTCCTTTCCCCATTTATCATCAAAATGAAGTTCACAACCTCAAAAATATCCTTGCTTTAGTCCTTCCTAAGTTCTATGGACTTGTCACAGAAGATCCTGATACTTTCTTGTTCAAGTTTTACATTATCTACATGAGTTATGACTATACCATCAATTCCCATAGGCTCAAGCTATTCCCTACCATCTTTGAAAGAGGTTGCATTAAGATGGCTCATGAGCCTAGACAAAAACACTATGGAGACTTGGGAGGACATGAAGACAAAGTTCCTTGAGAAGTACAAGTAATATTGTAGGGGTAGTGACATGAGGGGAGATGATATTTTTAGGATGCAACAAAAGGAAGATGAGAGCCTAGAGGATTATATTGCAAGTTTTTTTTTTTTCCTATAGGAATCTCCACACCATACACTTAATGAAGAATCACAAAGTTTCTCTTCCCAAGAGGAATTAATGATAGTTGTATTGATGCCTTGGACCTTATGGGAGGAGGAGATATCTCCCAAGTTCCTTGGGAGGATATCAAGAAGATATGTCAAAACTAATCCAAGGAAACTTCAAAGAAAGGGAGAGCTTACCAATCCTCTATGGGTAATACATCTGCTAATGGAGTTTCAAGAATGGAGATTACTCGCTTGCCGGTAGACTTCAAGCAAGACATTATAAACAATCTAGCTACTCAACTAGATACACTTTAGGCCAAAAAGAAACAAGAGGAGGTGAAGGTAATGTTGGCAGAATATTTTCCTCATTGCAGACAAAAGAAGAAGGAATGCAGATGCAAGATGGTAGCTAATATTGACAGTAAGTAGATTCCACCTGAGTTAAAGCCAATCTAGGTTGAAGAGGATCAATTCTACTATGTTGTACAATGGAGGCCATGGGCTCCAAGGCAAGGTATGCCACCAAATCCACTCTATTTTGTTGGGCCATATTTCAATTCTTATTCATCTGGTAACCAATGGTAGCCCCCATATCCATCCACTTATGGAGGATATCAACCATAGCCTTGGAGTAAGCCTCCAAATACCTATCATAATCACAAAAACTCTCCACCCTAGTGGCAGCAGCCTCAGGGGAATTAGCAGTAGTTTCAAGGAAATTGGTAGCCACCTCCAAGAAATTGGCAGCAAACATCTCAATGGAGGGGAGAACAACAATGACCAAACCAAATAGCCAATTACATGCAACCATCTTCTCAACCCCAACAACTTGCTATAATTCCCCCTCCTACTAGCTTAAGTTCAAATACTCCTAAACCTACTCATCTACCAGCTCATCCCACACCTAAACCAAATAATAAACCACAACAGCAGCCAGTATACTCTGCTGATTCAAATCAATTCCCTGCATATGCTATGAGTGTATGTGACATCCACTTGAATTTATGAACTACTTTGCTAGCTCCTTCCACACCCATTATCATTGAACTTCATGTGGAAGAAGAGGAGCCTCTTAATGCCCCCATTTAGCTAAGAGTACCTAAAAATTATAAACCAGCCCTAGTCAAGCAGGCTGAACAAGAACCACCATTTCCTCAGAGGTTAAACATAACTAAACAAAAAGAAGAGAAGGACAAACCAACTTTTAACATTTTAGACTAGTTGAAGCATATATGTGTCTAGATACCTCTATTTTAGGTCATAAAAGATGTTCCTATATATGAAAAATAAATTAAGGAATCATGCCTTAAGAAGCCAAGTAGGAAGAAGAAAGACCCCACTACAGTTCATGTGGTGGGACAACTGGCTGACATCATGCTTGGGAAAGTGATTATTCCCAAATATAATGACCTAGGGAATCCTGTGGTGGGAGTTATAAATGAGATCCAAATAAGGAATGGTCTGATTGATTTGGGAGTAGCAATAAATGTAATGACCAAGGATATCCTTGATGCAAAGCCTAGGTGGATAATAAATCTCAACAAACTAATGTCAATATCAGAAACAATGAACCCTTCTTGAAAACACCTTCAATTTGCCAAGCATCAACTCACCCTCAAGGGTCTCAACCCTTCAAATTTGCAAAACAACACCAACCCTCCACCAAGGCCCTGAAAAATTTTCTAAACATTCCAATGATGACAATTTATCCATTTAAAAGCAATCTCAAAGTTAGATTCTTCACAACCTTCAAAACTCACCTTCTACCACTAGCATTCCTTGTAGTACATGAAAACTGATTTTTTAGTCTTTAGACCAAATACTTCCAAAAAACCAAAGAAATAAAACATAGAATCAAGCACCCATTTCAGATTCATTCATCATATCAAAAATTCAGATATTACTCTTTTCGATCAAAGATTTCAAAATCAAGAATTTCACAGTTTTAGGCCTCCAATTAGGCCATTTTTACAAAGAGACCCCTCTTTAATCTTATCACCAGACCACCAAACCAAAAAATAGTCTTGAGAAATGTTACAAAACCACATATTTCCCAGGTCTTAAGACCTCATTTGTTCTTATACACTCTTAAACTCAAACCCTCCAAAAAACATGTAGAAACCAAGGATTTTAGGGTACCCTTATTAAAAGTTCACACTCCCAGTCACTCCCAGCCAAACCAACTGCTTAGAAACATCAAATATTGTCCCCCCATGCTCAAAAAACACACACTTGGCCTTTGGCATTGTTTTTTCATCATTTCATAGGTTTGAACCACCCTTTTCCAAGAGGAAACACACATTTTCCAGTCCTAGGGCTCTACCCATTCACTAGAAATTCAATATCACAGCATCTTGAACATTTTAAACATATAATTTACATGTTATAGGACCCATTCCACAAGATACAGTAAACACAAAAGGTGGAATGGGTCATTTTATCATTTTTGAAGACCCTCAACCCACAAATTTGGAAAAAACAGGTAGCAGCAATAAAAATTGAATAAGTTTCACACAACAAGGAGTTAGACCCTCAGATTTGAAGAAAATTAAAGCTAATTCATAGGCCTACAACTTCCAAAAACGTTTTAGGGCATTTGGAGTCCATACAGATCCGTACAACGACAAAAGTAGAGAAAAAATAGTAATTTTCTGAAAAATAGTGCTTGTATTGATCAAAAGAGGCTCACCAATCTCCACCCAACCCCACTTTTGAGCCATTGAAGGTTCTTATACATTTTTTGGTTTCATTCCAACTTCTTCCAACACCTATAACTGATTTTTAATCATTAAGATCTTCTAATCTTCATTGAGTTGCATTTTAAGACAAATTGCATATGACAATATTACATAAACTTTGCAACTTTTTAACTTTGACACCTAGAAACTCCTAAATCACTCTAACACCTCTAATTCACCCTATTACAACATATTAGACCTCATTCTTGCACATTTACACCCAAATTCAAGGATTTTCCTTCAAAAGGCTACAAATTCAAATGTTAACAATTTTGTAGCAAGAATGCATTATTTGCACATTTGACTACCAAGACTCAAAAGAAATCAACCTAATACACCTTAAATGGTATTAATTGACCTTATTTAGCATAAATAAACCTAAAACATATTGATCTAACCCATTGACCACCTATCAACCTTCAAAAAGTGAAAATTTGTAACTAGGAGACTAGGTGCTCCTGCACCATTCACCGCCACAGAGAAAGAACTCATGCCACATGAGTTGATATAGATACCAAGCTCTCCAAGATTCTATCACTTTCCTTTGTGCTTCAAATTCTCTCCATTGATCCACTGTTGAGAAACTTGCAAACTGCCCTACATAAATGCTGTGTTTTGCATTTGAAAACAATTCATCTCTTGCATTCAGACCTGTCAGTGGTCTGTCATTAGTCATATGCTCAAAACTTGATGATACTCCTTCACAAATACCTGCAACACATGTCTTCATCCCTGTACACAAACAATTGTTAGTCATTCCATATTTTTTTTGCATCTTTTCCTTATTCTCATACTTGTAACTGTCCCCAATGTTCTGCCTAGTCTGCTCATCCATCACTGTCATCTCTTTTATTGTTTTGTTAGTATTTTGTACCACTTTTCTGTCCTTACATTGCATTGTATTCACTGTACCAGAATATTTTGATTGCTTCTCAACTTTTTGCATAACCACATGGCACTCTATAGTACCTACCAACACTCTGTCCTGCACATTCACTGTCTTTGTTTTCTTTAACCCTGAATTTACCTTTAGATCTACTGTGTTGCACTTTCAAAATTACATTTGTGCATATCATCAGAATAGGTTACCTTTTTCACAACATTTAGGGGCTCCCTGTTCCCACACATGATGACTTTTGCTTTACCTTTAGCATCTTCTCCAAGAGGAGTTAACACAAAAGAATGACCATCTTGAACTATGGTGTAAGTATTTTCCCTACCATTATACAATGCCCTCCTGTCATATTGCCAAGGTCTGCCTAATAAGAGATGACAACAGTCCATTGGAAGAACATCACACACAACACTATCATGATAACCACCAATTTGAAAATCCACTATAGCCTTTTCATTCACCAACAAAGATTGATCATCAGTTAACCACGAGATTTTATAGGGACATTCGTGAGGAATATTTTTCAATCCTAACTTGTTGACCATTTCACATGACACCATGTTTTTAGTTGAGCCAGAATCAATGACCACTCTACATACCTTGTCCTTGCACTTACAATTTGTCATGAAGAGACTTTTCCTTTGCAAAGGTGCTTCCTCTTTTGCTGCCTTCAAGATTGTTTTTCTCACCATCAACATTTCCCCAACCTCAGGATCTGCATTCCTACTTGGAGAACAATGACTTTCACACTCCTCTTCCTGTGCCAATTGTGCTCTTCTATCAATCTTCTTGTCTCCACTAGAAGAACTACCAACCCTCTCAGGACACTTCCATGAAGGATGGCCAAAATCATTGCATGTGTAGCACCTTCCTGCAAAATCATTAGAACCTCTACCAATACCAAACCTTCCTCTACCTCTAAAACCAAAACCACCTCTAGAATCATTGTGATCTTTACCTTTGATTGCTCCTTGATCTTCATTTGGCTACTTTGATGTAGAAGGTATTCCTCTTCCTCTTGCACTAGGACCACCTCTTCCTCTTACTGCTTTCTCTTGTCTCCTTTTAAGCTTCTCCTCCACCTTGATTGCCATTTGATAACAATCCTCTACACTCCTAGGGTTAGCCAAAACCAATTCATCTTGTATATTAAGCCTCAAACCACCAATATACCTAGCAATTTTTTCATCTTCGTTCTCATGATGACTAGACCTCAAACTTAATTTATAAAACTCCTCAGTATAGGACTTAATATCCATTTCCCTTTGCCTCAAACTTTGCAATTTTTTAAACATTTTAATTTGGTGATCTTTGGGTAAGAATTTACCTTTGAGTTTAGATATCATCTTGTCCCATGATGTGATCTTAGACTTTCCTTGTTTCCTCCTCTCAGATTGAAAGTAATTCCACCATACCAAAGCATGACCTTGAAACTTAGTCTTTGCAATCCTTACTCTTTGCTCCTCGGGAACTTCTTCACATTCAAAATGGTTATCTAATGCAGCAATCCAATCAAGTAGTTCTTCATCATTTAGACTACCACCATATTTAGAAACATCAAGTTTTACCTTAGGCTTGTCACCTTTCACTGCCTTCAGCAACTTTGCCATTCTTTGGTCTTCTAGATCAAGTTCTTCTTCCATGTCTTCAAACTCCTCATCTTCCTCTTCTTCTGGCTCACTCTCTTCAACATCTATTCTCTTGTTTGTCTCCAAGGCTATGACTATCTCTTCCAACTCTTTGAGTTCTCTTGCATGCCTTTCCTTCTCCCTCATCTCTTTAGCCATATCTTTGCTCTTTGGAGGCATCTTGTCAACCTTGCCTTTTCTTCAACCTGAAAAATGCAAACCAAAACCTACTCCCTACTCTAATACCACTATGATGCAGAGCCTAGGTGGATAATAACTCTCAACAGACTAATTTCAGTATTAGAAACAATGAACCCTTCTTGAAAACACCTTCAATTTGCCAAGCATCAACTCACCCTCAAGGGTCTCAACCCTTCAAATTTGAAAAACAACACCAACCCTCCACCAAGGCCCTGAAAAAGTTTCTAAACATTCCAATGATGACAATCTATCCATTTAAAAGCAATCTCAAAGTTAGATTCTTCACAACCTTCAAAACTCACCTTCTACCACTAGCATTCCTTGTAGTACAGGAAAACTAATTTTTTAGTCTTTAGACCAAATTCTTCCAAAACAAAAAAGAAATAAAACATAGAATCAAGCACCCATTTCAGATTCATTCATCATATCAAAAACTCAGATATTACTCTTTTGGATCAAAGATTTCAAAATCAAGAATTTCACAGTTTTAGGCCTCCAATTAGGCCATTTTTACAAAGGGACCCCTCTTTAATCTTATCACCCGACCACCAAACCAAAAAATAGTCTTGAGAAATGATACAAAACCACATATTTCCCAGGTCTTAAGACCTCATTTTTTCTTATACACTCTTAAACTCAAACCCTTCAAAAAACATGTAGAAACCAAGGGTTTTAGGGTACCCTTATTAAAAGTTCACACTCCCAATCACTCCCAGCCAAACCAACTGCTCATACACATCACATATTGTCCCCCCATGCTCAAAAAACACACACTTGGCCTTTGGCATTGTTTTTTCATCATTTCATAGGTTTGAACCACCCTTTTCCAAGAGGAAACACACATTTTCCAGTTCTAGGGCTCCACCCATTCACTAGAAATTCAATCTCACAGCATCTTGAACGTGTTAAACATATAATTTACATGTTATAGGACCCATTCCACAAGACACAGTAAACACAAAAAGTGGAATGGGTCATTTTATCATTTTTGAAGACCCTCAACCCACAAATCTAGAAAAAATAGGTAGCAGCAATAAAAATTGAATAAATTTCACAAAACAAGGAGTTAGACCCTTAGATTTAAAGAAAATTAAAGCTAATTCATAGGCCTACAACTTCCAAAAAAAATTCAAAGCATTTGGAGTCCGTACAGATCCGTACAATGACTAAAGTAGAGAAAAAATAGTAATTTTCTAAAAAATAGTGTTTTTATTGATCAAAAAAGGCTCACCAATCTCCAACCAACAACACTTTCAAGCCATTGAAGGTTCTTATACATTTTTTGGTTTCATTCCAACTTCTTCCAACACCTATAACTGATTTTTAATCATTAAGACCTTCTAATCTTCATTAAGTTGCATTTTAAGACAAATTGCATATGACAATATTACATAAACTTTGCAACTTTTTAATTTTGACACCCAGAAACTCCTAAATCACTCTAACACCTCTAATTCACCCTATTACAACATATTAGACCTAATTCTTGCACATTTACACCCAAAATCAAGGATTTTCCTTCAAAAGGCTACAAATTCAAATGTTAACAATTTTGTAGCAAGAATGCATTATTTGCACATTTGACTACCAAGACTCAAAAGAAATCAACCTAATACACCTTAAATGGTCTTAATTGACCTTATTTAGCATAAATAAACCTAAAACATATTGATCTAACCCATTGACCACCTATCAACCTTCAAAAAGTGAAATTTTGCGACTACGAGACTAGGTGCTCGCATGATTGTAGAGAAAATAAAGTTACTAAGATTTGGGACAAAGTCATTTGGAAAGGTGATTGTGAGGAAAAAAACCTAAAAAGGTAAAATAGATTATCCCAAGAAAGGTTCGGGTAGTACATAGTTTGAATGAAGTGTAAATAGAACTCACCAACTTGTTAACATAAGTAAAATTTTGTTTGGATATTGCAAAATGAATTGGAATATTAGAATTCCTCTTAGCTGGTAAAGTTGTTGATTATTTATTAGATCTCTTTATTGACGATCCAATTGTTGAATCTATGAGATTATAAATAAATGATGAATTCAACTTCAAGAATACGCATATTCAAGGCATGTCATGGAGGGTAAGAAAGGCAAGAAAAAAGGAAATAGAAAGCCAACAACAAGGGATGATAAATCAATTTAGGAAAATAAATGTTTGCTAAGAGTTCAACTTTGAGTTGATCGAATATCGTGGAAACACTAAGGGGGGAAGAAAGAGAGTGCATTGACTCAGATAAACTACCCCACACAATGAATATCATCAATGTATTTTCAATTTGGATGAACTTTTGAGTTCTTCATAAGTCATGTTGTCAATTAAGTCATATATTTCATGACCACAAGGATAAGGTATTGGAATTATTGGAGAAAGATAGTGAAAGGTCAAGGATTATGACTAATGAGGAAACAATATTTATCACACAATATCTTATATATATTTTATTGGAAGATCAATTGCTATTATAATTGATTCCTTAGAAAAGGATAGGAAGTTTACTTGATCATGAAAGGAAAGATTATTGCCTATGGAATAGGTAAGGAAAGATCTAATTACTCATGATTTGGAGTCATTGAGAAATGTTCATGTTTGGTAGATAGGCATATAATTAAATTTGATAACTTTTGGAAACCAACATATTTGAATGAGAATTGTTACTCAAATTAGTAAAAATGCTCATTGGGAAAGTTAGATTGAGTTGAAAATTGGATTACAACTTGGAAAATGAACAAAGGAAAAAAGAAATCCAAGGTATGGATGTCCTAAGAAGAAGGGGATTTATCTCCACAAAATATCTAACTGTTTTACTTGAGAATCAAATGCGGCATGAGTCCATGAAATAGGTTTTCATTTAGTCAGAATAGACTAATATGGGATGGAAAAGAACCTAAGTACCCAAAATTCTGGGAGATTAAGGAATGAAATGAGGAAATTGATGTCATAGTTAGGAAATTGGAATGACAAAATTATTTTTTGGATGAGGAACCACTATAATCTAGAAAAGATAGAGTAAGATGTTGCAAGGTATGTAGAAAGTTATTGTCCAGTATTTCAGGAAATGAAGATAGGTTGTCATCATCGGCAAGACATGTATACTCTCTTAAGACTCCAGTGTGGAAGTGGTAGACCATTGGAATAGTTTAATCTTTCTATGTTGATAGAACTGACATAATGTTATGGTGGACAGACTCACCAAGGTAACCAATGTTGGTTGGAAATTTTGATTAATAGGATTTCGGTCCTAAATAATATATTGTGTGAAGCGGTTGCTTAATGTTCTTGAGAAGGTTACCTTAGATGAGAACAAGCAAATAATGATAAGGTTGCGGGTAAACCATGATCATATCATGAGGAATTCAATTGAACGAATGCTCAATATATTATTTTAAGGTAGATAGATAGGCAAAAGTGATAAACCAAATCTTGAAGGATTTGTAGAACACTTATAAACTTCTATCATTGAGGTTTGGTCAATTATATGGAAGAAAGGTTGAATCTCTATTAAGCTGAAATAGGCTAATAAATAGGGTTAACCTTAGACTAGATAGATTTTCAAATGGAATAGAAGATCGAAAGATCAAGGAAAAAATTTGATTGATACAAAGTTTGAATTGGAAAGCAATTTTATGATTAAGGAAAATGGTTGAGTCAGTAATGGACAGTCTCGGCTTTTGAGTTGTCCAATGGTGTAAATACCAAAGAAAAGGATGGGATCTACAATGTAGTGTACAATACACTGACATTCCTTATCTATTTTGGTTACACTAAGGATAAATTCATTA
>VDFB02075321.1:229424337-229448904 GCA_007258455.2 Sequoia sempervirens | reverse complement strand
TAATGTTTCCACTTCCACAATGGCAATGCCAACGATAAAATGATAATGGATAGGAAGGAATGATGAAATCATAAAGTGATGCAACTCACCACACTTCAATGGATTTCTTGAAGGACTAAAGTCATCCAAATCACCTCAAGGTCTTGGATCTTGCTTGCTTTATTTTCTTGAATGCTTTGGAGACCTAAAAAAGTGTTAGCCTTCACAAAAAAATGATAACATAAACATACATAACTCACATAGAGTTTGACATGATGTTAGGATCTTGAATCTCTACAATAAAGCTCTAAAATGCTACTCTTGAATTGCTTGATAGTGATCTTGACCATAATTTCACTACTATTTTTCTAGATAGATTCATATTAGATTTGAAATGATGCAATAACTAGGAATTTATAGGCATTTCACTAATTTCCCGAGAATTAAATCTTGATAACCGATATTTGCAACTTAAATTTTGAATGTTAAAATGCTGACATCGACATATCCAGAATTGGTCCCCAACAAAATATGGGGACCCATACACCTTAGGGAAAATGGGTCCTAGCCCTATTTTCCATGACATTAAGTGTCAGGGGTAAAATTTTATTTGGATGCATTTGTTCAATGCTTGCAATTTCTTGGAAAGTGGTACAAATGGGCTATATAATGCATAATTTAGGAAATTAGGGACTCAATAATTTAAAGGGAAAGAAATAGGGGAGGGTACATGAAGTTGGGTACCAATTTTGTGGCCACTTTCTAATTTTTTTTAAAAAATGCAAATTTTTTTTTGAAAGTCTTCATTTTTACTTCAACTGTTTTCTTCTTCTACCTGTGGCCAAAACCCCCAAATTTCGCGCTCGTGTTCTAGGAGGAGGTATTGGGCACAAATATTCAACAATAGTTGCTATTTATTTGCAAGGATGGTGCCACGATGATGAAGAGGTGGGAGAGGTAAGTATTTTTTGTTGCTTGTTTTGAATTTCTTATTTTTAGGTTGATTTTGTTAGTTTTAGGTTAAATTTGATATATAAATTTTTGAATTTGTAGGAGATGCAAATGAACCCGCAAACCCAAAAAATCCTCAAGAAGAAGAGCAACCAAATCTTGAAGAACAAAATCCTCAACAAGAAAATAAACCTCAACAACAACCTCCTCCACCAATCCCTCAACACCCTCCTGGCACTCAACAAAATTTAATGAGTGAGATTGAGAACAACAAAAAATAGATTAGGATTTTATTAGTAGGTTGAGTGATCCAAATGGTTCAACTACAGAAAGAATGAGCCTCACAAATTCATTGAAGGATATGTAAAAAAAGTAGATTCAATTAGCAAACAAATAATTGGATGGCAAGATAGGAGGCAGGCGGCTAGGGCATATTATGCAGATAAACTATCATATAAACAAGTAAATGATTTAAAAATTACAAAAGGTGATTTGTGCTCATTGTTCACTGACCCACACACAAATAAAAATATTATCCTCATTGCGAAGAGGTTTCCTATTCATTGGTGCCACCACCAAGAGATTAGGAACCATTTTTATGATAGGTGGTACATGGTCTTTGATGACCGATCGTGCAACAATTGTGAAGTACCCTAGTATTTTCTTAAGAAACTATATAGTAAGTTCATATTGAAAAAAATACCAAATTATTTTGATATGAGGGACTTCTAGGGGAGAGGTGGGGGGTCGGCTCAGGATAGGCTCGATGCACAACTGAATCCTACAAGGCAAGGGAGACGAGCTCTCACTAGGATCCCTCATGAGCACGTTGTTATGCCTACAGTCGCGAAGGAGAGTGCAGACATAGAGACATTGTAGGTGATCAACACTTTGAACTAGAGTGTCATCCATCATACTAGCCCTATTCTACAACACCATCTAGGGGAGTCTTTGAGTGGTGGCCTTCGAACCCATGTGTGTCAATCTTGCAGGGAAAATTGTTCATATGACCCCATTGACACTCAGGAGGCTGCTGCAGAGGATCCTTATGTAGATACGAAGATGGAGAGGGCGGCTAACATTTTGCATGATGCGTATGGAATTGATACTCGGGTAAAAGTTAGCATGTTCATTGAATTTAATTTATTAAATTTTGATTTTAAAATGCAAGATTAACTAATTTAGTTTTATGATTTGAATAAAATTGCAGGGTCACAGTGTTGAGACTGGATACACTGGCCCTCCGCCTACTTATTTTTGCAGTACACCTATTGGTGGGGTATGTAATTAGTAAAAAATTATAAATTTATTACATGTTAATAACATTATTTTATGAATGGTATTTTAATATGTGATTTTGGATGTTGAATAGGGTAATATTGGAGGTTTCGAGGGAAAACCTCCTAGTGCCAGTGGATTTACTCAAACCTTCACGTAGGTAATAGAATAAAGAGTTTAACTAATGAATTGTACTTAATAGATTTGTGTAGTTTATATTCATATCGTTGGTTACGTTGCATTGCACATCATTCAATCTCAAATCATTACTTCACATTCCATAACTAATAACTAGATGTTTATAGATGACAAAATTTTAAAAACAATATAGTTGTTTAGAAAGTCAACATAAGTAGTGATGCAATTTCTTCACATTGAGGCATGTACTTGCAAAGGTGCACCTGCATGAAAAAATATGGATGCTTGGAAAAAATTAATGAAACCATAATAGTAAGCAATATCATAGATAAGGTAGTTAGTAGTTTTAAAAAATGCCTCAAAGAAATGCAGTCTCATGGTGATGGAATTTCATTCCATCCCATCACCATGAGACCACATTTCTTCAAAATTATCACCACCTTTTCTATGATACCACATTTTTCATACATGCACACCAAAGAATTTTATCAAACTACTCGTGCTTCCTTGCTGTTATGGCTAAAAGCCTGAAATAGGTGCTTTCCAACAAACTATGGATGCTTGGAAAAATATTTATCAAAGCATAATAGTAATCAATAATACTGGTCATAGAGAAGGTAATGAACTTTTTGAAAAAATTACTGAAAGAAATGCATTCTTATGGTGATGGAATACCATGACGTGCATTTTTTTGTAATGGCATTCCATCACCACGAGACCCCATTTCTTTTGAGGCATTTTTTCAAATAGTTCACTGCCTTCTCTATGCACCACAGTTATTGTACATATATACAAAAGCATTTAATCAAACGATTCAATGGCTTGTTGCTATGGGTAAAAGCCTAAAAACATGTCCTTTCAAACAAGATATGGATATGGAAAATAGTAAGCATGATAATAAAAAATATATAGTTTAATAAGTACTCAAAATTTTGTTCATGAGATCTCATACACTATAAGTCACGATGTGTCCATTGCTATTGTAACTTTTTTGTGATTAAATAATTTTTTGTTTTATTTTCAGATGTTGGTTGTGGAAAAACCTCCAAATGTTATGAGGGAAATGGATATTGGTGTTTCATCCACTATAAAATCCTCGATGGCTTTGACAGGGGAGGTATGAGGAAAATTACTAAATTTCAATTTACATTCGTTGTTATAGATGTTAGTTTGAGTGAAAAATCAAACCAAATTATTGATTCGTAGTCTAATTTCTATTTGGATGGTTTATATAGGGCTTGAGCAAGCCTCAACATTAGTGTGCAAATATTTCCCTCGAGGAGAGTGATCGTGAGATGGTCGTAAGTGATTTAATTTTTTAAATATATCATTTTTTATAATGTAATTTCTATATATTAATGTTTTTACTTCTTATTGTAACAATTAAAACTTCACCAGGAACTTAACAGTAGTAGGAGGAGTAGTAGAAGCACTCCTCGAGTGTAGCAGAAATGAGTGATAGACCTATCACCATCCGGTCGACCAGCAAAGGGCAAGAGTTTATTTTGAGAGCTTGGAGAGCAATGAATTTTGATTCCAGAGCCCTTTGTTGTATGCCTACATGGTAGTTTTGTATATATTTTGTATTGGATATATTTGACATTGTATGCCTATATGACATTCTCGTAAGCCTATATGGCTATTTTGTACCTATATTTTATACTTATATCGACATAAATTGATGTATGCGTACTGTTATGCCTTGCATAACCACCCCATTTTATTCTAGAACAAAATGGGTCCCCCCTTCTTTTATTTGTTTTTTTATTGCTTTTGGTTATTTGCTTTGCTCTGGGGAGTTCTTTTGTTTTCCTCCTGAGTTTGTCTTCTTTGTTTTGTCAAATTTTGGTTATATTTCAGCTTGAGTTGGTTTTCTTCTTGCCAAGTATTGAATGACATTATCATGGATAATAGTGTATCTTAGGATAATATATCTTATGTGCATCTGAGGACTGATGGGGACTCTATTTTGCAGGATCAAATCACACACATGATGATATTTGGTAGGGGAGTTCAGTTGGAGTGTATTCCTCAATCCAATTGGTCATAATTTTCCCTCTAAGAAGAAAGTCGGAAAGACCTTGCAGATGTCTTGCCGACTACCAGTGCATTTGATTAATAGGCACCTGTGTTGCCTATTGGCAAGACCTCAGGGATGTTGCAGTGATCGAAATTCACATGTAGATACCTATCGGCAAGACTTTAATCATCATCCCGGCGACGAAGAGTTTCCCATCGGCATGAAAGTCTCCTTTGGAGAAAGGTCTTGGCAAGATCTTTGTGTCTCACCGATCAGAAACAAAGGGATGCACATGTCGGCCAGAGATTTTCCTTTGAGGAGAAGTCTTGGCGACTTCTTAATGTCTCACCAACTAGCATGTAAGGAGCAAACACTTTGGCGAGAGTTATTCCTTCGATGGGTGGTCTTGCCGAGTGCCTTGTTTCTTGCCGACCACTGATGAGGGTATACATCTCGGTGAGAGGATTTTGCATCGGAGAGATGTCTTGGCGAGTGCATCTGGTCTCGCTGACAAAGCACAAAAGGATTCTTCGGTGTGAGGTTTGGCAGTCTTGCTGACCCATTTTGTCACATCGACATATTGAACTTATGAAGATTCCTCGGCGAAACATAAGGTGTCTATGGGACATCTCCCTGACGAGAGAGTGTTACACCGACACATGTCAAATGAAAGAATACATATCGATATGACTATAGAAATGTTTCCCCGACAGAATAAGGTCCCACCAAAGGTTTGAGCCCGGCGATAATTTTTCCTTCGGTAGGAGGTCTGGCCGAAACGAAAAAGTCTTATCGAAGGGTCAGTCTTCGATATGACATGAAGGGCTCGGGGAAAGGTCTCCCCAATGTGGGATTGTCTCACTGACATGAAATGAAGGCATCGGCAGAAGGGGATTCCATCGCCGTAAGGTCTCGATGAGATCTTTATGTCTCACCGATAGGATATGCCTTCGGGGAGACTGGATGCATTCGGCGTGGTGTTTGAGAGACTTCGAAATGTCTCACTGAAAGAAATTTGAGCTTGGAAGGAGCTCCCTGAAGGACTAAGGGGATCGAAAAAACATCTAGCCGACAGTGAGAGGTCTTGTCGAAACAAAGTGAGCCCGGCGAGAATAAAGAAAATTCGATGAAAGGTCTCGGCGACCCAGGGATCTCTCAGCGAGAGGACGTTAGGTTCGGGGTAAGATCTCCCTAACATGAAAATGGGCTCGCCAAAGGATTCTGATGCATTTCCGTGACGTCCCACTGACTTCAAGGAGCCCTGCCCAAGTAGAAGGAGTTTGAGCTCGAGGAGAAAAGAAGGCATCGCCATGGAGTCTAACCAACTCGGTAGGGTCTTATCGATATAGAATGTGCTCGCCGAGAAGAGAGGGGCTTCGCCATGAGGTCATACTGACTAGCGACGGTCTTGTCGATGGTCTTTGTGGGCTTGGTATAACTTTTGCGGCTCGCTGAAAGGTCTCACTGACTGCCACATATTGCGCTGATAACTGTTAAGAGGAAAATCGCATCAGGGAGACACAATTAGTGCCTCACCGACATGCAATTCAAGGTGGACCACTTTTGACCCCCTGATAATCTAGAGTGGCATATGTCTAACCAGTAAGGAGGAGCTAAGAGGGCTGACTGGCGACAGTTTGACCGACTGACTTAACCTATGAAGGAAATCTACAGGATGCAAGCGATATGGACTCCTTCTGAGATAATGAGCTGATGGATCAACTCGGGAACGATGGTATCCGGATCTGAAGGGGAAGCCCGATGCTCTGCCTCTAGGGATGGTTAACATGCAGAAGGGTCCAGAGCACTAAGGGGGCCAAAGAAAAGAAGAAACAACCATGACTCACAGGGACAACTGTAGTGACCACTGGCGAGAGACAAATTAGTATTAATGGTGATACTTTGGAGCATTCAAGATAGATTGCAAGTGAGTTCGAGTATGGACACAGAGATAGAGGAGTAAATGCTGCAGCTACAAAAGATCTAAAGGCTTCTCCTAAGGGCATAAATCTTTCATCAGCATGGACAATAGGGCTTCACATTGAATGCGACATTGACTCTCCTCAAAAGATCTGAGGGCCTACCCTCCTGTAGGTGGTAGATATTTTGTAAACCCTAATGCAGAGGGACAGTGCATTCTTGTTGGTGCACTCTGTATATATGGCATTTTGGCCTCTTTGTGAAAGGTTAGAAAGTGGTAGATAGGGAACTTCTAGTTGGTAGTCAGTAGAAGTAGGAGCAGAACTTGTAGAGAGGAACTGGTAGTTAGAAGTTAGATTAAGTAGAAGACTAATGTATCTTTCATTTTTCATAGTGTAAATGGAAACAATTTGGAGCCACAAATTTTTTGTACACTGGTGATTGTGCCAGATTTGTAAATGTTGCTTATCTGTTTCATTAATAGTAGAAGCAACCATATTAAAATATACTTCAGATTGTGTTTCAGAATGTTGTTCATCTTAGTTTAATCATTTGATTTGAGAAGCTTTCAAGGAATGAAGTTTTATTTTGTGTTTTGTTTAAATGGTAACTTGCAATCTATTATTGAAATCTGTATTGTGACTGAATGAGACTGTGTTAGTCACAAGTTAATTTTGTTCTGTAGTTTTAGTTAGGAATTCCTTGGAAGGTGACAGGTCTGGTTAATTCGGATGAAGTGTCATTCTTTTCTGTCTCAAAGCCCTAATCCATCTTTTTATATTTCTTTAAAAACCCTGGTTAGAATAGGTTTTACGTTTATGTTTGATCTCAGAACAATCCTGAAGCTCAACACCAGCAGGCCCCTTGAGCATTACTATTACATTGACCACTGAGGGACATCAACACAATTGAGAACCAACTACAAAGACCTTGGGAGCTAAGATATCCATGTGTTATCTTTCTCTTTTAGGAGAAACAAAATAGCAATATTCTGTTTAACTATTGTTGTGCTATCGAACACGTCAACACGTACATGGCTATTTAGTTAATACAATTTTTTTTTATCGATGGTGTCCATATTTGCATGTTATAAATTCATGGTTCAATAAATATGAGTTATGTGTATTCAAGTGTTTACTTTACAACGTACGTGTATACTTTGTGACTTATGTGTGTTCCAATGTATACTTTGCAATTTAAGTGTTTTCATGCGTATACCTTGTATTCATGCATATACTTTGTCTTAAGTTGTGTATAATATGTATTCATGTGTATACTTCAAGGCATATGTGTTTGTGACTACTTGTGCTTCCCTTATTCACATGTACATGCTTGAATTATTCATGTGTATACTTATTAATTGGTTAGCCATAGCATTGATCATTGCTGTCCTTCATGGTTTGTCTTGAATAAATTAATTGATTGATGGTAAACAACTTTATCTAAAAGAAAAAAAATGTTTTCAATTGGTATTCTATAAAATTATTGATAAAAAGATTCCAATATATTTAATCCTTTGATTGGAACAACTCAATTAAGCAAATGATATGTATAAAACTTTTCTTTTTAGATTAGAAATGCATGGAAGTTTCAAAAAGTATCCTTGATATTACAAAAAGATATATGTTTATACACTTCAACTGTGCACTCACCCTTTGGTTCTTTGAAAGAAAAATTTACCTATGCCATTGTTACACTACACAGGTGAACCAAATTTTGTATTGTGAAGCTATATTAAGCTACCAATCTCAAGACCAATGTAACAATGATACAAAATAATGTTTGAGATCGCAAGAAGAAATCAAAATGGCTAGTGTACTAAACAAATTATTATGATTTGTGAAGAACGCTAATAACTCTGCTCAGTTGGCTTCTTTTTTCAAAATCATACAAATTGAACCCTAGCATCAATAGACTTTGTATATCAAGCTACCACAATTCATGTTTCAAAGATGAATATTTATCATGCATGTTTTAAATGACATTCAAGTTTATGGTGGTTTTGTTGTTTATGTGATGTTATGTGATATTCTAATCCTAATGCATGCTTCTAGGCTGCATATATATTTATATTTTGTTTTTACATGATTTTTGTACCAACGAACCCAAAACAAATTGAAACCCCCTCCAAAAAAAATTGGCCTAACTGGAAAATCGAACCCTTGAACCTAAACCCAAACCTCAAAACCTATTCCAACACTCTTCATTCTTCTTGCACAAACTTAATTGACCACCAAATTATGTTGCCTCTTCACTTTACCCACTTTTACTCCCTCAAACATCTCTTTTTCATTCAAAACCCCTGTTTTCCCAAGTAGGGAATCATGCCATAACATAATTTTGACCTCCCCTATCCTTGCAGACCTTTTGAACACATCAAACTCCACAACCTCACCCTATTTCCAACCTATTCTAACTTATTTTCAAGTAATTTCTTCTTTTCACCTCTTCTAGCCTTGCTTTTAACGGGCCTCAATTTTGAATTTTGAATAGGGGCAACATTAGTAATCTCTTCCAATGCCTTTACCAATGCTAATTTCTTATTCCTACTCCCTATCCTACTTACATCAGGTCCATATTCATCGAGACACAACCTGAGCAATAGGTGGAATGGCCTATTTCAACATATTACACTTGAACCCTTAAGGGATCGATCTGTTTGAATGTAGTTTAGAGCAATTCCGCATGTTTGGGTGTGAAAGAGGACCATTCCTAGCATAAACATACCTATTTGGATGCGTTGGAATAGTTTGTTTGGCCACACAAGTTGCAAAATGAAAGTTGCACCACTTTGCAACTTTCCACTACTTGCATTTGACACCTTTTCCATCAATTAAAAACTGGACACCACGGGAAAACTACTCTGAGATAACAAAAACTGAGATAGGTTATTGTAGAGGGGTCCAACACAATCCCATAGGATTAGACGAGAAGTTTCTAAGCATCACGGTATCTGAGTAACAACATGCTAAAGTTTGCAACCATTTTGCACTTTGGACCCTTAAGGGATCGATTCGGTTGAACGTAGCTCGGAGTGATTCTACGTGTTTGGGTGTGAAAGAGGACCATGAATAGCATAAAAATACCTATTCAAATGTGTTGAAATAGTTTGTTTGGTCACATGAGTTGCAGGAGGAAAGTTGCACCACTTTGCAACTTTCCACTACTTGCATTTGACACTTTTTCCATCAACTGAAAACTAGATACCATAGGAAAACCACTCTGAGATAAAAAAAACAAAGAGAGGTTATTGCATAGGGTCCCAAATGATCCCATAGGATTAGATAGGAAGTTTCTAAGTATCACGATATCTGAGTAACAACATGCTGAAGTTTGCAGCCATTTTGCACTTTGGACCCTTAAGGGATCGATCTAGTTGAATGTAGCTCGGAGCAATTCCGCATGTTTGGGTATGAAAGAGGACCATGCCTAGCATAAAAATACCTATTCAAACATGTTAGAATAGTTTGTTTGGTCACACGAGTTGCAGAATGAAAGTTGCACCACTTTGCAACTTTCTATTGCTTCCATTGACACTTTTTCCATCAACTAAAAATTAGACACCACAGGAAAACCATTCTGAGATAACAAAAACCGAGATAGGTTATTGTAGAGGGGCTCAAAAAAATCCCATAGGATCAAATGAGAAGTTTCTAAGTATCACAGTATCCGAGTAACAACATGCTAAAGTTTGTAGCTATTTTGCACTTTGGACCCTTAAGGGATCGATCAGGTTGAATGTAGCTCAGAGAGATTCCACGTGTTTGGGTGCGAAAGAGAACCATTCCTATCATATACATACCTATTCAGACGTGTTCGAATAGTTCGTTTGGTCACACAAGTTGCAGAATGAAAGTTGCACCACTTTGCAACTTTCCACTACTTGCATTTGACACTTTTTCCATCAACTAAAAACTGAACACCATGAGAAAACCACTCTAAGATAACAAAAACCAAGAGAGGTTATTGAAAAGGGGTCCAACATGATCCCATAGGATTAGATGAGAAGTTTCTAAGTGTCACGGTATTTGAATAATAGCATACTAAAGTTTGCAACCATTTTGCACTTTGGACTCTTAAGGAATTGATCCGGTTGAACATAGTTTAGAGCGATTTCATGTGTTTGGATGTGAAAGAGGACCATTCCTAGCATAAACATACCTATTTGGACATATTGGAATAATTTTTTTTGTCACATGAGTTGCAGAACGAAAGTTGCACCACTTTGCAACTTTCCATTACTTGCATTTGACACTTTTTCCATCAACTAAAAACTAGACACCACAAGAAAACCACTTTGAGATAATAAAAATTGAGAGAAGTTATTGTAGAGGGGCCCAACACTATCCCATAGGATCAGACGATAAGTTTCTAAGTTTCATAGTATCTGAGTAATAACATGCTGAATTTTGCAGCCATTTTGCACTTTAGACCCTTAAGGAATTGATCCGGTTGAACATAGCTTAGAGTGATTCCGTGTGTTTGGATGAGAAAGAGGACCATGCATAGCGTAAAAATACCTATTTGGATGCATTGGAATAGTTTGTTTGGTCACACGAGTTGCAGAACGAAAGTTGCACCACTTTGCAACTTTCCACTACTTGCATTTGACACTTTTTCTATCAACTGAAAATTGGACACTATAGGAAAACCACTCTGAGATAACAAAAACTGAGAGAGGTTATTGTAGAGGGTTCCAACACGATCCCATAGTATTAGATGATAAGTTTCTAAGTTTCATGGTATTTGAGTAACAACATATTGAAGTTTGTAGCCATTTTGCACTTTGGACCCTTAAAGAATTAATTTGGTTGAACATAGATCAGAGCAATTCCATATGTTTGGGTGCAAAAGAGGACCATTATTAGCGTAAAATTACCTATTCATATGTGTTGGAATAGTTCGTTTGCTCACATGAGTTGCAGAACGAAAGTTGCACCACTTTGCAACTTTCCACTACTTGCATTTGACACTTTTTCCATCAACTGAAAACTAGACACCACAGGAAAAACCACTCCGAGATTAAAAAAACTGAGAGGTTATTGTAGAGGGGCCTAACATAATCCCATAGGATTAGATACAAAGTTTCTGAGCATCATGATATCTAAGTAACAACATGCTAAATTTTGTAGCCATTTTGCACTTTGGACCCTTAAGGGATCGGTTTAGTTGAACGTAGCTCAGAGCAATTTCGCATGTTTAGGTGTAAAAGAGGACCATTCCTAGCATAAAAATACCTATTCAGACATGTTGGAACAGTTCATTTGGTCACACAAGTTGCAGAATGAAATTTGCACCACTTTGCAACTTTCCACTGCTTCCATTTGACACTTTTTCCATCGACTGAAAATTAGACACCACATGAAAACCACTCTGAGATAATAAAAACCAAGAGAGGTTATTGTAGAGGGCCCCAACGCGATCCCATAGGATTAGATGAGAAGTTTCTAAGTATCACAATATTCAAGTAGCAACATGCTAAATTTTGCAGCCATTTTGCACTTTGGACCTTTAAGAGATCCATTCGGTTGAACGTAGCTCAGAGTGATTCTACATGTTTGGATGTGAAAGAGGACAATTCCTAGCATAAAAATACCTATTTAGAGGCATTGGAACAGTCTGTTTGGTCACACGAGTTGTAGAACGAAAGTTACACCACTTTGCAACTTTTCATTGCTTGCATTTAACACTTTTTCCATCAACTGAAAACTAGAAACCACGGGAAAACCACTCCGAGATAACAAAAAATGAGAGAGGTTATTATAGATGGCCCCAACATGATCCCAAAGGTTTAGACAAAGATTTTGTAAGAACCATGGTATTTGAGTAATACCCTGTCAAAGACTACTACCCTTTTGCATTTTGGGATTTGATGTTTCATTGAACTGTACGGTTCCGTACAGGGTGATTGTGCTCTCTTTTCGATGGAATTCGGTGGGCAGGAAACTTAACTCTGTTTTAGTTTTAGTTTGGTTGGATTTCAAGTGATTTTGTGCATTTTAGAAGCCAATTATTGAGGGTCGGTTTGTATACCCTATTTTAAGGGTTTTGAGTGCATTAAAATGTCATATTAAGCCTTTCACCCATTGTATGCTTCTATAACTCAATGGAAAGGCTTAGTTATGGTTATAAAACATGTGTGCAAAATTTTGTGCATAAGGGAGGTGAATAGAGGGTTTTTAGGTGATGCCCTAGATGTCAAATGGTGCATTTTTGAGTGAAAAATGGTGGTTTACTACTAGGGTTTGAAGAATTTTTTGGGGGAAACAATATCTCTTGAACTTTTAAGCTTGTGTAGAGCTTTTTGAAGGTGTTTTAGGCTTTGGTTGGCTATGGGAAGGTTTTGAGTATGGGTTTTCAATAAACCCTTACCTAACTTATAGTCTCCAAATCTCATCAAATGGGCTTATCTTTTAGAGAAGGTCATCCAATGGCGAACCAAACATCAATCAAGCTTTAACATAGACCCTAAAACAAATATCATGTTTCTTTGTACCATCATTAAGATCCAATAGACCACCTTGCATAAAGGCTACTAAATTAGCCCTATTTACAAAGAGACGACCTTTTAAACACTAGATATTCACTCAAACTCCTCAAACAGAAGTATGTTAAGTGCCAAAACCTCCAATTCCATGATTGGTTTCTAGATCCAAGACCTCTAGACCCCTAATACACCAAAACCTCTATTTCAAGCAAAATACTTGGGGTTTTAATGAAACTCCTATCTCCTGAACCTGCCATACCCAAAAAAAGCACCAAACACACTTACTAGACCCTACACATGGTGAATAATATATTACATGGACATTCCTTCCCATATTTTTTCAAAACACCATTTGAAGCCCTCATTTTCATCATGAAAATACCTTGCTACAACCCTAGAACATCATCCCAAACACCCAACCTTGAATCCAAAACATTCTAAATAGGTTAGGAATGTATTTTACAAGTTAGAGGACCCATTCCACAAGTTACAATAGGCACAAAAAGTGGAATGGGTCAAATTACATCATGAAACCCTTCAATCCAAGAACATTGTGAAAGTAGGTAGTTGCAATAAAAACAAGATAACTTTCACTATACAAAGAGTTAGAACCTCTAAATAGGTGAAAATGAAAGCTAATTCATCAATCTACAACATCCAATAGGTTTTAGATCATCTTAGTGTTTGTATAGGTCGTATAACAATAAGAAAAGTGAGAAAAACTAGTAAATTTCTAGAAAATAACGTTCTTCTTAATAAAAAATGGGTTACAAATCAGCCAACAACCTCTCCTTCGAGGAATTGAAGGTTATTATACATGTTTACTATAGGAATAGTAAAAGTAGAGGCTTTGAAAGGAATTCCATGAAAACCAAGCTCTCTAAATGGTATATCAAACTCTAGTTCAAAATCTTTTAGATGACGCTGCTCCCATAACTCTCTTACTTGCTTGAAAAATCCTTGAAACTTTGTATTGAATTTATTTTTCCTTCCCTCTCTTGCTGTTCTTCCTCAATTTCATTAGGATCATACATTGACCTTCTTTCCCCTCCTAAATTGTGGACCACATCCATTACCTCAACATAAAACTTGACATCCTTGGTCTTCTTGGTTCCCACGCCTTGATATGGTTATGCAAATGAAGCAAAGTAATCATCTCCTTCTTTTTTGGATGCATGCTTAATTTTTTGATACATGATATCAACTCTCTCTTTTTCTCTCATGGTTGAATATTGAAATCTAGTATGGTGGGCCTCTAGAGTTCTAGTCATCTTTCTTCTTCTTCCACCAAATGTTGGCCTGATCTACACGTCTGCCAGCCTAATTGGCTTTGTTTTGGAAAGCTAAAGTTTCCCCTGAGTCACCAATGTAGCTCTCTCTACCTTTTCAAAATATTTCATTGCTACAAATCATCTCAAGGATTTAATCATTTGTACCACATGGTTGATGTGCTTTGAATCCTTGCATCTAAATGAAATTTCCTTTACATAAATATTGCTAGGGAATTTCAATGTTGCCATTGTAGTTGGTATTAAAGCTGGTACCTACAAAATGAAGAGTGATTTTGATTCCTCTTTTACATTAGAGGGTTCATATCCTTGATCCGACTCTTCTGAATTATCAGAATCAGAATCACTAGCTTCCATATTCAAAAATATCTAACCAACATCTTCAATAAATTTATTTGGATCATCAGTAATATTCTTCAAAATTGGCTACTAGTACAAGTGCTTTTTTGTTTCATAATACTTTATAACCATGGAGTTCAACATTCCTTGATGTCGTCAAGTGAAGATTGAGGAATGACGTCAATGCAGAATACACCCTGCTTGAAGTCTTTGAAATTAATAGCCATATCAAATTCCTTTTGCCCAAGTCCTACTCTCTCAAAGTTAACAATCTCAATCTCAATCTCACTAATAGCAATTACTAAGAAAGGTAATTCCACCAACTCTACCAAAAAATTTACCATAAGAACTATAGACACCTAAATTTGGACACTTAATTTATCCAAATTTATCCCCTTTCGTCTAAGCATCCCCTTATTTGCATTAATTAAGTAATATCACTATTATTTAATTAATACCTCTAAAGTTCTTCTAATCCCTAAGGTATCTAGTTAAATAATTAAATACCTTCCCCCTTTGATCAAATGAATTAAATAAATATGCCATTTATTTAATTCCTCATATGTCACATCCTCCATCATTTTTATCTAATCCTAATCCATCTTCTAATCTCGTCATTAGGATGTGCACATGCCTAATCTTTGATTAGGATGTGTCACATCCTCCAACTTTTTCAAGTTGGCCTCTAATCTCTCTTAGCCACCTAACCCTCCTCTAATCCTTCATTAACTAGCCTAATCAACCTCTCAAGGAATTTTTAATTCCTTTTATCCTTCCAAGGAATATTAAATTCCTTTTTCTCTTCCCCATGTGATCTTTGGCTTGTCACATCAAGTCACATGTGAAATCTAACCCTCTTCTAACATGTCATTAATTAGTCTAATCAAATACTTGCACAACCTTAATCACTTAATTGAGTCAACCTTATTAAAAGCTTTCTCTTTTTGAACAAGGCATCTCCATTCCCCATGTGAATTTTTAATTCACATTTAATCCTCCAATGCATTTAAAAGAATTTTAAATTCCTTTTCTCATCCCCATGATAATATTTGATGAATTTTTAATTCCTCACATGTCCTTTCACCCACATGGGGACAAGTACCTTCTTTATCAGGAGATCTTATCCCAATCTGAAGGTACTATGTACCCCATCCATGTCATTTACTACCACTCCACCTCCTGTCCACATCACCCTTTTTAAGCCATATCACATGCCACATGTCAAGATGTAAGGGCTTGTGAGTTCTCAACTCACCTTAGCCCTACATCTTGATCTTGGTGGCTCAATCTTGACGGTCCATTTCCCTAGAGATTTCCAAAATCTCTATAAATACCCGCTCTTTTCTCTCATTTTGGGGAGATCATGCATTGTAGCCAAACTCTTGCAAAATTTTTGTAGGAGCCATACTTAGCCATTTTTCACACTTGCATCCACTTTCATCCATTATCATATCATCATCTAGCTTTCATCTTGTGCCCTCCAAGGAACATACAACACCGAAGATCGAAGGGCCAACCAAAGGATCGATTTGACACAATGCATAAAGTTCTATTTGTTGCTTTTATTTTGTGTTGAATCCAACTAGGCTAATCTTGAGGTGTAGGTTGTTTTTAGTGTTATTTTGCACTCTTTTGTTTGTTGTTCATTCTCTAGCACATAAATTTTCCCTATCACAAGAACAATAAAAGCAGATGCTTTGAAAGGAACTCCATGAAAACCAAGCTCTCTAAATGGTATATCAAAATCTAGTTCAAAATCTTTTAAATGAGGCTTCTCCCATAGCTCTCTTACTCACTTGATAAATCCTTGAAACTCTATATTGATTTTATTTTTCCTATCCCTCTCTTATCGTTCTTCCTCAATTTCATCAAGATCATACATTGACATTCTTGCCCCTCCTAATGTTTGGACCACATCCATTACCTCCACATAAAACTTGACATGCTTGGTCTTCTTGGTTCCCATGCCTTGATATGGTTATGCAAATGAAAATGAAGCAAAGTAATCATCTCCTTCTCCACCGGTTGGAAGAATGCATGCTTAATGTTTTGATACATGATATCAGCTCTCTCTTCTACTCTCATGGTTGAATACTGAAATCTAGTATGGTGAGCCTCAATCATCTTTCTTCCTCTTCCACCAAATGCTGGCCCGATCCACACATCTTCCAACCTAATTGACTTTGTTTTTGAAAGCCGAAGTTTCTCCTAAGTCACCAGTGTATCTCTCTCTACCTTTTTAGACTCTTTCAAGGTTAAGAATATCAACCTCACTAATAGTACATTTACAACCATATTCAAAGATTTACCTTCAAAAGGCTACAAATTCAAATATTGACTTAAATAGCCTTCAAGAGGCTTTAAATAGCCTTTATAAATGATTCTACATCTTTCCAATCATGCCTAACTATTATTTTTGTAACTAACATGACATATTACATTATAAATCAATTGTGGATGTGTTATGACCTTATTCAATTGACAAAACTCAAAACACAAAACTAACTTAAAAGACTTATGTGAACCAAATTTGCTCAATAACCTTGGTGCCCTTGCACCAAATTTCAATATTTCAGTAAATGTCATTACAAGTAAATCTCATTACAATGCCTTAGGCACTTTGTTCTCACAGATATTGTACAATGTCACTCATACATTCAAGATTCTCTTATAATCTCTACATCATAGGTTCTCATTTAGAGGTTAACTTAAAATGAGTAACTTGAGATTCCCTTGCAAAGCTTCACACACTTTTTTATAATGGCTTCAAATTAGAATTGAGATTTGTCAAGATCATCAAAATAAGGATGTTGCATTGCTTTTTTGGCTGAGATTCTCTTCGATGGCTCAAAAATCAACATTTTCTGCAAGGAGAGACCAATCAATTTTTGCTAGTTTAGTTACAGATACACAGAGTAAAAGAATAAAAAGAAATAACTCATCCAAAATGGAAATGAAATGAAAATAGATGGAAGGCACTTATAGATAGGCATGACAGTCTCTCAACTTAGCCACTCCTGGCCATACATCTTCACTGGGAGTTCCAAGATACCTATTGCACACAACACCTCTCATGAATAGAATATCTTGAAATTCAAGATGCTCTTATAATGTCTACTGCATCATAGGTGCTCATGATAAGGTTAAATTCAAATGAATAACTTGAAATTCCCTCACCAAGCTTTGCATACACTTTTGTAATTTTCGGCAAGGGGACACCAATCAGTGTTTACCAGGTTACTTATAGATACACAAAGTAAAATAAGATGATAGCATTGGCATCAAACAAATTAACGTGGATACAAATATAAATTAATAAGAACCATTGTGCATATACTTACAAATTAATCCAATGAACCATCCAGGTTTGCTCTACTCTTTATTATGTCAAGTATTGCCTCATGGTTAGACTCACAGACCTTCCACAAGGTCTTGTTCAAAGGTCTACTCCCATATTTGGTCAAACAAACATTGGATGCCACAACAAGTTTTGAGTAATGAAGAATATTATGATGCATGTCAAAGTCCTAAAACAACCAATGTTTAACACTCTTATGTGGGTACCTTCTAAGCCACGTTCTAGTAACAACAACTGAGCTTGTAGGGTATTTGATGTTTTCTCCATCTATAATTGGGCCTTCCAATTTATTTTTGGCCTCAAAACAATGAAAAAATTAATAGTTTGTTCCCTCTTCGTTCTCTTCATCTGCAATAACTACATAAACATGCCCTACATTGATATGTGTGGCATATCTCTTCAAATTAGTCAACATTATGAATACAGTACAAAGTAAGATAACAATATGGAATTTTAGAAACTAAGCAAGTAGATATATTACCTGGTTGAACTAGATATGATAGGTGGTCAAAGTCGACTGATGATTCCATCTATGTTAGTTCCAATGTCGTTGGAGGGAGATACATGTGAAGTGGGCTAAGATAACTTGTCAACCATTTGTCAACCCACTCCCTTGACTCACAATCATTCCAGGCTTGCATTGTACATGAAGAACAAAAGCATGCCATCTTATGTGTATTGATACTCCATGAACTTGCATTTGAGCTAAGGAAAGAGTGTAGCTCACTCGATCTTGTTAGTGTACAACAATCCTCATATGGTGCAATGTTAGTATCATCCATCAACCAAAAAAAATCTATGAACTGAAGATGTACCTTCATTACCTGGACCCATCGAAGCATTACACCACTCAATGATTGATCTTGCATCTATCAACTTTTCACTATCTTTATACTTTAACTCTTCTCGTGCTAATGCTCTTTTCACGCATGCTCCTGCACCATCATGCCCCCCCTTTCCATGCATGACCTCACAAAAGTTCCACATATGCTAAACACTTGTAGTGAGATGCATCCTGCACAACCAGTAGAACATGTGTGTGTTCTTGAACTGTGTTGCACAATTATCCAACCATATTATATGTTGACCATATGCTATACCCCTTTGAGCCAAATCACTGTAGAACATCTGGAAGCAACCTTGCATGAACTTTGGAGAATGTGTGCGATCATCACTAATATAAAAGTGATACTCCCTCAATACCTTCCTTTGGTCCTTTGTACTATTAGCTACATGAATGAATGCTATGTGCACAAATATCGAAACCTGTGTGGAGTTGTATTACTATGACTTAACCTCACACTGTGGCTGTAGAGTGTAGTTATCTGCAAAATCAACTATTGATACTATGCTGCCAACTAGAAAGGTGTCCTTGCATAGCTTGAATTGTGTGTCTAGCCATCAGGCTCTATGGGTATGCCTTGCATACTCATACACTAGATTCTCACGAAACATGGACATAAACTGATACATTGGAATCTTCTCAATAACCAAATCACACCTTTTTGCTTGAGACCCATCTTTTGTAGCATATGCCACTGCTTTATACTTCCCAAAATCTACTAGTTTCTATCCCACCTTATCTGTGCTATCCATATGTTGACATATTAGCATTCATTGCAAGCCACCACAATGCTCACATGAACCATCCAAGCATGCTGTCCTGTAGAATATTTGGCCATCCTCTATTTGACATAATTTTTTTTATTAGAACTCTCTTGAAGATTTTGGTGGGGATTCTATGCCACAATCCTGCAAAACATCTTTAGTATGCAAATCTAAACATATAGAATGATAAACATCATAATGGTTAGAGAATTCAATATGTAGTCTACAACAACAAGTAGTGTGTGTGTGATTTATCTTGACATAAAATGGTTTAATCATTTCAAAAAATATTTGTGAAATATTAATGAGGATAATAATTTTGAAATTTATGAAAAAATTGGGTTTGAGTCGTATCAAAAAAAATGCTTTGGATCTGGTTCACGGTTATGACTATCAATTTTCCTTCTTACAACATCCCTTTGATTCAGAGATGGCCTTGTATTATTCTTCCAATACTCTTCAATTAGTGTTCTCAATGCTTCAACAATTTTTTTTATCTTTATGTGGCAATCTTCCCAAGAATTCCCATAATTCATTTGAATCGGTGCCCTCAATTCTTTGCCGCCTTTGAACAACTTTTGATAAAGTTTTTCTACTAATTCCCATTTGTTCACTTGTCTTTTTAATGAGATGAGATATCTTGGTTTGATAGCTTACCAAAGTCGATGTAATGAAATGTTGGGTGACATTAATATCCTTTGAGCATGAGGTTTTACCCACACTCTCATAAGCATCCATTAGATTCTTCACAATAGTGTTTTCACTTGATGCATTTGATGTTCTCAACCCAAGAGTCTTCATGATGTTTCTGTACTTAAAACCCTACATCATTTGAATGAATAGTTGACATCTTGCAGTCTCATTTAGCCTTTCAAAGAATATTTTCCAAATCTTATCAAAATATCTTCTACAAGTGCATTTTGGAATCTTACCTTCCATGTGCTACAAAATATCCTCATCAATATTAATAAAAAACTTTATCTTTCTACACAAAATTCTAGGTGGTGCTCTCCTAGGTGCATACATCTGAACATTAGCAATTTCATCAATATTTAATTGAGGTGAGATAGATTGCGTACCTTCGATTGAGGTTGGAGTAGAAGACATACCTTGATCTTCATGTGGGGATGATGGCATACCATCTTCATCAAATCTGAGTGATGATGTACTCTCAATTTGAGATGCGATGGATGGTGTCTGATCATATTCACTTGTGGTAGATGGTATCCCTCCATATTTTCTTGTGCTTAATGGTGTCCCTTCATATTCACTTGCGGTAGAGGGTGTGTCTCCAACTATGGTATCTCCATCTATCCTAGCATGACTGTTTTGCATTCGTTCCCTTTGTGCTGCCAATTTCTTTTCTCTTTTTGATGGTTGAGGTTCCTCTTCAATTGGCTTGTTTTCATCAATCGTTTTCAATTTATTATTTTCAAAATATGTTTCCACCTATTCTCTCTCTTTTTATTTGAAGGTTTCATACTCTTCCTCTGTTAGTTTCCTCCTTGTTTGTTTCTTCGGCATGGCGGATAATTTTACCTGTAGCATGGTAATGAGATGGATATTAGTTCCTCAAAAATGTATCCATTAAAATAAATGAAATATATATGTTATTCAAGGCTTCATAAATAGAAAAAATAGGTGATGAGGTAGCTTTACTGATGAGGTAATTTAGAAATAGAGATGAAAACCAAAATAGTTTAAATAGGTAGTAGAATTTTCAAAATGTGCAAAAAGTGCTAAGTTGTGAAATTAACAAATAGTGAAGGGTTTGATGTAGACCTAGGAGGCTCAATCACAACCAATTTGACAACATTCCTTTAAGAGGAATCTAACAATATTAAGATGACCTATTTGAACAAACCAAACAACCCTCAAATCTTGACAATCATCAGAAGTTAGATTTCACACTTTCACCCCTTGAACCCTAGTAGTAGTGGAAACTCAATTTTTTCCCAATAACTCAAATGTTCTCCAAATCACTAGAAAAAATATTCATGGTTTTAGACACCCATTTCATAGTTATTACACATATCTCAATGTCAAGTACAAGTCCTTTGGACCAAATCCCAAAAAACACCCCTTCTAGGTTGACTTAATTAGGTTGATTAGGCCTAATTTGTAAAGCAACATGCCCTCAAACTTATCACAGGACCTTGAAACCTTGGGGCAGAATTTCTTAGGTTCCCAAACCTCCAAAACCACAACTAGATTCCTCTGGTATGAACAAATTCATGCCAAACCCGAAAACCCATTATTCAAGAGGGTTTATTGAATATGCTACTTCCACAACCTCCTAGACTTTAAAACCAACTTGAACAAAGGAAATTAACCTTGAACATGCTTAAAAGTTCAAAACATCATGACCTCCCATAGAGATTCTTCCAAACCCTAGGCCTAAGCCCTCATTCACATGAATTTTTGTTCACAAAAATCACTGTAGCAGTAGGTTTATTACTTCTATTTCTTTCCTAGCACTCAAATAATGCATCCTACACTTAAATCAAGACATGATAGGGTTTCTTACATGAGTTATAGGTCAGGAAAAAATATGAAAACACAAAAAATTGCTGCAAAACTTGAGATTTCAATGTATTTTCTTCTCAAAAACTCCAAATCAAACTTACATTTCGTGTCTACATGTCATTTAGAGGATTCTTCTTCACATCCCACCGACCAACTACCTTGCAACTGAATTTCAAACCCTTAATGACCATTGAAGGCCAAGTTTACGTCATTTACACATGATATAACAACAATATTACTCATATTGTAAGTTTGCACCCCTAACACCTATAACTCACTAAAACCACACCAATGGCTTGAAATGAGCCTTATTACATCCATAAAACACTAATCTTGCACACTTTACATGTAAATTGAAAAACTTTCCTTCAAAGGCTACAAAGATACTTTAGTGCAAGATCACCATTTTTCACATTTTAACACCTAAACTCAAATACTCAACCTAAGAAATGCTTAGTGGTCTTGATTGACCTTATTAAAAACAAAACATGCTCAAAGACTCATCCACCTACCTATTAACCTCCTAATTACCATCAAATGATCAAATAAGGGGGATGAGGTGTAGGTGCTCCTGCACCAAGGTTGTAAAAGTGTATTAAAGAGGGAGACCAACAATCACCTCTTTCAAATGTTAGTTTTCAAAGTTGAAGTGGTTTGTTTTAGGAGGGAAACATTATCAAAGGCCATGAGAAACTTGAATGGATGATGATCCTTGGATTAGGCGTCAAACCAAATGAGGAAATGTTGAGATTCCTTAAGAAAAATGAGGTTTTGGTTAGTGAAATTGAGTTTTTGAGTTGGGAAACATTATTTTATGTTAGATTGAGCATGAGCATGGTATTTTAGACTTGTTTGAACAATTGTAAAGTTTTGGAGTGTTTCACAAGTGCTACTTTCAATAAAACCCAAGGTTTCTAAGCCTAGGGAGAGGGTTTTATGGTTTGGGTGGTAAATGATTGAATGTCTACAATCTAGCACTATAATTTGAAGTTTTCATAGATATAAAGTGCTTCCACAAGGTTTTAGGAGATTTGGAAAAGTTTTGAAGGTGGCCCCTTTGTAAAAGTGGGCTAATTTGGGCACTTAAAAGCGTAGAAAACCTGATTTGTGCAGTTTGGTACAAAACAAGCATTGATGATTGTTGGATATGTTGAAAAGCTCTATAATGGGTCCCTAATGTGTGTTGTGTTGTGAGTTGAAAGGTTGTGTGAGTGGAATTATACCTGATTGAGTGAATTTGATATGCTACAAGGAACAGTGTGAATATGTTGAATGAAGAGGTCCTAATGATAATGTAAATTGAAAATTGTGTTTGCAGATTGGAGTTGTGTGTTTGTCTGTTGCAGGCCCCCCCCTACTACGTTAGGAGTATATTCCAAGTTTTTAGAGACATGTATGGAAAATTTGGTAGCATAGACAAGGAAATCAACTAGTTTGTATAACTATTTGACAAAATACCTCAATGAAAGCTTTAAAAGCATACACAAAGTAAGTCAATTGATAAATAACAAAATGCCTCAAAGAGATGTGGTTTAAAAATGTAATTGGAAATTGTATAGAATTGTGTAATTTAAAATGTCCATTGACAACCTAAGGTTGTAACATGACAAACAAACAATGATCAACGTGGAATATGCAAAACAACAAAAATGAAAGCAAGCCATAATAGAATGAAAAAAAATGTACAAAGACTTCACATACCTAAAAAACTAGAGTTTCAAATGAAGGAGTTCTACCCAATTATGTAGCCCTTGGTTCTTCTTTCCTCAAACTCCTCAAAAATTTGACTTTTTCAAAAGCTTCAATTGTATATCAGTTATCACTAGAATTCAAAATTGAATTGATATTATATGTCTTTCAACATGAAAACTCTGCTATTTCATGCAAAGTTGGTGGAAAGATCATGAAAAAGGTGGTGGAATCTAAAAATCATGCATGGACACTTCACTCAATCATCAAAAAGATACTTTTTGTCGGAGAACGTGCAAAACCAGGAGAATATGAAGAATGTAGGCTAACATAAGGGGTATATTGTGTTTTTCACCATTTTTAGTGCAAGATATAACATGCTCACATTATAACGCGAGCGTGTTATCTCTTCCTAGAACGACTATGTCTCTACTTCTTAAAAACATGCTTGCATTATCATAAAGTTGGTTTTTTAATATATCTATTTTATCTTTTTATCTATACTCTCTCCCACTCTCTCACACCATCTCTCCCACCTACTCACCCTCTCTCCCACACTCTCCCACTCTCTCCCTCCCTATCTCCCACACTCCCACACTCTCTCTCCCACCTTCTCTCACCCTCTCCCACTCTCTCCCACTCTCTCCCTCCCTATCTCCCACTTTCCTACTCTCTCCAACCCTCTCCCACCATCTCCTACTCTCTCCCACCATCTCCCACTCTCTCCCACTCTTTCCCTCCCTATCTCCCACTCTCCCACTCTCCCACACTCTCTCCCACTCTCTCGCACCCTCTCCCACTCTCTTCCTCCCTTCCTCCCACTCTACCACACTCTCTTCCACTCTCTCCAACCTTCTCTCCCACCCTCTCTCACTCTCTCCCAACCTCTATCACTCTTTCCCACACCCTCTCACACCCTCTCACACCCTCTTCCTCTCTCCCTCTCACTCTCTCCTACCCTCTCCCACTCACTCCCACCCTCTCT